>CM050648.1:0-315077 GCA_027574665.1 Rhynochetos jubatus | reverse complement strand
CAGAGCCAGCTGCAGGTGGGTGCCGGCCCCCCACCCCCTGGGGGTCTCTGTCCCTTGCCGAGGGTGGGGGGCGTCGGGGCGCTGGGCTGCGGCGCAGCAGGATGTGGGGGGGTCCCGAGTGATCTGGGGGGGGGATTTGGGGTGCCAGGGGCCCTGGGGGGGGACTTGGGGTGTCAAGGGCCCTGAGGGGGGAGATTCGGGGTCCCCAGAGCCCTGAGGAGCCCCCCAGACCCCCCGGTTGGACCCCTCCGAGCCCCCAGGACCCCCCCAGAGCCCCCAGGAGCCCCCCAGACCCCCCCCAGAGCCCCCAGGACCCCCCAGAGCCCCTGAACCCCCCCAGAGCCCCCCCAGAGCCCCCAGGACCCCCCAGAGCCCCTGGAGCCCCCTGGACCCCCCAGCCGGACCCCCCCAGAGCCCCCAGGACACCCCCAGAGCCCCCTGAACCCCCTGGCTGGACCCCCCCCGAGCCCCCCAGAGTCCCAGCCAGACCCCCCCAGAGCCTCCAGAGCCCCCAGGACGCCCCCCCCCGAGCCCCCAGGAACCCCTGGGAGTCCCGGGCTCCTGGGTGCTGGGTCTGCAGCGGGTCGGCTGCCCCCAGACCCCCCCCCCCAGAGCCCCCCAGAGCCCCAGGACCCCCCCCCGAGCCCCAGGAGCCCCTGGGAGCCCCGGCTGCATGGTGCTGGGTCTGCAGCGGGTCGGCTGCCCCCAGGGCCCCCCCCCCAGAGCCCCCAGGACGCCCCCCCCGAGCCCCCAGGAGCCCCTGGGAGCCCCGGGCTGCCTGGTGCTGGGTCTGCAGCGGGTCAGCTGCCCCCAGGGCCCCCCCCCCAGCCCCCCCCCCCGCCCGAGCGCTGCCCCCCGGCCGTGCCCGCAGGTGCTACTGAGCGAGTGGATGGCGGCGGCCGAGGAGGTGCTGAGCCTGCGCGACCGGGACCCGCTGCCGGAGGCAGCTGAGGAGCTGGAGGCGCTCAGCGCGCAGCACGCGGTGAGGACCCCCCCCCACCCGGGGGTCGTGCCGGGGCGCCCCCCCCCCCCCCTCCCCCGCCGTGCCAGCCCGCGGGCCGCCCGAGCTCGGGCAGAGGGTCCCGGGGGGCAGCTCGGCGGCGGCTTCACCCCCCCACCCCCCACCCCTGCACCCCCCCCCGCCCCCGCCGCGCTCCGGGCAGGTGTTCCTGGAGGAGCTGAACCGCAAACGGCCGGACGTGGAGAAGGTGATCGGGGGCTGCGGCTGGGACCTGCCCACGGGGACGGCCACGGGGATGGCCACAAGGATGGCCACAAGGATGGCCACGGACCTGCCCGAGGAGATGGCCACAGGGATGGCCACAAGGATGGCCACGGACCTGCCAGAGGAGATGGCCACAGGGATGGCCACGGACCTGCCTGCAGGGATGGCCATGGAGATGGCCACAAGGATGGCCACAGACCTGCCCGAGGAGATGGCCACGGGGATGGCCACAAGGATGGCCACGGGGATGGCCATGGACCTGCCCCAGGAGCTGCCCACAGGAACAGCCACAGGGATGGCCACAGAGCTGCCCACGGGGATGGCCACGGGGGTGGCCACAGAGATGACCACAGACCTGCCCGCAGAGATGGCCACAGGGATGGCCACGGGGATGGCCATGGGGATGGCCACGGACCTGCCCGAGGAGCCAGCCATGGAGATGGTCACAAGGATGGCCACAGAGCTGGCCATGGGGATGGCCATGGGGATGGCCACAGACCTGCCCACGGAGGTGGCCACGGAGATGGCCATGAGGATGGCCATGGAGCTACCCACAGAGATGGCCACAGACCTGCCCACGAAGATGGCCACAAGGATGACCACGGAACTGCCTGAGGAGCTGCCCACAGGGATGGCCACAGGGATGGGCCACAGAACTGCCAACAAGGATGGCCACGGGGATGGCCACGGACATGGCCATGGAGCTACCCACAGAGGTGGCCACAGAAATGGCCACAAGGATGGCCATGGAGCTCCCCACGAGGATGGCCACGGACCTGCCTGCGGAGATGGCCACGGAGATGGCCATGAGGATGGCCATGGGGGTGGCCATGAGGATGGCCACGAGGATGGCCACGGAGCTGCCCACGGAGATGGCTGCAGAGATGGCCACGAGGATGGCCATAGGGATGGCCACAGAGCTGCTCACGAGGATGGCCATGGAGCCGGCCATGGAGATGGCCACAGACCTGCCCGCAGAGATGGCCACGGAGATGGCTGTGGAGCTGGCCACAGAGCTGGCCATGGAAACGGCCACGGAACCGGCCACGGAGCTGCCCAGAGAACCGCCATGGAACTGGCCATGGAGCTGCCCACGGAACCAGCCACAGAACTGGCCATGGAGCTGCCCACAGAACCGGCCATGGAGCTGCCCACGGAACCGGCCACAGAACCGGCCACAGAGCTGCCCATGGAACCGGCCACGGAACCGGCCACGGAGCTGCCCATGGAACCAGCCACGGAACCGGCCACGGAGCTGCCCACGGAACTGGCCACAGAACCGGCCACAGAGCTGCTCACGGAACCGGCCACGGAGCCGCCCACGCCATGCCCCGAGACCCCCCACCCCGCCCGGGCCGCGCCCTCACGGCCCCTCCCCGCCGCAGGGCGCCGCGGCGCGGGGAAGGGGCGGGACGCGCCAGCATGGGGGCCGGAGCCCCGGACCCCCGCCCTGGCCCAGCTCCTGCACCGCTGGCAGCAGCTCTGGCTGCTGGCCCTGGACCGGCAGAACCGGCTGGAGGCGGCCCGGCAGCGCCGGCGCGAGGTAGGGGCGACCCCCCTATTGGGGGGGGCGGGCGGGGGGCCCGGCTGCGGGCGGGGCGGCGGGTGGGGAGATTCCGCTGCGGGGGGGGGGGGGGGCGGTCCGGGGCAGGATGGGGGCCGGGTCGGGTGTGTTGGGGGGGGGGTCCTGGCGTGCGTTGACCCCCACCCCCCCCCGCAGCTGGAGGAGTTCGGCCGCTTCGCCTTGGGCGGGGGCGGGGGGCGCTGCGCGCGGTGGACGGCGCGGGGGAAGGCCCGCTCGCCGGACGTCCTCCGCGCCACTGACCGCCGGCGGGACGGCCGCGGCGGCCGCGGCGACTTCGTGGACAGCGTCCTGGCCTCTGGTGAGTGACCCCCCACCCCCCACCCCATGGGGCAGCCCCACGGTTGGGGAGGGGCGAGGACGGACAGCGACCCCTCCCCGCCGTGGGTTTGACCCCCGGGTTTGACCCCCCCGGGGCCTGGCGTGGGGTGGGGGCGGCGGGCTGAGGGTCCCGTGCCCCCCCCCACGCCCCCCCACCCCACGGGGTAGCCCCACGGTTGGGGAGGGGCGAGGATGGAGGGTGACCCCCACCTGCCATGGGTTTGACCCCCCCGGGGCCTGGCGTGGGGTGGGGGCGGCGGGCTGAGGGTCCCGTGCCCCCCCCCACGCCCCCCACCCCACGGGGCAGCCCCACGGCCCCACGGTTGGGGAGGGGCGAGGACGGAGAGCGACCCCCACCCGCCGTGGGTTTGACCCCTGGGTTTGACCCCCAGGTTTGACCCCCCCCGGGGCCTGGCGCGGGGGTGCCCGGGGTGGGGGCAGCAGGCTGAGGGTCCCGTGTGCCCCCCCCCCACGCCCCCCACCCCACTGGGCAGCCCCACGGTTGGGGAGGGGTGAGGATAGAGAGTGACCCCTCCCCACCGTGGGTTTGACCCCCGGGTTTGACCCCCCCGGGGCCTGGCGTGGGGTGGGGGCAGCAGGCTGAGGGTCCCGTGCCCCCCCCATGCCCCCCACCCCACTGGGCAGCCCCACGGCCCCACGGTTGGGGAGGGGTGAGGGTAGAGAGTGACCCCTCCCCACTGTGGGTTTGACCCCTGGGTTTGACCCCCGGGTTTGACCCCTGGGTTTGATGACCCCCCGGGGCCTGGCGCGGGGTGCCCGGGGTGGGGGCGGCGGGCTGAGGGTCCCGTGTGCCCCCCCTCCCACGCCCCCCGCCCCAGAGTTCCCCGCCAGCGCGCTGGACACGCGGGCCGTGGCGAGCATCTTCGACGCCGACGGCTTCGTCGCCTCCGCCGGGTCGGGCAGCGCCCAGCGCCCCCCCCCCGACACCCCCCGCATCCAGGACGAGGTGCCCGCCGGGGGGGGGGTGGGGGCGCTGGGGCGGAGGGCCGGGGGGCCGCGCCGGGGGTCGGGGGGCTGAGCCCAGGGTCTGGGTCCCCAGGTGAACGGGCGCTTCCAGGTGGAGCGGATCAGCGCCAACCGGTACCGGGTACGCGCCCCCCCGGCCCCCCCCCCACCCCCTGGGGGTCCTGACCTTCCCCCTGGGGGGTCCTGACCTTCCCCCTGGGGGGTCCTGACTTTCCCCCTGGGGGGTCCTGACCTTCCCTGGGGGGGTCCTGACCTTCCCTGGGGGGTCCTGACCTTCCCCCTGGGGGGTCCTGACCTTCCCCTTGGGGGGTCCTGACCTTCCCCCTGGGGGGTCCTGACCTTCCCCTGGGGGGGTCCTGACCTTCCCTGGGGGGGTCCTGACCTTCCCCTGGGGGTCCTGACCTTCCCCTTGGGGGGTCCTGACCTTCCCCTGGGGGGGGTCCTGGCCTTCCCTGGGGGGGTCCTGGCCTTCCCCCTGGGGGGTCCTGACCTTCCCCTTGGGGGGTCCTGACCTTCCCCTGGGGGTCCTGACTTTCCCTGGGGGGGTCCTGACCTTCCCTGGGGGGTCCTGACCTTCCCCTTGGGGGGTCCTGACCTTCCCCTGGGGGTCCTGACCTTCCCTGGGGGGGTCCTGACCTTCCCCTTGGGGGGTCCTGACCTTCCCCTGGGGGGGTCCTGACCTTCCCCCTGGGGGGTCCTGACCTTCCCCTGGGGGGGTCCTGACCTTCCCCCGGGGGGTCCTGACCTTCCCCTGGGGGGTCCTGACCTTCCCCCTGGGGGGTCCTGACCTTCCCCCGGGGGTCCTGACCTTCCCCTGGGGGTCTTGACCTTCCCCTTGGGGGGTCCTGACCTTCCCCCGGGGGGTCCTGACCTTCCCCTTGGGGGGTCCTGACCTTCCCCCTGGGGGGGTCCTGACCTTCCCCTGGGGGGTCCTGACCTTCCCTGGGGGGGTCCTGACCTTCCCCTTGGGGGGTCCTGACCTTCCCTGGGGGGGTCCTGACCTTCCCCCGGGGGGTCCTGGCCTTCCCTGGGGGGGTCCTGGCCTTCCCCTGGGGGGGTCCTGACTTTCCCCTGGGGGGGTCCTGACCTTCCCTGGGGGGGTCCTGACCTTCCCCTGGGGGGTCCTGACCTTCCCTGGGGGGGTCCTGACTTTCCCCTGGGGGGGTCCTGACCTTCCCTGGGGGGGTCCTGACCTTCCCCTGGGGGGTCCTGACCTTCCCTGGGGGGGTCCTGACCTTCCCCCCTGGGGGATCCTGACCTTCCCTCCTGGGGGTCCTGACCTCCCCACCCTGGGGGGTCCTGACCTTCCCCCGGGGGTCCTGACCTTCCCCATGGGGGGTCCTGACCTTCCCCCGGGGGGTCCTGACCTTCCCCCCGCGCCCCCTCCCCCGCGAGGGGGGGTCCCCGTCCCAGACCCCGCGCGGCGGGAGGGCGCGTCCTGGGTGCTGGCGGGGGGCCGGGTGGTGGTCCCCGCTGCGGCCGCCCCCTCCCCGCCTCGCCCTGACGCCCCCCCGCCGCCCCCCCCCCCCGCAGTTCGGGGGGTCCCCGCAGCTGCGGCTGGTGCGGCTCCTGCGCAGCGCCCTGATGGTGCGGGTGGGGGGCGGCTGGATGGCGCTGGACGAGTTCCTGGTGAAGAACGACCCCTGCAGAGGTGGGGCTGGGGGGGGGCCGCGGGGGGCTGGGGGGGCACCCACGGGGTTCTGTAGGGGCTGGGGGGGCACCCACGGGGGGCTGGGGGGGCTGGGGGGGGGCGGTGTCCCCATGCCAGGCACCTGCGAGGGGCTGGGGCTCCTGCAGGGGGCTGTGGGGGCTGTGGGGGGTTCGTGTCCCCACACTGGGTGCCCACGGGGGTCTGGGGGGGCCCGCGGGGGTCTGAGGGGGCTGGGGGGGCACCCACGGGGGGCTGGGGGGGCTGGGAGTGGCGGTGTCCCCATGCCAGGTGCCTGCGAGGGGCTGGGGGGGGCTCCTGCAGGGGGCTGGGGGGGCTGGGGGGGGGCGGCCTCGGGGGGCTGGGGGGGGCTGGGGGGGCTTCGTGTCCCCACACCGGGTGCCCACGGGGTCTGGGGGGGGGGCCCGCGGGGGTCTGTGAGGGCTGGGGGGGCACCCACGGGGGTCTGTAGGGGCTGGGGGGGCACCCACGGGGGGCTGGGGGTGTCGGTGTCCCCATGCCAGGCACTTGCGAGGGGCTGGGGGCTCCTGCAGGGGGCTGGGGGGGCTGGGGGGGCGGTGACCCCACACCGGGTGCCCACGGGGGTCTGAGGGGGGGCCCTCGGGGGCTGGGGGGGCTGGGGGGGCCGAGGGCAGGCACCCCCCTGCCCGATGCCTGCGGGGGGGCCGCGGTACCCAGACGGGCCCACCGGGGTCTTGCGCCCCCCCCCTGGCGGGACCCCCCCCCCGCAGCGAAGGGAAGGACCAACCTGAAGATCAACGCGAAGTACCTGAGCCCCGACCCCCCCGGGGGGGCCAAGGGGGGGGGCAGCCAGCCGGCCCCCTCCCCCAAAGCGCTGTCCCCCACCCGCTCCGGCTCCAGCCCCTGCCGCAGCCCCCTGTCCCGGGAGGTGAGGGCCGGGGGGACCCCCCCCCAATCCCCGACCCCCCCCTGCCCCCCCCCCCCGCCCCCCCCCGCCCGGCAGGTGGGCGCTGACCCCTCCGCCCCCCCCCCCCCCCCCGCAGTCGCTGCAGCGCTCCGGTGCCCGGTGCCCCCCGCCCGCGGGGACCCCGCCCGGGACCCCCCCAGGTGAGGGCTGCGCCCCCGCGGGGGGGGGGAGGGGCCGTGGGGAGGGGCGATGAGATGTGGGGTGCCGGAGCCGGTGGGGCGCCCCCCCCCCCCCCCCAGCCCCCCCCAGCCCCTCTGTGCCCTTGCAGAGCCCCCCGAAGGGGCCCCCCCGGAGCGCCGCAGCCCCTGCCGCTGACCCCCCCCCGCCCACCCCCACTCAGGACCCCCCCCCGGGGCCCCCCGCGATGGCTCCTGCCCCTCCCCCCCCCGGCTCCCCACCCCCCCCGCGATGGGTCCTGCCCCTCCCCCCCCCGGCTCCCCGCACCCTGGGGGGGGGGTACCCGGGCTCTGTGCCCCCCCCCCCCGGCTCCCCGGCCCCCGGGCCCCCCCGCGATGGGTCCTGCCCCTCCCCCCCCGGGAGGGTCCTACCCCGCCCCCCCCGCCCCCCAGGCCCCCCCGGGATGGGTCCTGCCCCTCCCCCCCCGCCCCCCGGGCCCCCCCGGGATGGGTCCTGCCCCTCCCCCCCCCGGGATGGGTCCTGCCCCTCCCCCCCCGCTCAGGTGCCCCCGGGCGGTGCTGGGGGGGAGGGGTCCGGTCACCCTCACCCCGGGGGGGGGTACCCGGGCTCTGTGCCCCCCCCCCGCCCCCCAATAAAGAGGAGGGGTCGCTCTCTACGAGCAGCCGGGGCTCGGCGCCGTCGCGGGGGGAGGGGCTGCCGCGGCCGGGCCCGCAGGGCACCGGAACCGAACCGGGGGGGGGCTGGGGGGGTGTTGCTGTGGGTCCCAGCACCGGAGCCTGGCCAAGGCGGTGCCCACCGGCACCGGAACCGAACCGGGGGTGTTGCCGTGGGTCCCGGCACCGGAACCGAACCGGGGGGTGGAGGGGTGTTGCCGTGGGTCCCAGGGATGGAGCCTGGCCAAGGCGGTGCCCACCGGCACCGGAACCGAACCGGGGGGGTGGGGGGTGTCACTGTGGGTCCCAGCACCGGAGCCTGGCCAAGGCGGTGCCCACCGGAGCCGGAACCGAACCGGGGGGGGTGGAGGGGTGTTGCCGTGGGTCCCAGGGATGGAGCCTGGCCAAGGCGGTGCCCACCGGCACCGGAACCGAACCGGGGGGGGGCTGGGGGGGTGTCACTGTGGGTCTCAGCACCGGAGCCTGGCCAAGGCGGTGCCCACCGGAGCCGGAACCGAACCGGGGGGGGTGGAGGGGTGTTGCCGTGGGTCCCGGCACCGGAACCGAACCGGGGGGTGGAGGGGTGTTGCCGTGGGTCCCGGCACCGGAACCGAACCGGGGGGTGGAGGGGTGTTGCCGTGGGTCCCAGGGATGGAGCCTGGCCAAGGCGGTGCCCACCGGCACCGGAACCGAACCGGGGGGGTGGGGGGTGTCACTGTGGGTCCCAGCACCGGAGCCTGGCCAAGGCGGTGCCCACCGGAGCCGGAACCGAACCGGGGGGGGGGTGGAGGGGTGTTGCCGTGGGTCCCGGCACCGGAGCCGAACCGGGGGGGTGGGGGGTGGGGGCGTTGCCGCTGGTGCCAGCGGGCGCGGTGCCGCGTTACCGCCTTTCCCGGGAAAGCGTCCCCGGGATTCCCACGCCGTGTCCCACCCACCCCCACCCCATCCCCCCCACCCCCCCACGGGAGGGCACCGGCACCGGCCCGGCGCTCTCCGGCCGTCGTGGTCCGGCCCCACGCCTGCCCGGGCCCCACGGCGGCTGGGGGGCGGCTGTGGGGGGCGGAACGGGGTGAGGGGGGGTTGGGGACGCCCTGACTGTCCCCCGATGTCGCAGCGGCACGGGGTCCCCGCCTTGACCCCCGTGTGCCAGGGCTGGGGCCTCGCCCGGCCCCCTCCTCCCGCCCCCCCGGCCCCCCTCTCCCGGCCCCCCCGGTGTGGGGCTCAGTGTCGGCACGGCTGGGCCCCTCCGCGGCCCCCCCGGGGGGATGGGGGGAGCGGCCACCCGTGCGCCCCCCCCCCGCCATCCCGCCCCTGCCACCGGCAGCGCTCGGGCACCCCCGGGGCCCCCTCTTTGGGCTGGGCCCTCTGCCCTGACCCCTCTGCCCCTCACCCCTGCTGTGGGGCTGACCCCTCTGCCCTGACCCCTCCATGCTGACCCCTCTGTCACTGACCCCTCTGCCCTGACCCCTGCTATGGGGCTGACCCCTCTGCCCTGACCCCTCTGCCCCGACCCCTCTGCCCCTGACCCCTGCTGTGGGGCTGACCCCTCTGCCCTGACCCCTCCATGCTGACCCCTCTGTCACTGACCCCTCTGCTCCGACCCCTCTGCCCTGACCCCTCTGCCCCTCACCCCTGCTGTGGGGCTGACCCCTCTGTCACTGACCCCTCTGCCCCGACCCCTCTGCCCCTGACCCCTCTGTCACTGACCCCTCTGTCACTGACCCCTCTGCCCCGACCCCTCTGCCCCTGACCCCTCTGCCCCTGACCCCTCTGCCCCCCCCGACCCCTCTGCCCCTACCTCTCTGTCACTGACCCCTCTGTCCCTGACCCCTCTGCCCTGACCCCTCTGCCCATGACCCCTCTGCCCCTGACCCCTCTGCCCCCCCGACCCCTCTGCCCTGACCCCTCTGCCCCTGGCCCCTGCTGTGGGGCTGACCCCTCTGCCCCTGACCCCTCTGCCCCTGACCCCGGGCAGCCTGGTGGGGCCGGGCAGGGTGGGCAGCCACTGGGCCTGGCGACGGCGGGGGTCCGGGGTGGGACCCACCTCCCCACAGCCCCCCCGAGGCGTCCCGGCCCCACGGCGCCGCTGGGACCTGCCAGGCTGTGCCTGACCCGGGGGGGGGGGGGGTGAGGGGCCCAGGCGGGACGGCTGAGCCCACGCGGGGGTTTGGGCCGCGGGAACGGCGGTTCTGGGGGGGCAATCGCCGTGGCAGACCCTCCCCAGCGCCTTCGGCAGGAAAGCGAAACCAAACCAGCGTCGGCGCGAGGCGTGCGCCCACCCAGCGCGGCACCGGCCGACCCAGCACGGCACCGGTCACCCTGGCACGGTACGGGTCAGCCCAGAGCGGCACCGGCCAACCCAGCGTGGCACCGGTCACTCTGGCACAGCACGGGTCAACCCAGCGTGGCACCGGCCGACCCAGCGCGGCACCGGTCACCCTGGCATGGCACTGGTCAACCCAGCTCGGCACCGGCTGACCCAGAGCAGCACCAGCCAGCCCAGTGTGGCACCGGTCACCCTGGCATGGCACGGGCCAACCCAGCGTGGCACCGGCCGGCCCAGCGCGCCACCGGTCACTCTGGCACAGCACGGGTCAACCCAGCGCGGCACCGGCCAACCCAGCGTGGCACCGGTCAGCCTGGCATGGCACAAGCCAACCCAGTGCAGTGCGGGTCAACCCAGTGTGGCACCAGCTGACCCAGCGCGGCACCGGTCACCCTGGCACAGCACGGGTCAACCCAGCGCGGCACCGGCCAACCCAGCGTGGCACCGGTCAGCCTGGCATGGCACAAGCCAACCCAGTGCAGTGCGGGTCAACCCAGTGTGGCACCAGCTGACCCAGCGCGGCACCGGCCGACCCAGCGCGGCACCGGTCACCCTGGCACAGCACGGGTCAACCCAGCGCGGCACCGGCCAACCCAGCGCGGCACCAGTCAGCCTGGCATGGCACAAGCCAACCCAGTGCAGTGCGGGTCAACCCAGTGCGGCACCAGCTGACCCAGCGTGGCACCGGCTGACCCAGCATGGCACCGGTCACCCTGGCACGGCACGGGTCAACCCAGCTCGGCATCGGCCAACCCTGCGCGGCACCGGTCACTCTGGCATGGCACAGGTCGACCCAGCTCGGCACTGGCTGACCCTGCGCGGCACCGGCCAACCCCGGGGGGCACCGGTCACCCTGGCATGGCACGGGTCAACCCAGCTCGGCACCAGCTGACCCAGCGTGGCACCGGCTGACCCTGCGCGGCACCAGCCGACCCAGCGTGGCACCGGCCGACACCGCGTGGCACGGCCCGACCCGCTGCAGCCCTCACACCGGTTCCTGCCTGGCCAGCGGCCGTGCCCAGCCCCACTGCGGCCCCGGGGCCGACACCGCTCCCCAGACGGTGCCGGGGGCGAGCGGGTCGGCCCCTCGGCGGCCTCGCCCGGGGGGGCTCCGGTGCCGGCACCGCTCCGGCACGCGGCTGCCCGGCCCACGTGGCCTTGGATCAGGGCTCCTCGGGGCCCCCCGGGAGCGACCCCACGGGGGGGGGAGGCCGCCGGGGACCCCCACTGGGCCCGGGGACGCAGGCGCCACGCGTGCCACAGGAATGGGGCGCAGGGCCGGGGGGCTGCGGCCCCCACCCCCTCACTGGCCGTGCCGGCACTGCCCCAGTTCGGGCATCGCCCCACGGGCCCAGGGCATCGCCCGGGGGGTCCCTCTCTGGGGCGACCCCCCCTCCCGGGGGTCCCTCTCTCCGCCCCACGGCTCCGGGGCGACCCCCCCTCCCGGGGGTCCCTCTCTCTGCCCTACGGCTCTGGGGTGACCCCCCCTCCCGGGGGTCCCTCTCTCCGCCCCACGGCTCCGGGGCGACCCCCCCTCCCGGGGGTCCCTCTCTCCGCCCCACGGCTCCGGGGCGACCCCCCCCTCCCGGGGATCCCTCTCTCCGCCCCCCGGCTCCGGGTTGACCCACCCCATTCCCAGCGGGACGCCCCTCGGCGGGTGCCAGCGCCCGGAGCCCACCGGGTCGGGCCGGGCCGGGCCGTCGCCGCGTGCCGGGACAGGGGCAGCGCCTCAGCCGACGCGCTCCACGTGCCGCCAACGCCCGCTCCCGCCGCGACCCCCAGCCCCCCCCAGGGCCCCTTCCCCTCCAGCCGTGCCCGCCGCCCTTCGGGGGCCAGCGCCCTCGGCAGCTGGCTGTGGGGCTGGGCGCGGGGGCGCGGGGCAATTCGGGCCCCACCGGGGGGGTGGGGGGCCGGGGACGAGGAAGGGTCCCCCGCTCCCCCCCGGCTGCCAGGGTCGGGCCCGCGGCCGGGGTCTGGGGGTCCGTGACCCCTGAGTCCGGCCACACGGACGCAGCAGGGGGTTGGGGGGGGGGCTGCCAGGGGAGCTGGGTGGGAGCCGCAGCGGGATGGGGGGCTGGAAGGGCCGCGGGGGTCGGGGGCGGTTATGGGGCGATGTGGGGCGGACGGGGCCCGCGCCGCAGGCGGGACGGGCCGACCCCCCGTCCCCCCCTCGCTCGCCGCCCTGCGCTGGGCCTGTGCCCGGCGCTGGGGCCAGACCCACCGAGGGGGGGCCGCAGGCGGCCGTGGGGCGGGCTGCCCCACGTTCCTGTGTGGGGCTGGGCCGCGTGTCGTCCCCAGGGGCGGGGAAGGGCCGGGTTTTAAACCTGCCCCGGCCCCAGGAGGGAGCGGCGGCGGAGCAGCGGGGCGGCGGAGCAGCGGGGCGGCGGAGCAGCGGGGCGGCGGAGCAGCGGGACGGCGGGCACCCACGGGCGAGCCCGTCCCGCCACCAGCGCGCCGCGGGCAGGTAGGAGAGGCCCGGCCGAGGGAGGCCCCGGGGGGCGTCGGGGGGCCGCGCCGGGGGGGCCCTGTACGCGTCGAAGGCGCCCGCCGGACGGGGCCGCGGCCAGGTGCCGAGGCGTGGCGAAGGGCAAAGGGCGACGGCCGCGCCGTGCGGCCCCCGCGGCGCCGGAGCACGGCGAGAGCCGGCCGGTGCCCGAGCCCGGTGCCGCCCCGGGGGTCCGGCGGGCGCCGCGGGGTCAGCGGGGCGGTGGGGGGCGAGGAAGGGCGGGCAGGGGGCCGCCAGCCCCGTCCCACGGTGCCCGGTGAGGTGGGTACACGGTGCCGTGGGGTCGTGCCCCGCTCCGGGCAGGGTGACCCCCCCACAGGTGCAGCCCCGCTCCGGGCACCCACCGGTCAGTGGCCGGAGCCACCGGGCGCCGCCGGCCGCCCCTGGGACCCGGAGCCGGCGCCTCCCGCTCCGCGACAACTGGGGACGGAGCGCTGGGCTGCCCCCCGCCCCCCCGGCCCCCCAGCGCAGAGCAGGGACCCCCGGAGTGCCCGTTGCCCTCCCCTCACCGCCCCAGCCCCCTTGACCGCTCCCCCTCCCCGAAAGACCCCCGGTTTCAGCCTGCCCACCCAGAGCCCCCCCGCAGACCCCCACCGGGCCCAGCCCCCAGCCCCACCCCAGCAGACACCCCCTCCCCGAAACCGGGCCCCTCGCCCCACCAGTAGAACCCGTCCCTTCTCCCAGCCCCCCCGCGGGGCCCCCGGCAGCCCCTCCCCAGGCGCGGGGGCACCCCACGGGGGTGGGGCAGGCACGCGGGGGTGCTCCCCACGGGGGGCGCCGGGAAGGGCCTCGCGGGCAGGTGCCGGGGGTGGGGGGCCGGGGGGTGCCAAGGGCCCCTCCTGACGCGCCCAGGGAGAGCTGCCCGCGGAGGGGGGGGGCCGCGGGGGGGCCGCAGGTGCCAGCGCCTGAGCCGCTGCCAGGACCCTCCGGCGCCGTGGGCACGGCCGCTTGCTCAGAGTTTCCGTGGGGCTGACGCCTTCTGACGAACGGGGGAAGAGCCCTTCCCCTGCCCCCACCCCGCGGCCTCCTCCCCCGCCCGCGGAGGGCTGGGGGGGCCGCCGCAGCGCCGGGGGGCTCCCGCCCCTGCCCCCAGTCCCGCTCGGGGGTCTCCAGGGGTGCGGGTGGCGGTGCCCGAGTCCCTGGTGCCGGTGGCCGGCTCGGATCTGGGATGGGGGCGGGGGGGTTGCCCGGGGGTCTCCGGATACCGCAGCCCCCCCGGAGCTGCCCACCGGGGTGGGTGGGTGGGGGCACCCGGCATGAGCCTGGGGGTGACGGAGGAGACGGGGGACCACGCTGACCCCAACCCACAGGACAGAGTGACACCCCCCGCCCCCAGCCGGCAAGACGGGCCCCTAACTGTCCCCACCGCAGCCCCCCCGCCAGGCAGAGACCCCCGAGACCCGACTCCCCCCGCCCAGTGGGGCTCAGGACAGCCCTCCCAGCAGCAGGAGCGGCAGCCCATGGGCATCCCACCCGCTGCCCACTGACCATCCCACCCACTGTCCCACCCGCCGCTGTCCCTCCGACCGTCCCACCCGCCACCCACCCACCGTCACACCCTCTGCCCACCCACCATCCCACCCACCACACACCCACCATCCCCACCCGCCACCCACCCACTGTCCCACCTGCCACCCACCCGCTGCCCACCCACTGCCCACCCACTGCCCACCTGCCATCCCACTGACCATCCCCACCCGCCACCCACCCACTGTCCCACCTGCCACCCACCCGCCATCCCACCCACTGCCCACTCACTGCCCACCCACCGTCCCACTCGCTGCCCACCCACTGCCCACCTGCCATCCCACTGACCGTCCCACCCACTGCCCACCCGCCACCCACCCACCACCCACCCACCGCCATCCCACCCACCGCCCACCCGCCACCCACCCACTGTCCCACCTGCCACCCACACGCTGTGCCACCCGCTGCCCACCCACCACACACCCACCGCCATCCCACCCACCATCCCACCCGCTGCCCACCCACTGCCCACCCGCCGTCCCACTGTCCGTCCCACCCACCACCCACCCGCCATCCCACCCCCTGTCGCACCCGCTGTCCCCACCCGCCACCCACCCGCCGTCCCCACCCCTTGGCACCGGAGCCGGGGCCGATCCCAGACTTGCCGGCACCGGGGGCGCTGCCCGGGCAGCTCCGAGTGCGCGCGGCCACGCTCGCGCCCGCCGGGACCGTGGCGCCGCGGGGGGCAGCCAGCCCGGAGCTGCGGTGGGACCCACCCAGGGAAACGGGACGGCCGGGCCCGGGACGCACGGGGTGACCCGGGGTGGGCGCAGGGGGACGGAGCTGGGGGCACGGAGCCCCCTTGGGCAAACCGGGCCCACAGGGAGCAGGGCCCCGGGCACCCGCACGGCACCGGCAGATGGGTCCGTGGGCTCCGGGCAGGATCCCCACCCCCCGGGGCAGGACATGGGTCCGTGGGCTCCGGGCAGGATCCCCGCCCCCCGGGGCAGGACGTGGGTCCGTGGGCTCCGGGCAGGATCCCCGCCCCCCGGGAAGGACGTGGGTCCGTGGGCTCCGGGCAGGATCCCCACCCCCCGGGAAGGACGTGGGTCTGTGGGCTCCGGGCAGGATCCTCACCCCCCGGGGCAGGACGTGGGTCCGTGGGCTCCGGGCAGGATCCCCACCCCCCGGGAAGGACGTGGGTCCGTGGGCTCCGGGATGGATCCCCCCCCCCGGGGCAGGACGTGGGTCTGTGGGCTCCGGGCAGGATCCTCACCCCCCGGGGCAGGACGTGGGTCCGTGGGCTCCGGGCAGGATCCCCACCCCCAGGGCAGGACGTGGGTCCGTGGGCTCCGGGCAGGATCCCCACCCCCCGGGAAGGACGTGGGTCCGTGGGCTCTGGGCTGGATCCCCATCCCCCGGGAAGGGCGCGGGTCCGTGGGCTCCGGGCTGGATCCCCATCCCCCGGGAAGGATGTGGGTCCGTGGACTCCGGGATGGATCCCCACCCCCCGGGAAGGACGTGGGTCCATGGGCTCCGGGCAGGATCCCCACCCCCCAGGAAGGACGTGGGTCCGTGGGCTCCGGGCTGGATCCCCACCCCCCGGGAAGGACGTGGGTCCATGGGCTCCGGGCAGGATCCCCACCCCCCGGGAAGGACGTGGGACCATGGGCTCCGGGATGGATCCCCACCCCCCGGGAAGGACGTGGGTCCGTGGGCTCCGGGCAGGATCCCCACCCCAGTGTGGGCAGTGGGATATGGCCAGTCTGCACCATCCCCACCCACCGTGACCCACGGGGGGGTCAGCCTGGTGCCGGCTCTCCGTGGGGCCGCTGCCCCAGTGCCCTCCCCCTCCCCACACAGCGGTGACGGTGGCCCAGCCCCCGTGATGGTCCGTGGGGGTGGGGAGCAGAATGAAGCCCCCCCCAACCCGCGGGGAAACGGTCAGCGTCCGGCTGCACCGCTCGGTCCCCCACAAGTCTCGGGGGATGGGTGGGAGCCACCCAAGGGTGCTGAGCTGGCAGAGGGGCTCAGCCCGCTGCCCCCCATCGTCCCCAGCAGCCCCGGCTCTCCGGGGGGTCCCGCTGACGGGAGGTTGGCCGAGGTGACCCCCATCTACAGGAGGGGCTGGAAGGGGGATCCGGGGAACCCCGGCCTGTCCGCCTGCCCTCGGCGCCGGGGGTTACGGAGCTGGTCATCCCCGCTCCAGGACACCTGGCCCCTCCCTGCAGCCCCCTGAGAGGAGGGGGCGGGGGGGTTGGTCCCTTCTCCCGAGGGATGGGACAAGAGGGAGCGGCCTGGGGTTGTGCCGGGGGGGTCAGGTGGGTTCTCGGGGCAATTCCTGCCCGGAAAGGGCTGTCAGGGTGGGAAGGGGCTGCCCAGGGAGGGGGAGTCCCCACCCCGGGGGGGTTCAGGGACACGTGGATGGGACACGGGTTCGGGTGGGCCGGGCCGGGGTAACGGGTGGAACTCAAAGGGCTTTTCCCCCCGGCCGGTTCCAGGATTCCCTGCGGTTGGCAGCGCCGGCCGCAGCGCTCCGTGCTCGGTCTCGCCCGCGTCCGTGGGGCCTGGCTGGCCCCCGCGCACCCCGCTCTGCACCGGAGCCGGGGCTCTGCGTCGCGGGACGGGGCTGAGGAGGGACAGGAGCCGCCACAGCGGCTCCGGCATAGCCGGGACAGCCCCCCCCTTCCTCAAACCCGCCGCAGGACCGGCCTCCGACCCCTGGAAGCAGCTGCCTGCCCCTTCCCGAGCCGTGCGTGCGGAGCCGTGCGTCCTGCCCCCTCCTCCCGCTGACCCCAGTGGGGAGCGTGCCAGGGGACCGCGCCGCCCCCCCGGCCCTGGCAGAGGGGGGGCTGCCTCGCGGCGCTGGCTCGGGTTTGCCCACCCCCGTGCCAGCGCCGGCAGCAGCCGGAGCGAGCGCGGGCGCCCCTGGGGGGGTTTGCCCCTTTTCCCCCCGCGTCGAGCGACCCCAAAGCCGATGTGTGACTGGGCTCTCCCCCTCTCTCCCCAGAGCCTTGCCAGCCGGGGAAGGAGCGCAGCGGGAGGATGGAGAGCCAGCCGGCGGCGAACGGCCACGCCACCCCCCTGCCCCCCGCCCAAGGCGCGCCGGGAGCAGCCCCCCCGTGCCGGCCCGTACCGCCCTGCGCGTGGAAGGCAGCCGCGGGGGACGTGTCGGTGCCGGGCGGCTCGGGGGAGCCCTCGGGGGCGGGGGGCAGCATTGCCGGGGTGTACGTGGGGGCGTCGAAGAAGGCGATGAGCTTTTATGACGCCACCAGGGAGCACCTGCTGAGCTGGGACGTGGCGCTCTGCTTTCTGGAGGCGCAGGCAGCCACCGGCGCCATCGCCGACCCGGCGCGCGGCCGGCGCGTGTCGGTAGCCGAAGCGACGCGGCTGGGGCTGGTGGGGCCGGAGCTGAGGGAGCGGCTGGGCTCTGCGGAGAAAGCTGCCGCTGGCTTCGCCGACCCCTACACCGGGGAGAAGATCTGCCTCTACCAGGCGATGCGCAAGGAGCTGATCGGGCGGGAGCGAGGGGCGCGGCTGCTGGAGGCCCAGCTCGCCACCGGCGGCATCGTGGACCCCGTCGCCGGCTGCCGGCTCCCGGTCGACGTCGCCTGTGCGAGGGGCTGTTTGGACGAAGAGGTGGGGCGGCTTCTGGCCGAGCCCGGCGCCGAGGACGGCAACGGCTTCCTCGACCCCAGCACGATGGAGAGGGTCGCTTACGCCGAGCTCATGAAGGCGTGTGTCATCGATCCGGCCTCGGGCTTCCTCCTCCTGCCCCTGGAAGTCACGTTCGCGGGGCTGGGCGGGAGGGTGAGGTGCAGGGATCTGCTGGAGGCCGGCGTCGTCGGCCCCGAGGTGTTCCGGGACCTCGAGGAGGGCAGGGTTTCCGCCCAGGAGGTGGGAGAGAGCGACTCCGTCCGGCGGTTCCTGCGAGGGACGGGGAGCGTGGCGGGGGTCGTCCTGCCTTCCGGAGAGCGCAAGAGCCTTTACCAGGCGCTGAGGGAGCACCTCCTCGCGCCCGGTGCTGCTCTGGCGCTCCTGCAAGCCCAGGCCTCCACCGGCAGCCTGACGGACCCCGTCAGGAACAAGAGCTACTCCGTCGCTGAGGCCGTGCGGGTCGGCCTCGTCGGCCCCGAGCTGCACGAGACGCTGTGCTCAGCCGAGAGGGCCGTCAGCGGGTACAGGGACCCCCGCACCGGCGAAGTGCTGTCCCTCCTCCAAGCCGTCAGGGCGGGCTTCATCCCCGAGGCTCACGGCATGTGCCTTCTGGAGGCCCAGATGGCCACGGGGGGCGTCATCGCGCCAGGCAGGCACCTCCGTGTCCCCCCGGAGACGGCTTGCGAGCGGGGGTACCTGGACGAGGCCACGCGCCGGCTCCTCTCCAGCCCTACCGAGGACACGAAAGGCTTCTTTGACCCCGTCTCCCGGGAGAAGCTGAGCTACGCGGCGCTGCTCGAGCGCTGCGTCACCGACCCCCGCACGGGGCTCCTGCTGCTGCCGCTTGGCGACGGCGGCCCACGAGGGCCCGAGGGCAACCCCCTCTTCTTGGACCGTCGGACCCGAGCGGCTCTGGAAAACACCCAGGTGCCCGTCGCTCCGGGTACATCCCAGGGCAAGTCGGTGTCGCTCTGGAAGCTGCTCTTCTCCGACCGCATCCCGGGCGAGCACCGGGCCGCCCTCACCCAGCGGTACCTGGCCGGGACGCTCTCGACCCGAGAACTGGCTGCGGCAGTCAGCGCCGCCATCGAGGAGGCGGCGTCCGCCGCTAACGTCACCTTCGAAGGCCTGAGGGACCGGGTGACGGCCGCCCAGCTCCTGAGCGCCGAGATCATCAACAGGGACCTGTTCGACCGGCTGAGGGAGGGCGAGACGTCGGCCGAGGAAGTGGTCGGCATGGACACCGTCAGGAAGTACCTGCGAGGGACGGGCAGCATCGGGGGGCTCCTGCTTCCCGACTCCCAGGAGAGGATGAGCATCTACCAGGCGAAGCGGAAGGGGCTGCTGAGGCCGGGAACGTCGCTGATCCTCCTGGAGGCGCAGGCCGCTACCGGGTTTATCGTCGACCCGGCCGCCAACAAACGCTATTCCGTGGAGGAGGCGCTGAGGGCCAACGTCATCGGGCCGGACGTTTACGACAAGCTGCTGACGGCGGAGAAGGCGGTCACCGGCTACCGAGACCCTGCCTCGGGGAGCACCATCTCCCTCTTCCAGGCCATGCAGAAGGGGCTCATCGTGCGGGAGCACGGCATCCGCCTGCTCGAGGCCCAGATCGCCACCGGCGGCATCATCGACCCCGTGCACAGCCACCGCATCCCCGTGGAGGTGGCCTACCGCCGCGGCTACTTCGACAAGAAGATGAACTTGATCCTCTCCGACCCCGGCGACGACACCAAGGGCTTCTTCGACCCCAACACCCACGAGAACCTCACCTACCTGCAGCTGAAGGAGAAGTGCATCACGGAGCCGGACACGGGGCTCTGCCTCCTGCCCCTCAACAGCGCCAAGCGCCAGTTCGTCGACGACGCCACCAGACGCGCGTTCCGGAGCTCCTGGCTGCCCGTCAGGTTTGGGCGGTTACGGGGGGAGAAGGTGTCCGTGTGGGACCTGCTGAACTCCGAGTACCTCAGCGAGGGGAAGCGCCGGGAGATAATCAACCACTTCCAGCTGAGGAAGCTCAGCCTGGAGCAAGTCCGAGCCGTGCTGGCGGAGGAGGCGAAGCGGTGGGCCCCCATCAGGTTCCCGGCCCTGAGGGGCAGCGTCAGCGCGTACCACCTGATGGAGACGGGCGTCATCGGCAAGGCCCTCTTTGAGGAGCTGCTGGAGGGCTCCGTCACGCCGGAGGAAGTCCTGCGCACGGACTCCATCCGAAGGTACCTCTGCGGCGCTGGCAGCGTCGGGGGCGTCGTGCTCCAGCCGTCAAACCAGAGGATGAGCATTTACGAGGCCATGAAGAGGAACATGGTGGTGCCGGGCGTGGCCCTCCCCCTGCTGGAGGCCCAGGCTGCCACCGGCTTCATCATCGACCCGGTGAACAACCGGAAACTCCGCGTGGATGACGCCGTCCGGGCGGGCGTCGTCGGGCCGGAGGTCCACGAGAAGCTGCGGCACGCGGAGGGGGCGGTCACGGGCTACAAGGACCCTTTCACGGGCAAGAGGATACCCCTCTTCCAGGCCATGAAGAAGGGCCTGGTGGCCGACAAACAGGCCATGCAGCTGCTGGAGGTGCAGGTGGCTACGGGAGGCATCGTCGACCCGGCGTGCGGCCACTACGTCCCCGTCGAGGTTGCCCAGCAGCGGGGGTGCCTGGACGAGGACACGAGCAAGGCCCTTTCGGAGCCCGGTGACAACAGCAGAGCCTTCTGCGTCCCGGATGGCAAGGAGACCGTCACCTACGCCGAGCTGATCCAGCGCTGCCAGAAGGACGAGAGCTCCGGCTTCCACTTGCTGCCTCTGCCACAGACGGCGGCTCCGGCCCGCACCAACGACCAGATCCGACAGATTTTTAAGGAGACCGTGGTGAAGGAAAAAGGGGTGTCCCTCTGGGAGCTGATCCACTCCGGGTACTTCACGGAGGAGCAGAGGAGCGAGTTCGTGGAGACGTTCCGGGCGGAGGAGGCGTCGCTGCAGCAGCTGATCGAGCGCGTGCTCGGACGGGTTAGGGAGATGGAGCTGAGATCCCGCAGCCGCGTCACCCTGGAGGGCTCGCGGGGCGGCGTCCCTGCTGTCTGGCTGCTGGACGCCGGCATCATCCCCCAGCAGACGTTCGAGGAGCTGGCGTGGGGCGTGCGGACTCCCGAGGAAGTGGCCGCCGAGGAGAGCGTGAAGAGGTACTTGCAGGGCACCGGCAGCATCGCCGGGGTCTTCGTTGAGGCGTCCAAGAGGAAGATGAGCTTTTACGAGGCCATGAAAAGCAACCTGCTCCTCCCTGGGGCTGCGCTGAGGCTGCTGGAAGCTCAGGCAGCCACCGGCTACCTCACGGACCCCGCGACGAGCCGGAGGCTCAGCGTGAGGGATGCTGTGAGAGCAGGTCTCGTAGGCGAAGAGCTCAGCGAGAAACTCCTCCTGGCCGAGAGGGCGGCCAGTGGCTACGCAGACCCCTACACCGGGAGCTCCATCTCGCTGTGCCAAGCGCTCAGGAAGGAGCTGATTCCCTTGGCAGAGGCTGTGCCCCTGCTGGAGGCACAGCTGGCGGCGGGAGGGGTCATGGACCCCGTTCACCACCACCACCTCCCACTCCAGGCCGCACGCAGGTACGGCTTCTACGACGACGACCTGCACCAAACCCTCTCCCGGCTGGACGACACCACCAGGGTCTTCCTGGATCCCAACACGAAGGAGAACGTGACCTACCAGCAGCTGAAGGACCGATGCGTCCGCGAGGCCGACTCCGGGCTCTGGCTCCTTCCTCTCTCCGAAGACGCCATGTTCTGCGCGGACGAGGGAACCGCGGCGGTGCTCAGGGCGGCGACCGTCTGCGTCAACGTGGGGCGGTTCAAAGGGCAGACGGTGTCGGTCTGGGACCTCCTCAACTCCGAGTACTTCTCCGACGGCCGGCGAAGGGAGCTGGTGCAGCGGTACAAAGCTGAGAGTACCGAAGTGCTGCGTGAGATCACGGCGACCGTCACCGCCATCATCGAGGAGACCGAGGCCCAGGGCACCAGGTTTGCCTTCAAGGGCCTGCGGAAAAGAGTCTCAGCCAGCGACCTCTTCCAGTCCCAGCTGATAGACAAGAAAACCCTCGACGAGCTCAGCCAGGGCAAGAAAACCGTCGAGGAGGTCACCGAGATGGACTCCGTGCGCCGGTACCTGGAGGGCAGCAATTTCATCGCGGGGGTCCTCGTGCGGCCAAGCAACGAGAAGATGAGCATCTACCAGGCCATGAGGAAGGGCATCCTGAGGCCCGGGACCGCGCTGGTGCTGCTGGAGGCGCAGGCTGCCACCGGCTTCGTCATCGACCCGGAGAACAACAGGAAGTTTTCGGTGGAGGAAGCGCTAAGCGCAGGTCTGATCGGAGGGGAGATTTTTGAGAAGCTGCTCTGCGCAGAGAGGGCCGTGACGGGCTACGCCGACCCCTACACCAAAGCCCCCATGTCCCTCTTCGAAGCTATGAACCGAGGGCTGATTGTGAAGAGCCACGGCATCCGCCTGCTGGAGGCCCAGATCGCCACCGGCGGCATCATCGACCCCGTGCACAGCCACCGCATCCCCGTGGAGGTGGCCTACCGCCGCGGCTACTTCGACCGCGAGATGAACCGGATCCTCTCCGACCCTGGCGACGACACCAAGGGCTTCTTTGACCCCAACACCCACGAGAACCTCACCTACCGGCAGCTGCTGGAGAGGTGTGTCCCCGATTCGGAGACCGGGCTCTACATGCTCCAAGTTGTCCAGGAAGGGGGGAAATACTTGTACATCGAGGAGGCGACCAAACAGGCTTTGCGCTCGCAGCCCCTCGAGGTGAAAGTCGGAAAGTTCAAGGACCAAGCAGTTTCCGTCTGGGAAATCCTCTGCTCCCACTACATCTCGGAGCAGAGGAGGAGGGAGCTCGTGACGCAGTACCAATGCCAGACCCTGGCGCTGGAGGACCTTGCAGCCCTCGTCCTCGCCACGATCGAGGAAGCAGAGCAAAGCGCTGGAGCCCTCAAGGTTAAAGGCCTCCGGGGGGACGTGTCCGTGTCGGAACTGTTTGACTCCGAGATAATCGACGAGAAAACCCTGGATCAGCTGCAGGCCGGGAGCCTCCCGCTGGCCAGCCTGGCAAAGAGGGACACCGTCAGGCGGTACCTGGAGGGCACCGGGTGCATCGCCGGCGTGCTGCTCCCGTCGAGGAAGGAGAGGATGAGCATCTACCAGGCCCTGAGGAGGGGTCTCCTCATGGAGCAATGCGCGCTGGCGCTGCTGGAGGCGCAGGCTGCCACCGGCTTCCTCGTCGACCCGCTGGCCAACAAGAAGCTGTCCGTGGCCGAGGCCGTCGCCGCTGGGCTGGTGGGCAGCGAGCTGCAGGAGAAGCTGCTGGCGGCCGAGAGGGCCGTGACGGGCTACGCCGGCCCCCAGACAGGAGAGAAAATATCCCTCTTCCAGGCCATAAGGCAGAAGATGGTCGTGCGGGAGCACGGCGTCCGCCTGCTCGAGGCCCAGCTCGCCACCGGCGGCATCGTCGACCCCGTGCACAGCCACCGCCTCCCCGTGGAGGTGGCCTACCGCCGCGGCTGCCTGGACGATGACATGTTCGTCCGCCTCTCGGACCCAGATCACGGCTACAAAGGTTTTACAGACCCAAACACTCAGGAGAAGATCAGCTACGGCCAGCTGCTCCAGCGGTGCGCCAAGGACCGTGCGACCGGGCTGCCCATGCTGCAGGTCGCGGGGAAGGACGACGACTATTTCTACATCGACGAGCAAACCAAAGCGGCCCTCGCGTCGACTAAGGTGCAGGTGCCGGTTGGGAAGTGGAAGGGGTGCGAATTGTCGCTGTGGGAACTTCTCTTTTCCGAGTACATCACGGAGGAGAAGAGGCAGGAGCTGGTGAAGCAATACAAAGAGCGATCGAACCACGTGCTCCGCGGGATCGTTGACACGATACTGGGAATAATTAGAGAGAAGGAGGAGGGCAGAAGCGACATCTGGTTCCAAGGGCTCAGGCAACAAATCACGGCATCGGAACTCCTCAGTGCGCAGATCATCACCGAGGAAACGATGGAAAAACTCCACGAAGGAAAAGAGACGGCGCAGGAAATTGCACAGATGGCCTCCGTCAGGCGGTACCTGGAGGGCACGGGCTGCATCGCCGGCGTGCTGGTGCCCTCCAAGGCCGACCCCGCCAAGCCGCAGAAGATGAGCATCTACCAGGCCATGGGGAAGGGCGTCCTGCGGCAGGGCACGGGCCTGGTGCTGCTGGAGGCGCAGGCTGCCACCGGCTTCCTCGTCGACCCGCTGGCCAACAAGAAGCTGTCCGTGGCCGAGGCCGTCGCCGCCGGGCTGGTGGGCAGCGAGCTGCAGGAGAAGCTGCTGGCGGCCGAGAGGGCCGTGACGGGCTACACCGACCCCTACACCGGGCGGCAGATCTCCCTCTTCCAGGCCATGCAGAAGGAGCTCATCGTGCGGGAGCACGGCATCCGCCTGCTCGAGGCCCAGATCGCCACCGGCGGCATCGTCGACCCCGTGCACAGCCACCGCCTCCCCGTGGAGGCGGCCTACCGCCGCGGCTACTTCGACCGCGACATGAACCGCGTCCTCTCCGACCCCGGCGACGACACCAAGGGCTTCTTCGACCCCAACACCCACGAGAACCTCACCTACCTGCAGCTCCTGCAGCGCTGCGTGCCCGACCCGGACACGGGGCTTTATTTCCTTCAGGTTTTTAGGCAATAACCGCGTGAGCTTTTACTGTTGTTCCTGGGGTTGCCTGGTGAAGCTCTATCCAATGTGAATGTTGCTGTTGCTGCCTGAATTTTCCTTCTTTTTTTTCATTTTAAATCCTTTTTTTCAAATTTGTCACTCGTTTCCAGGGATTTCCTTACTCTCCTCCCTCCTTTTTGCATCGCCGACCCGCGTCAGGCACAGCTTCTCCGTCAACCCCGGTGTGTTGTGGTGCAGTGTCGGAGCCCTGTGCAGGCCTGTCCCCGTCCTTTTCCCCGTCCTGCTTTACGTGGAAGCGTCCCTTTGGCAGTCCCGGAGGCGCCGTGCCATTGGTGGTTTTAATCTCCTCGTCCGTTTTCTCATGCCGAAGGACGTGTTTCTCGGCGTATTTGCTGTCTTTGCCTGTCGCAGGTTTTCGAACCTGAGTTCTGCACGGGGAGCTTCTTTCCACACGTGGAATCATGGGGCGGGTTGGCCTGGAACAGATCTCACAGCCCCCCCAGTGCCACCCCCCACGGGCAGGGACCCCTCCCACAGCCCAGGGTGCTCCCAGCCCCATCCAGCCTGGCCTTGGGCACTCCCAGGGATGGGGCATCCCCAGCTGCTCTGGGAACCTGTCCCAGTGCCCCCCACCCTCTGCGGGAAGAATTCCTTCCCCATGGCCCAGCTCCATCTCCCTCTGCCCGTTCCAACCCGTTACCCCCTGTCCTGTCACCCCCTGCCCTTGGAAAAGCCCCCCCAGCTCTCCTGTCCCCCCCGGCACTGGAAGGGGCTCCAGGGGCTCCCCGGAGCTTTCCCGGCTCCAGGCTGAACCCCCCAACCCCCCCAGCCTGGCCCCAGGGCAGAGGGGCTCCAGCCCTCGCAGCATCTCCGGGGCCTCCTCTGGCCTCGCTCCAACAGCTCCGTGTCCTCCTGCTGTTGGGGGCCCCGAGCTGGAGGCAGAACTGCAGGGGGGGTCTGCCCAAGGGGGAGGCTCCCCTCCCTGACCCACTGCCAACGCTCAGCATCCCAAATCTGGGCTGTCCCCACCTGTGGCACTGGAGCCAGGAAAAAGCGAGTCTTGCTCTGGGGTCAGGAATGGGCGAGGACGGCGCAGGATGAGAATCCTGCCCCAAGGGACGCCTGGCGGGTCGGGGTCTCGCAGCACGAGCCCAGCGCTTGGCTGCCGCCCCCCTGCGCGGCTCCAGGCCTCCCTGCTCTGTGCAGGTCGCTGACAGGCGGCAGCGGGGGCGCATCCCACGGCCCGAGCAGCGTTCCCGGGGCGGCACGCTCGCCTGGCCCTGCGGTGGAGGCTGCAGCGCCGGGGCGGAAGCGTCCCCGTTAAAGATCCGTGGCCAGGGAGCATCCCTGGATGGAGCCGGGGCCTCCGGGGCCCCGTGGACCATCACAGCTCCCTGCAGCATCCGAGCTGGCCAGCCCCGCTCCTGAAGAGATTCCTGCCCCGGGTGAGGCAGCAGGACCGTGGTGGTGACGGGCCCCTCCGGGGAGGCCGAGCGGAGGCAAAGCAACCCTCGGGGTTGTGATCCGGAGTCCCGCCGGAGACCCCGGGCCCCCACGCCGCGGCGACCCGGCTGCGGGGCGAACGGCGGCCGATTCCCAAGGTTTCTGGGAAGGCTCCTAACAAATTACTGTGAGAAAGCAGTGACCCAGGCAGCGGGAAGAGGCTCTGGAGTTCCAGTGCGGGCTTCAGCGGGAAGATGGAAGCCGGGCGCTCCGTGACAGCATTCCCTGGAACGAGCCGGTACGGCAGGGGAGGCCCAGCACCGGGAGGGGGAAGGGAGGGGCAGCGGGATCCTGTCCAAACCCACAACGGCGTACGGAGCCCAGAGCGACGTGGTACACGGGGGCAGGACCCGGGCTGCCGCGTCCCCAGCAGAGCAGTGGCACGCGGTGGGCTCTGTGGGAGGGGGCTTGCCACGGGAGCCGAGGGGTAAGACCCCCGGGAGCCGGGGGGAAGGGAGCGCTGACGGCAGTGGGGGGCTGTTTCCCAGGGTCAAAGTGCCCGGTACACCAACAGAACCCTGGACCCGGGTCCCGGGTGGGACCGAGTGGTGCTCCAGCCGCAGCGGGCTCCGGAGGCACCTGGAGCCGGCCCCCGGGTCCGAGGGGCGCGGAGCTGTGGCCCCCAGATCAAAGCACCCACCGGCAGTCGGGCAGGCCCGGCCCCTCCCCGTGTACCTTGCCCTCTGCCGCGCTGCCTCCTGCCCAGCCGCCCCCCAGCCCCCTCCCCGAGCTCTCTCTCCCCTCCCGCCCCCCGTCTCAGCCAACCGTCTCCACACACTCCGGCAGCATTTCCCACACGCCGGCACGACCGGCTCCGGCCCCGGCCTGGGGCTGCAGGTCGGCTCCGTGTCTCCCAGGGCTGTCCTCCCTGTGGCCGGGCTGGATCCAGGGACCCCCCCTCCAGCTCAGCTGCCCCCAGGCCACTCCCAGCTGCTCCCAGCCCTGTGACAGGGTGAACCATCGTCTCCGGTGGTCTCCCACGTGTAGCCGGGGTGTCACAGCCCCCCACGTGCTCCCCGGCCCCTGCGCACAGGGACTGTCACCGTGCTGGGATGTCCCCGCCCTGGACACCCGCCTCGCAGGGCAAGAGCCGTGGGGGTCAGCTGGGGGCCAGCCGGCCCGGCCGGGTGGGATGAGCCATCCTGTGCCAGAATCCCAGCACCTCTCCCCCGATATCATGGGATCACAGGATGGATGGGGAGGGACCCCAAAGCCCCCCCAGCCCCCCCACCATGGGCAGGCACCCTTCCACAGCCCAGGGTGCTCCCAGCCCCATCCAGCCTGGCCTTGGGCACCCCCAGGGATGGGGCATCCCCAGCTGCTCTGGGAACCTGTCCCCGTGCCCCCCGCTCTGGGCAGGACCCTTCCACTGCCGGTCTCCTTCCCTCACTTCATTTACTTCCGGCGGTTGAACTGCTCTTCCCGCAGCCCAGGAGTCCGTCTCATCCCCGGCTTCTCCTCCGCTGCCGGGGAGCGCGCGAGCGGCCGCGCGGTGCTCAGCAGGCCGGGGTTAACCCCCGGCAGCACCCGCCCGGAGCGCCCGGCCCAGCACCACCAAGGGCAGCGATCCCAGCCGGAGCCGCTCCCCGGACGCCGGCGCCTGGGCTGGCAGCAGCGGCCCCGTGCGCGGTGTCACCTTCCGGAAGGTGCCGGAGGCCCGTGGAGCCCAGGAGCCCGGAGTCGGAGCAGCCGTGCTCCGAGGGGCCCATCCCCGGAGCCGGGCCTTTCCCTCCACAGGCTGTTCCGCCAGCACCCCCCACCCACGGTCCTGGGGGGAGACGGGAGCTGGGGGGGCACCCGGGCCGGTTCATAGTCGCCCTTCCCCCCGCTGCTCCCGGGAGCTGCCGAGGGAAACCGCTGCCCGGCATCTGGAAGCCGAACAACCATGCTCCCTGGGAAGGGTGTCGGGGGCGGCTGCTGCCACGGCACCCCCCCGGCACACCCCCGGCACCCCCCCGGCACCCCCAGCGTTCCTCCCTCCCCGCCCCCGCCGCAGGCCAGGTGCCCTGCAGCTCCAGGGAGAGCCTCGCCGATCCGTTTCCCAGGAATCACGTGCCAGGGCGGGGCACGAGCTCCGCGCCCCCACCGAGCCCGGGGGTGGGCAGCCAGGACCCCCCGAGCCGCGGCAAAGAGCCTTTTTGCCTCCTGGTTGCCCACCGGGACCTGCCCGTGCCCACCCCCCGCGCCTGGGCCGGGTGGCGGGTGCCGGGGGGGACACGCTTCCGTCGCTCGAAGCGGCTCGGCGCGGGGAGAACGGGCGGGGTAGGCTGGCGGCGTGGGGGTACCCGCAACCAAGGGGAACCCCCCACCCCCACCCCGGGGTCCCCTCCGCGCCGGGAATCCCGGCGTGCCAGCCCCCTGCCGTGGAGCGCGTCAGACCGGGGGGAGGGGGTCGTGGGGGGCTGGGGGCGAGGGGCTGGCCAGGAGCCGGCCGTGTGCGCTGGAGCCCAGAAACCAACCCCATCCCGGGCTGGATCCGCAGCAGCGTGGCCAGGGGGGCGAGGGAGGGGATTCTGCCCCTCTGCTCCGCTCGGGGCAGACCCCCCCTGCACTTCTGCCTCCAGCTCGGGGCCCCCACCAGCAGGAGGCCCCGGAGATGCTGCGAGGGCTGGAGCCCCTCTGCCCTGGGGCCAGGCTGGGGGGGTTGGGGGGTTCAGCCTGGAGCAGGGAAGGCTCCGGGGAGACCTCAGAGCCCCTTCCAGTGCCTGGGGGGGACAGGAGAGCTGGGGGGGCTTTTCCAAGGGCAGGGAGCGCTGTTCTCCGCTGAGGAGGGGTCAACCTGGGCCAGGGGCCGGGGCGTTTCCGTGGGGTATGGCTCTGCCTAAGCCAGCGGGTGCTGGGGGGGGGGCAGGGGGTGCAGGGGGACCTGCCCTGCGGGAGGGGGTGACGTCCAGGGCTGAGCCACCACAGGACACACGGGTCACCCCGGGCAGCCCCGGGCACACGGGGCCCTGCGGCCGATGGCCACGTCCCGGGGCAGACCCACGCCAGTGGTCAGTGGTCAGTGGTCAGCGGAGTCACGCGCCGGGCTCCACCGGCGAGGGGGGGTCACCGACTGCCAGCACCTCCGGGGTGTCCGGGCTGGGACAGCTCCAGGTAGTGACTTGTGTCATGGGGACGGCTCGGAGCACCGCAGTCACCGAGGTCACTGCCGTGCCATGCCGAGCTGTGCCGTGCCGGGCCGTGCCGGGCTGTGCCGTGCCCTCCCGTGCCATCCCGTGCTATATGCTGTGCTGTGCTGAGCTGTGCCATGCTGTGCTGTGCCGTGCTGTGCCGTGCCATCCCGTGCCGTGCCATCCTGTGCTATATGCTGTGCTGTGCCGTGATGTGCCGTGCCATCCCGTGCCGTGCCATCCCGTGCCGTGCCATCCCGTGCTATATGCTGTGCTGTGCCAGGCTGTGCCATCCCATCCCGTGCCATCCTGTGCCATGCCATGCCGTGCCGTGCCATACCATGCCATGCTATGTGCCATGCCGTGCTGTGCCGTCCCGTGCCGTGCTGTGCTATATGCTGTGCTGTGCCGAGCTGTGCCATGCCGTGCTGTGCTCTGCCATGCTGTGCCATCCCGTGCTGTGCCGTGCCATCCCATGCTATATGCTGTGCTGTGCCAAGCTGTGCCATACTATGCCGTGCCATCCTGTGCCGTGCCATGCCGTGCCGTGCCATACCATGCCATGCTATATGCCATACCGTGCCGTGCCGTGCCGAGCCGTGCCTGAGGAGCGTGACGGGTCAGTGTGGAACCGCTCTGCAGGGGGATCTGTGCCCCGAGAGAAGGGGGTCGGGGTCCCCCTGCCTGGCCCCAGGCCCTCGCCCCCCGCCCCCCCCAACTCGCTCCTGCCCAGGACGGACCTTTCGGAGCCGCCCGGCCGGAACAGCCGAACCTCGCGGCGAGCGGCAGCGGGTCGTGGCGTCAGTAATTAGCCATTAGCCATTAGCCATTAGCCATTAGCCATTAGCCACTGTAAGGCGGGATGAGAACGGGTGTCGGGCACGGGCGGGGGTCGCAGGGGGCCGTGACGCCCCCACCCCCGGCAGCGGGACCCGGCGCTCAGTGAGTCGGGGGAGGGCCCGGGGGTCCTCAGTGGGGGCACCCACACGTGAGGGGCGGGGGAGCACCCAGGGCAGGGCACCCCGGCACGCGGGCGGGCTGGCACGCGCTGCCCCTGCCCGGCACACGGACACGCGGGCACACACAGAGTGACACGAGAACACACACGGGGACACGTGCACACTCACGGTGACACGTGCACACTCACACACGGGGACACGTGAACACACACCATGACAGGTACATACATATGGTGACACGTGCACACACACCGTGACACGTGAACACACACATGGGGACACGTGGACACGTGCACACACACACGGCGACACGTGCACACACTCACAGCATCACGTGCACACACCGTGACACGTGAACACACACAGTGACATGTGCATACACACACACGGTGACACACGCACACACACACGGTGACACGTGAACACTCACACTCACATGGTGACACGTGCACACACCCTGACACGCGCACACTCACGGCGACACACGCACACACACGGTGACACGTGCACACACACACACTGACACGTGCACATACACACTGACACGTGCACACACACACACAGCGACACGCGCACACACACACGGCGACACGCGCACACACACTGACACGCGCACACTCACGGCGACACACGCACACACACGGTGACACGTGCACACACACACACACTGACACGTGCACACACACGGCGACACGTGCACACACACTGACACGCGCACACTCACGGCGACACACGCACACACACGGTGACACGTGCACACACACACACTGACACGTGCACACATACACACTGACACGTGCACACACACACACGGCGACACGCGCACACACACTGACACGCGCACACACACTACATGCGCACACTCACGGCGACACGTGCGCACACACACACACAGTGACATGTGCGCACACACACGGCGACACACGCACACACACGGCGACACGTGCACACACCCTGACACGTGCACACTCACGGTGACACGTGCACACACACTGACACGCGCAGACACACACACGGCAACACGTGAACACACACTGACACGCGCACACACTCACGGTGACACGCGCGTGCTCACACAGCCACATGTGCACACACCGTGACACGCGCACACTCACAGCGACACACGCACACACACTGTGACACGCGCACACACACACTGACACGCGCACACTCACAGCGACACAGGCACACACACGGTGACACGTGCACATACACACTGACACGCGCACACACGGTGACAAGCGCACACACATGGCGACACGTGCACACACCGTGACACGTGAACACACACAGTGACACGTGCACACTCACACGGGGACACGTGAACACACACTCACACGGTGACACGCGCACACACCCTGACACGCGCACACTCATGGCGACACACGTACACAGAGTGACACGTGCACTCACACGGCGACACGTGCACACACTCGTGGCAACACGTGCTCACTCGCACAGTGACACATTCACACACGCAGACGATCACATGTGCGCACACAGAGTCACGTGTGCACACTCGCGGTCACGTGCGCGCACACACCCCACACGCAGTCGCGCAGAGGCACGGCCGTGGGCAGGGACAGGCTCGTGCTGCGGGGGGGCTGCCGCTCCCGCCCCATCCGAGGGTCTCAGCCAGGGCAACAGCAGATGGAGCAAGGCCGGATCCATGGAGACCCCCCCCCAGCAGCTGGGGGGTCCATGGGCCCTGCCCGGGAGCGTCTCCGTGCCCCTGCGCGCTCGGGCTGGGTTTGGCCAGGACGGAGTTAATTCCCCCTGCAGCCCCTTTGATGGGGGGGTGGGTTCAGCAGGTGCTGGGGGGGGGGAGCTGGCGCCGACCCAAGGCCTCTCCCAGCTCCTGATCCCGCCCGTGTTCCCAGCTTTCCCTCTCCGAGCGGCGGGGGGCACGCGGCCCAGACAGCCGAGCCCGACCAACCCGAGGGGGTGGCATCGTGGAGCCCGGCACGCTCGGGGCATACGCGGGGAGTGGGCTCAGGGCTCCTCTGTTAGCCCCGCGCTTGCTCCCGTGTTCGCTTGTCTCTTTGCTTGCTCGCTTGCTCCCTGGTCTGTTTGTTTGCTCCCTTGTTCGCCTGTCTGTTCGCTTGCTCGCTTGCTCGCTTGCTCACTGGTCTGTTCGTTTGCTCACTGGTCTGTTCACTTGCTCACTTGTTTACTTGTCTGTTAGCTTGGTCGCTTGCTCGCTTGCTCCCTGGTTTGTTCTCTTGCTCCCTTGCTCCCTGGTCTGTTCTCTTGCTCCCTTGCTCGCTGGTCTGTTCGCTTGCTCGCTTGCTCCCTTGTTCACTTGCCCCCTTGTTCACTTGCTCGCTTGCTCACTGGTCTGTTCGCTTGCTCACTGGTCCGTTCGCTTGCTCCCTTGTTCGCCTGTCTGTTCGCTTGCTCGCTTGCTCGCTTGCTCCCTGGTCTGTTCACTTGCTCCCTTGTTCACTTGTCTGTTCGCTTGCTCGCTGGTCTGTTCGCTTGCTCGCTTGCTCCCTTGTTCACTTGCCCCCTTGTCCACTTGCTTGCTTGCTCACTGGTCCGTTCGCTTGCTCACTTGTCTGTTTAGCTTGCTCTCTTGCTCACTTGCTCACTGGTCTGTTCACTTGCTCCCTTGTTCGCTTGTCTGTTCGCTTGCTCGCTGGTCTGTTCACTTGCTCCCTTGCTCACTCATCTGTTAGCTTGCTCACTTGCTCGCTCGCTTGCTTGCTTGCTTGTCTGTTTGCTTGCTCGCTTGTCTGTTCACTTGCTCCCTTGTTCACTTGTCTGTTCGCTTGCTTGCTGGTCTGTTCGCTTGCTCGCTTGCTCGCTTGTTCACTTGCCCCCTTGTCCACTTGCTCACTTGCTCACTGGTCCGTTCGCTTGCTCACTGGTCCGTTCGCTTGCTCACTTGTCTGTTAGCTTGCTCTCTTGCTCACTTGCTCACTGGTCTGTTCACTTGCTCCCTTGTTCGCTTGCCTGTTAGCTTGCTCACTGGTCCATTAGCTTGCTCGCTTGCCTGTTAGCTTGCTCACTGGTCTCTTCTCTTGCCCACTTGTCCCCTTGTTCACTTGCTCGCTTGCTCACTGGTCCGTTCGCTTGCTTGCTGGTCTGTTTGCTTGCTCGCTGGTCTGTTTGCTTGCTCCCTTGTTCACTTGTCTGTTCGCTTGCTCGCTTGCTCACTTGCTCGCTTGTCTGTTCGCTTGCTTGCTGGTCTGTTCACTTGCTCCCTTGCTCAATCATCTGTTAGCTTGCTCACTTGCTCGCTCGCTTGCTTGCTCGCTTGTCTGTTTGCTTGCTCGCTTGTCTGTTCGCTTGCTCCCTTGTTCACTTGTCTGTTCGCTTGCTCGCTTGCTTGTTTGCTCGCTGGTCTGTTCACTTGCTCCCGTGCTCACTGGTCCGTTCACTTGCTCACTCGTCTGTTCGCTTGCTCACTCGTCTGTTCGCTTGCTCTCTTGCTCACTTGCTCGCTTACTCACTGGTCTGTTCGCTTGCTCGCTTGCTCGCTTGTTCACTTGCCCCCTTGTTCACTTGCTCGCTTGCTCACTGGTCCGTTCGCTTGCTCCCTTGTTCGCCTGTCTGTTCGCTTGCTCGCTTGCTCGCTCGCTCACAGGTCTGTTCGTTTGCTCTCTGGTCTGTTTGCTTGCTCCCTTGCTCACTCATCTGTTAGCTTGCTCGCTTGGTCACTTGCTCACTTGCTCGCTCGCTTGCTTGCTCGCTTGTCTGTTCACTTGCTCCCTTGTTCACTTGTCTGTTCGCTTGCTCGCTTGCTTGTTTGCTCGCTGGTCTGTTCACTTGCTCCCGTGCTCACTGGTCCGTTCGCTTGTTCACTTGTCTGTTCGCTTGCTCTCTTGCTCACATGCTCGCTGCTCTGTTCACTTGCTCTCTTGCTCTCTTGCTCTCTTGCTCTCTTGCTCGCTTGCTCGCTCATGAGCGAGCCGGGGGGTGGCTGCCTTTCCCAGCCGTGCTGTCGCTCGCGGGTCGCTCGGGCCCTGCTGCCATCGCTCCCGCTCGCACTCCGGCCGTGCCGGCCGGGGCTGAGCGATTGGCGCTCCGTGTCCGTGGCTCCAGCACCCATCACCAGCACCATCGCCGCCGCTGCCGGCGTCGCTCCAGCGCTCGCTTACGCTCGCCCCTCCGCCTCTCCGGTGCCTCTGGCCGGGGTTGTGCTGCGGCAGCCGGCCCCCGTGCCCCTCCTGGGCTGCGGGGTGCCCCCCCGCGCTGGGGGTGGCACGTCGGTGTCCCGGCCGCGCTGCGGGATTGCGGCGCGGGGCAGGGCTGCCGGCCCCGGGGCGGGGAGGGGCAGGGTTTAAACCGGGCGCTGGCTCTCACCGGGGCTTCGAGGCGGCCGGGGCAGGACCGGAGCGCGCCGGGGAGCAGCAGGTAGGGCAGAGCCCATGGGGGGGGGGGGGCCGGAGCGGGCGGGGGGCTGCCACACGGCCCCGCTTCAGCGTGGCAGATGGCGGGGGGCTGCAGGGGGTGGGGGATCTCGCCTCTCCCCAGAACCCACGCTTGGGGGGCGGGGCTGAGGTCTGGGGGGCTGGTGAGGGGGCTCCAGGCAGGCCTCGGCCCTTCCCGGGGGGGTCAAGGTGGCAGCGGGGCTGAACCGAGCGAGTGCTCCGTGCGATGTCCTCCACCCCCTGAGCAGGGACACGGCGAGCCCCCCCCGAGCCCCCGGGCCCCGAGTCGGCCGGGACCCCAGCGCCAGGCTGGGGGGGTGACGTGGCTTCACCCCCCGGGGGCGGGCAGGGCTCAGGACCCCCCTGCTCGCGCCGGCTGGAAAACCGCATCCACCGGGGCCTCCCGGGCCGGGGTGCAGCCACCGCGGGGAGGACGGGCGGCGGGTGCCGGGAGCCGCCGGAGCAGCCAGCCCAGCGTGCCGAGGCCTAATTAGAGCCCAGCTAATGACGGCTGCGGTTGGGCAACGGCCTTCGGCGTGGGGTGTTCACGCGACGCCCGTGTCCCACATAGGAGCTGACACGACACCCCGCTCCGTCCCCATCTCCGCCTGGGCGGTGCCGGGCAGCTGGGGCCGGAGTCACAAGGAGGGGCAGAGCCGCTGGCTGTCCTCATGGGGTCACGGGATGGTTTGAGTGGGGAGGGGCCCCCAAAGCCCCCAGGGTGCCACCCCCCCCACGGGCAGGGACCCCTCCCATAGCCCAGGGTGCTCCCAGCCCCATCCAGCCTGGCCTTGGGCACTCCCAGGGATGGGGCATCCCCAGCTGCTCTGGGAACCTGTCCCAGTGCCCCCCACCCTCTGCGGGAAGAATTCCTTCCCCATGGCCCAGCTCCATCTCCCTCTGCCCGTTCCAACCCGTCACCCCTTGTCCTGTCACCCCCTGCCCTTGGAAAAGCCCCCCCAGCTTTCCTGTCCCCCCCGGCACTGGAAGGGGCTCTGAGGTCTCCCCGGAGCCTTCCCTGCTCCAGGCTGAACCCCCCAACCCCCCCAGCCTGGCCCCAGGGCAGAGGGGCTCCAGCCCTCGCAGCATCTCCGGGGCCTCCTCTGGCCTCGCTCCAACAGCTCCGTGTCCTCCTGCTGGTGGGGGCCCCGAGCTGGAGGCAGAAGTGCAGGGGGGGTCTGCCCCGAGCGGAGCAGAGGGGCAGAATCCCCTCCCTCGCCCCCCTGCCCACGCTGCTGCGGATCCAGCCCGGGATGGGGTTGGTTTCTGGGCTCCAGCGCACACGGCCGGCTCCTGGCCAGCCCCTCGCCCCCAGCCCCCCACGCCCCCTCCCGGGCTGCTCTCCAGCCTCGCTCTGCGGCGTGGGCAGGGTCCCCAGGGAGCGGGGGCTGGGCTGATCCGTGACCCATCCATCAATCCGATGTCGAAAAGCGCCAGAAGCGGTGACTCAGGGACGCGCAGGGCAGTTGTGTAAACGGTCGGAGGAGCGAGCTGCGCCCCGATAACGAGCGGAACGTGTCATTAGCGTCACTCGCCGCCGCTCCTGGGGGACGGGTGTTCCCGAGGAGGAGCTCCGGGTTTCGTTCCTCCCGGTTCCACAAGGCTCTGGCCTCACCCCCCCGTGCCGGGCGCCGCAAGCGCGCAGGGCTTACGGCACAGCCGGGCTCACCCCACGGGACACACGGAATCGTGGACCCACGGAACGCTTCCGGGGGGACAGGACGTCAAGTCTCAGCCCGCCCCCCCGCCACGGGCAGGGACACCCTCCACCATGGCCCTCCTGGCCTTTCCCTCTGACCCTTCTCCCCTGGCGGGGGCCGGGGGTGGGCGAGGGGCTGGCGGCGCGGCGCCGCCAGCCGAGGTTACACCGCGACGCTCACGCCGCGAGAACCCGTGTCCTAACGAGCCGTTTCTTTCCCTCTGCCCAGCACGCGCCGGGCCCCGCCGCAGCAGGAGAATGCAGAAGAGCGACCGCCCCCCGAGCGACGAGGCAGGCAGCGCGGGAAGCGACCTGCTGGCGGGTGGACACGGAGGGTGGGGTGGGGGTAACTTCGTAGCCGGGGTCTTCCTCCAGGCCAAGAGGGAGAAGATGAGCATCTACCAGGCCATGACGAGGGGTCTCCTGACGCCCGGCACGGGCCTGGTGCTGCTGGAGGCGCAGGCGGCCGCGGGGGTCCTCACCGACCCCGTGAGGAACGAGAGGCTGTCGGTGAAGGAGGCCCTGGCGGCAGGACTCGTGGGCAGAGACGTCTACGAGAAGCTGCTGTCGGCGGAGGGGGCCGTGACGGGGTACGCGGAGCCGTACACGGGACGCAGGATCTCCCTCTTCCAGGCCATGCAGAAGGAGCTCATCGTGCGGGAGCACGGCATCCGCCTGCTCGAGGCCCAGATCGCCACCGGCGGCATCGTCGACCCCGTGCACAGCCACCGCCTCCCCGTGGAGGCGGCCTACCGGCGCGGCTACCTGGACGAGGAGATGTGCCGGTGGCTCTCCGACCCCGAGAATCAAACGCGAAGTTGCTTCGACCCCAACACCCACGAGAACCTCACCTACCGGCAGCTCCTGCAGCGCTGCGTGCCCGACCCGGACACGGGGCTGCTCATGCTCCAGCTGGCGGCCAAGGGCTCCGTGCTCTCCCAGCTCAGCCAGGACGCCCGGAAAGCCCTGCAGGCCGCCCGCACCACCCTCGGCGCGGGGCTCTTCCAGGGCCAGAGCGTCACCGCCTGGGAGCTCCTCTTCTCCCGCTACGTCCCCGAGCGCCGGCGCCAGGACCTCCTGCGGCAGTACAAGGCGGGGACGCTCAGCGTCTCGGAGCTGGTCGCCCTGCTCGCGGACATCGTCGCCGGGGCTGAGGGCCAGGGCCACGCCGCGGCCCCGGCCCACCGTCCAACGGCGCGGGAGGCCCCGGCGAAGGCCGAGAATGGAGACGCCAGGGGCTCCGGGCAGGAGCAGGAGGTGGAGAAGGAGCTGGAGCAGGGGCAGGAGCAGGGGCAGGGGCAGGAGCTGGAGCTGGAGCTGGAGCTGGAGCAGGAGCAGGGGCAGGAGCAGGAGCTGGAGCTGGAGCAGGAGCTGGAGCAGTCCCTGAAGGCCCGCACCGTCGAGGTCCCGGCCGGCCTCTTCCGCAGCACGAAGCTCTCCCTGTGGGAGCTCCTCTTCTCCAAGTACGTCCCCGAGCACCGGCGCCAGGACCTCCTGCGGCAGTACAAGGCGGGGACGGTCACCGTCTCAGAGTTGGTCGCCCTGCTCGCGGACATCGTCGCTGGGGCAGAAACGGAAATCAGGGATCTGAGCTCCCCCGCAGTCACACCCGGCGAGGTGGGAGCATCCCACGCGGTTCAGGACACGCCGCCCCCGGAGCAGCAGCTCAGAAAGTCCTTGAAGGCGGCCACCGTCTGCGTCACGGCTGGCGAGTTCCGGGGGCAGGACGTTCCCTTGCTGGATGTGCTCTTTTCCAAACACATCCCCCAGGGGAAGCGGCAGGAGCTGCTGGAGCTGTACCGCGCGGGGATACTGACCACCGAGCAGGTGGCCGCCGCGGTCACCGTCCTCGTAAACAGAGCGGGAGCCGCCAACGCCGCGCTGGCGGCGAACGCCGGCAAGGCGCACCCGGCGGGGATGAGGGCAGCGGAGGATGGGGGTGGGTTTTCCACGGAAGAGGCAGAGCAGGATAACGCCCTGAAGGCTACCACCGTCCGTGTGCCAGCGGGTGAGCTGCAGGGCCGGCGGGTCTCCCTGTGGGACCTGCTCCTCTCCGACCACATCCCCGAGGAGAAGAGGGAGGAGCTGCTGGAGCTGTACCGGGAGAGGGTGTTAACTCTGGAGCAGATGATAACCGTTGTCACCACCCTCGTTAAGAAAAAACAATCTACGGGCCGGAAATTCCTGATTTCCGTCAAGACTTCCGACACGGACACCCGGTCAGCGGCAGGGAAGGATGACGACCCCCCCCGAGAAGAGCCGTGGGAAACAGCCTTGAAAACGACAGTCGTCGACGTGGAGGTGGGGGAGTTTGGGGGCCGCAAGGTCTCCGTGTGGGACCTGCTCCACTCCAGGTACATCCCCGAGGAGAACAGAAAGGAGCTGCTGGAGCTGTTCCGGGCCGGAGAGTTGACCCTGGAGCAGGTGAAAACTGTCACCTGCACCATCGTCACGCGGGCTGGGGCCGAGCAGGTGGGACACGCGGGCAGTGCAAGAGCACAGCCGGAGGCTGTGGGCGCTGAGACCACCCACCCACGGGATGAGACCTGGGAAGAGACCCTGAGGTCCACCAGGGTGGAGGCGCCATGGGATGAGCTCCAAGGCCGGCGGGTCTCCCTGTGGGATCTCCTCTTCTCCGACCACATCCCCGAGGAGAAGAGGGAGGAGCTGCTGGAGCTGCACCGTGCGGGGACGCTGAGCACTCAGGAGCTGCTCAGCACCGCCCGCAGCATCGCGACCCGCTGCAAGGGTGGGCGCCATGCGACCCTTCCCCGGCAGACCCTGGATCTCCTCCGCTCCGAGGGCTCCTACATCACGGTTGGGCGGTTCCAGGAGCAGCGGGTGTCGGTGTGGGAGCTCCTCGCCACCAGGCAGGTCTCCGAGTACAAGCGAGAGGCGCACCTCGACGCCTACGGCACGGCGGGGCTGACCGTCAACAAGATCACCGTCACCACCACCGTCATCACGGGCCCGCAGCGCGAGGAGGGGCCCCTCCGGGAGCCCCCAGCCCGGCGCCGCCTCCTGGTGCCACGCTCGTGAGCTCGCGCTCCGGGTAACCGTTCCGGGCGGGAGGGAGCGCGGCACGGGGCGGGCGCCTGGGTAAACTCTTGGCTGTCTCATGCTTTCCTGGCATCTCTTTTGTCCAAGAGCTTTCCTGAGGGGGCTCGGGGGGTCCAAGGGGGCTTTGCCACCCGCCGACCAAGAACATGGGGTGCGTGGCCACCGCCCGCATCGGATGGGCCGGGGATGGCCGCGATGGGGAGCAGGCGGGAAGGCCGGAGCAGGGGGTGTGGGCAGCGCGGGCGGCAGCGCCGGAACAGCCGGCCGTGCCGGAGCCCAGAGCGGGGTCGGCACATGCAGCCGCCCGTGGGCCACGTAAAGCTGGGGTGTCCTTCAGCCCCGCTGCCGTGGGCGGGGGCTGCGCGCTGTTGGGGGGAGAGGGGTTCCAGAGCCAGGGGTCCCATGCTGGCAATGGGGAGGGGGAGCAGGCCAGACCCTCCCACAGGGAACACTCGCTAGCTGCCCCCAGGGTGGGGACCCCCAGCACGGCCCCCCCAGCTTGGCTACATCCAGCCTGTGCCCCTGAGCTGCATCTCCCCCACCCAGGGCCCCCAGTCAGCCTCCTGCCCCAGCCCAGCCACCCACAGGGTGGGTCTCCCCCCTCCAGCCCCCACCCCCTGCCCTTGGAAGAGCCCCCCCAGCTTTCCTGTACCCCCCCACAGGCCCTGGAAGGGGCTCCAGGGGCTCCCCGCAGCCTTCCCTGCTCCAGGCTGAACCCCCCAACCCCCCAGCCTGGCCCCATGGCAGAGGGGCTCCAGCCCTCGGAGCATCTCCGGGGCCTCCTCTGGCCTCGCTCCAACAGCTCCGTGTCCTCCTGCTGGTGGGGGCCCCGAGCTGGAGGCAGAAGTGCAGGGGGGGTCTGCCCAGATTGCGGTGGGGGGTGCCCAAGGCCAGGCGGGATGAGGCTGGGAGCAGCCTGGGCTATGGAAGGGGTCCCTGCCCGTGGGGGGGTTGGGAAGGGGGGATTTGGGGTCCCCCCCACCCAAGCCGCTCCGTGATTCCATGTGTGGGCAAGCAGGGGACGCTGGGCAGGAGGACACAAGCAGCCGGGGGCCGGGGGGGTTGGAAAGGAGCCACTGGCAGGTGCCACCCGCCCCGGGGTCTGCAGCTGGGGGGTCCAGTCAGCTCCCCCCGACTCAGGCTGCGGTCCCACAGCGAGTGCCGGGTTTCCCAAAGGGGGGCTGAAGGAAAGCAGGGCACTGGGAGCGAACACGTTCACAGCACCCCCACACCCGGGGGGGGGGTGGGGAAGGGCCGGGCAGGCTGAGTGCTGCCCGCTCCCCCGGGAACTGCTCCGTTCCATGGGGCAAGATCCGCGTGGGGCGCAGAGGCTCCGGGACCTGACCCGCTGGAAAAGGAGCGGGAGACCAGCGGAGCCATCCCTGCGCCCACGGCCACGCGTGGGGGAGCAGGCAGAGAGCCGGGGGCCTGGCAGCCGTAGGGGGGCCCGTGGGTGCTTAGACCTCCGGGAGGGTGGGCTCAGGCGTGGGACACAGAGCCAGGCGTGCCATCCCGGCTGGAGCACGGCCACCAGCACGGAGCAAGCGGGATCACTTCCCGGGGGGCCATTCCTGATCCCGGGGCAGCATCCCTGATCCCGGGACAACATCCCTGATCCCAGGAAAGGGCAGCACCCCGATCCCGGGAGAGCATCACTGATCCCTGGAGAGCATCTTTGATCCTGGGACAGCATCCCTGATCCCAGGAAAGGGCAGCACCCCAATCCCGGGAGAGCATCCCTGATCCTGGGACAGCAGGGCGGCTCCTGGGGCAGCATCCTCGATCCCAGGGGAGCATGCCTGATCCCAAGGAGGCATCCCTGATCCCGGGGCAGCATCCCTGATCCCAAAGCAGCATCCCCGATCCCAGGGCAGGATGCCCAATCCCAGGACAGCATGCCTGATGCCAAGGCAGCATCCCTGATCCTAGGACAGCGTGCCTGATCCTGGGACAGCAAGGTGGCTCCTGGGGCAGCATCCTCAATCCCAAGGCACCATCCCTGATCCCGGGGCACCATCCCTGCCCCTAGAGCAGCATGTGTGATGCCAGGGCAGCATCCCTGATACTGGGGCAGGATGCCAGATCCCAGGGCAGCATCCCTGATCCCAAGGAGGTATCCCTGATCCCGGGGCAGCATCCCTGATCCCAAAGCAGCATCCCTGATCCCAGGGCAGGATGCCCAATCCCAGGACAGCATGCCTGATGCCAAGGCAGCATCCCTGATCCTAGGACAGCGTGCCTGATCCTGGGACAACAAGGTGGCTCCCTGGGCAGCATCCTCAATCCCAAGGCAGCATCCCTGATCCCGGGGCACCATCCCTGATCCCGGGGCACCATCCCTGCCCCTAGAGCAGCATGTGTGATCCCAGGGCAGCATCCCTGATCCCAGGACAGTATCCCTGATCCCAGGATGGCACGCCTGATCCCAGGGCAGCATCCCTGATCCTAGAGCAGCATGTGTGATGCCAGGGCAGCATCCCTGATACTGGGGCAGGATGCCAGATCCCAGGGCAGCATCCCTGATCCCGGGGCACCATCCCTGATACCAGGACATCATGCCTGATCCCAGGGCAGCATCCCTGATCCTAGAGCAGCATGTGTGATCCCAGGGCAGCATCCCTGATCCCAGGACAGGATGCCGCATCCCGGGGCAGCAGCTCCCAGAGGACGGGCAGGCTCCCTATAGCTCTGCACTGGGACTTGGCCCCATCCGGCCTCCGCTGGCAGCTGGAGACGTCCCCGGCCTTCAGCCAGCCCAGGCCAACTCCCCGCTCTGCCAACGCCTCCATCAGCCAGAGCCGATCCGCTCCCGCTCCCTGGCTTTCCCCGACAGCGCCGCCCCGAGCCCCTCATCGCCCGCCCGCCACGGTGGAGCAGCCATCGCCCGTCTCCTCCCGCATTCCCTCGGCCACCGCAGCCGCTCCTCCCTGCGCCGTCCCGCGCCGGATTCCTGGGTTTCGGCGTGGCGCCTGGCCTGCGGGTACCGGGGTGCGCGGGGGCGCTGCCGCGATCTGCCAGTCCTGGAAATACCCCCAGCGGAGCTGGGAATGGCCCACGGCTCCTCTCGTCCCGGGGCCGCTGAACACACGCCGGCCTTCTCCCCCCGACACCTTCCAGACCGGGGGCGCGACCCGCGGCGTCGGGGTCCGCCGGGTGACCCCAGGGCACGGCTTCGCGTTCCCCTCCCCGGGCTCCGTGACCATTAGTTCCGCCTCCGATGTCACCCGCTGCCGCGGGCGCTGGTCCAGCCTCTGCTCCGGCACCTCGCCGGCAGCCGGGCTCCCGCCCACACCGTGTCCCACGGCGAAGCCCTTGGTCAACGCACGGAATCCATCCGGCTCGTAGAGCCCAGCGCCTCAAAATTCCCCGTTCGGCACAATCCAGGCTGGCAGGAGGGATGAGGGACGTGGGATGAGGGACGTGGGATGTGGGATGAGGGATGTGGGATGAGGGACGTGGGATGAGGAATGAGGGATGTGGGATGAGGGACATGGGATGAGGGACGTGGGATGAGGGACGTGGGATGTGGGATGAGGGACGTGGGATGAGGGACATGGGATGAGGGACGTGGGATGAGGGACGTGGGACGTGGGATGAGGGATGTGGGATGAGGGACATGGGACATGGGATGAGGGACGTGGGACGTGGGACGTGGGATGAGGGATGTGGGACATGGGACGTGGAATGAGGGACATGGGACATGGGACAGGATGTGGAACGTGGGATGTGGAACATGGGACATGGGATGAGGGATGTGGGACATGGAACGTGGAACATGGAACACGGGACATGGAACATGGGACATGGAACACGGGGCATGGGACGTGGGATGTGGGATGAGGTACATGGGATGTGAGATGGGGGATGAGGGACGTGGGATGAGGGACGTGGGACATGGGACGGGATGTGGAACGTGGGATGTGGAACATGGGACATGGGACATGGGATGAGGGATGTGGGACATGGAACGTGGAACATGGAACACGGGACATGGAACATGGGACATGGAACACGGGGCATGGGACGTGGGACGTGGGATGAGGGACGTGGGATGTGAGATGAGGGACGTGGGATGAGGGATGAAGGATGAGGGATGTGGGACGTGGAATGTGGAATGTGGAACATGGGACGTGGGACATGGGATGTGGGATGCGGAACATGGGATGAGGGATGAGGGATGAGAGATGTGGAACATGGAATGTGGAACATGGGACATAGGACATGGAATGAGAGATGGGGGATGTGGGATGTGGAATGTGGAACATGGGAAGTGGGACATGGGATGAGGGATGTGGGACATGGGACCCAAACGGTTCCATGGTTCCATGAGCAGTGCTGGACGTGCTGATCTTGAAGCTCTTTTCCAACCAGAATGGTTGGATGATTCCAAGAAAGACTCGTTTAATTTCCCACTTCACTGGTTCTACTTCGTTTTCCTAATGAAAGGTCAAATCAGGTGTTTAAAGGCTGCTGGAAGAGGGAACTCCTCAGCTACAATCATGGAATCATGGAATCATGGGATGGTTTGGGTGCGGAGGGACTCCAAAGCCCCCACAGCACCACCCCCTGCCACAGGCAGGGACCCCTCCCACAGCCCAGGCTGCTCCCAGCCCCATCCAGCCTGGCCTTGGGCACCCCCAGGGATGGGGCATCCCCAGCTGCTCTGGGCACCTGTCCCAGTGCCCCCCACCCTCTGCAGGAAGAATTCCTTCCCCATGGCCCAGCTCCATCTCCCTCTGCCCGTTCCAACCTGTCACCCCTTGTCCTGTCACCCCCTGCCCTTGGAAAAGCCCCCCCAGCTATCCTGTCCCCCCCGGCACTGGAAGGGGCTCCAGGGGTTCCCCGGAGCCTTCCTTGCTCCAGGCTGAACCCCCCAACCCCCCCAGCCTGGCCCCATGGCAGAGGGGCTCCAGCCCTCGCAGCATCTCCGGGGCCTCCTCTGGCCTCGCTCCAACAGCTCCGTGTCCTCCTGCTGGTGGGGGCCCCGAGCTGGAGGCAGAAGTGCAGGGGGGGTCTGCCCCGAGCGGAGCAGAGGGGCAGAATCCCCTCCCTCGCCCCCCTGGCCACGCTGCTGCGGATCCAGCCCGGGATGGGGTTGGTTTCTGGGCTCCAGCGCACACGGCCGGCTCCTGGCCAGCCCCTCGCCCCCAGCCCCCCCAGGCTGAGCCGGACTGGGAGCACCACGAACGGCACAGCGCACGCCGCAGGGACGGCTGGTTATTCCCGGTCCCGCTCCAAAGGGCAGTTGGGATTCCCCACAGATCGGCGCGTTCCAGGGGTGAAGCGCTGGTGTGGCCCGTGGGGCGGCTCGTGGCCAAGGGGTGTTGACGGCGGCGGAAGCAGAGGAGGTTTCTGAAGGCCATCAGGCAAATCAGTGGGAGAAAAACCGCTTGAGGGGCGTGAGACGGAGGCAGATGCAGCCCCGGGCGGGCTCTGGGCCGCCGGTTGCCGGCAGCTGCGAGTCTGCGGCCGAGGAAACACCGCCCGGTCCCTGCGCCGCATCCTGCGCTCCCCCCGGGGTGCGCCGGCGCAGCTCGCACCCGCGGGATGCAGGGACACGCGGGGCTGGGACCTGGCCCAGGGGAGCTGCCCCCACGCTGCCGGCTGCTCCGCGACTCCTGGGAGGACACGCTCTTCTCCCTGGACTCGGGGCGGATTCATTTCCCACGTGTTGGCCTTGGGAAGGAGTTGGGGGGCTGGGGGCGAGGGGCTGGCCAGGAGCCGGCCGTGTGCGCTGGAGCCCTGAAACCAACCCCATCCCGGGCTGGATCCGCAGCAGCGTGGCCAGGGGGGCGAGGGAGGGGATTCTGCCCCTCTGCTCCGCTCGGGGCAGACCCCCCCTGCACTTCTGCCTCCAGCTCGGGGCCCCCACCAGCAGGAGGACACGGAGCTGTTGGAGCGAGGCCAGAGGAGGCCCCGGAGATGCTGCGAGGGCTGGAGCCCCTCTGCCCTGGGGCCAGGCTGGGGGGGTTGGGGGGTTCAGCCTGGAGCAGGGAAGGCTCCGGGGAGCCCCTGGAGCCCCTTCCAGTGCTGGGGGGACAGGAGAGCTGGGGGGGCTTTTCCAAGGGCAGGGGGTGACAGGCCAAGGGGTGACGGGTTGGAACGGGCAGAGGGAGATGGAGCTGGGCCATGGGGAAGGAATTCTTCCCGCAGAGGGTGGGGGGCACTGGGACAGGTTCCCAGAGCAGCTGGGGATGCCCCATCCCTGGGGGTGCCCAAGGCCAGGCTGGATGGGGCTGGGAGCAGCCTGGGCTGTGGAGGGGTCCCTGCCCGTGGGGGGGTGGCACTGGGGGGGCTGTGGGGTCCCTTGATCCCAACCCACCCCGTGGTGCCGCGGGCAGCCGGCAGCAGCAGCTCAGGCCCTGTCGGTGCCGCGGGGCTGTGGCTGGTGGCACCGGGCTCGGAGTAGCCACTCGGCCCCCAGACGGGCCCCGGCCGTGGCCCCGGCGAGGAAACGCCTCCCGCTTGTTCCCGCCGGAGCGGGGTTCTGTCCCGGGACCTGGGGGGCACCACCAGGGCCCCCTCGGCCAGCTGCGCCCCCTCCGCGGGCCAACCGCACCGGCTAACGCGGGGCTGCCCGGGGGGGCGACCCACGGCGCGGGCCGGGACCCCCCCAGGGCAGGAGGCGCCTGTGCGGCCCCGTGCGGGCCCTGGGGATGCGGTTTCTGGGGGTCCCGGCAGGCGATGGGGCGCTGCCCCCCCGCCCAGCGCGGAGCAGGGGCTGCTCGGACGCGCCGGGACCGGGGGGGCACGGGGGTCCCGCCGGGAGGGGACGGGCAGGGCGGCGGAACCCGGGGGGGGGCCGGGGCAGGGGGCGCGCGGGGTGGGACCAGCCCCGGGGCCGGGGGTACGCGCGGGGCTGGCGGGTCCCGGGCGGGGGGCGGTGGGGCGCGGCGTCCCGGCGGCGCATCCCGGGGACGCGCGGGGCCCCCCCGGCGGGGCCCCTCCCGGGGGGGCGGGCCGTGAGCGGCGACACGTCTGGAGCGGGGCGGGCCGAGCCCGGGGCGGCCCCGGGCGGCGCTGTCAGACCGCGAGCGGCTCCGGGTGGCCCGGCCCAGCCCGCTCGGCTCCGCTGGGCTCGGCCCGGCTCGGAACGACCCGGCTTGGCTCCGCCGGGCTCGGCTCGGCTCGGCTCCGCTGGGCTCGGCCCGGCCCGGCCCGGCCCGGCTCGGCTCGGCTCGGTTTAGCCCGGCCCGGCCCGGCCCGGCTGGCGCGGGGATGGCGGTACCGGAGCCGGACGCGCGGCTGGCGCAGGAGAAGGAGGAGGAGAGCGAGGAGGAGAGCGAGGTGCTGGAGGAGAGCCCCTGCGGGCGCTGGCAGAAGCGCCGCGAGCAGGTGGGTGCGGGACGGGCCCTGCGGGGGCGCCGCCGGGGCGGGCACGGGGCCGAACCGGTACCGGGCAGTGCGGGCACCGAGCCGTGCGGGTATGGGCAGTGCGGGCACCGGGCAGTGCGGGCACCGGGCCGAGCGGGTACCGGGCAGTGCGGGTACTGGGCCGAGCTGGTACCGGGCCATGGGGGTACCGGGCCGAGCTGGTACCGGGCAGTGTGGGTACCGGGCAGTGCGGGCACTGGGCCATGCGGACACCGGGCTGTGTGGGCACCTGGCCAAGCGGGTACCGGGCGGTGCGGGCACTGGGCCAAGCGGGTACCGGGCAGTGCAGGCACCGAGCCACGCGGGCACCGGGCCATGCAGGCACCGGGCCAAGCAGGTACCAGGCGATGCGGGTACCGAGCGGTGCGGGTACCAGCTTGTGCGGGTACCAAGCAATGCTGGCACCGGGCTGTGCAGGTACCGGGCGATGCTGGTACCGAGCGGTGAAGGTACCAGCCTGTGCACCAGGCCGTGCAGGCACCGGGCCAAGCAGGTACCGGGCGATGCTGGTACCGAGCAGTGAAGGTACCAGCCTGTGCACCGGGCCGTGCAGGCACCGGGCCGTGCAGGTACCAGGCGATGCTGGTACCGGGTGGGAGCCCCCTCGGGGATAAGCGGAGCTGCCAGGCTGGGACCAGTGTGGAGAGATGCTCCGAGGGGGAGTGGGGGAGAGCAGCCGGGGGCTGCTGGGGTTTGGGGAACCCCGGTGCGGGGAGCTGGGCGCATCTTCCCCGGGCGGGGTGTGGGGTGTGGGGTGCTGGGTGCTGGGTGTGGGGTGAGGGAAGCCGGGCCCGCAGTGTTCTGGGGTGGGGACCTGGCCTTGCCCAGCCCTGGTGGGGGTGCCTGGTGTGGGCAGCCAGTCTCCCCGTGTTCCGGTGTGGGGTGCTGGGTGTGGGGTGCCAGTCTCCCTGTGTCAGGGTGTGGAGTGATGGGTGTGGGGTGATGGATGTGGGGTGCCCAGTGTGGGGTGCCCGGTGTGGGCAGCCAGTCTCCTAATGTCCGGGTGTGGGGTGATGTGTGTGGGGTGCCTGGTGTGGGGTGCCCGGTGTGGGCAGCCAGTCTCCCTGTGTCCTGGTGTGGGGTCCCTGGTGCAGGGTGCCCGGTGTGGGATGCCCGGTGTGGGCAGCCAGTCTCCCTGTGTCCCAGTGTGGGGTGCCCGGTGTGGGCAGCCAGTCTCCCTGTGTCCCGGTGTGGGGTGCCTGGTGTGGGGTGCCTGGTGTGGGCAGCCAGTCTCCCCGTGTCCCGGTGTGGGGTGCCCGGTGTGGGGTGCCCGGTGCGGGGAGCTGGGCTCGCCCCCCCCCAGTGCAGAGAGATGGGTGCGGGAAGCCGGGTCCCCTGGGTCCAGGCGCGGGCACGGCTGGTGCTCGCCACCCGCCACGGGACAGGGGTCCGGCACCAGCCGCGCGCCGCGTGCGCCCCGACGCAAGGGATGCGGGAGCCGGGGTGGGAGCACCGGGGGACGCGAGGGCGCGTGCCGACGGCACCGGGTTATCGGGATCGGGGGGATCGGGGGGTGCAGCCTGCGGCCAGGCTGGAGCGCTGCGGAGCGCCGTCCCCAGCAGGGAAAGCCGGGGATGTGGGGAGCGGGAGCGGCCTTGGCTGGGCCCCTGCACCCCGTCTCAGCCCCCCCAGCCCTGCCCGGGGTCAGGGTTCGCCCACGGCCCTTGGCCCCTGCCCCTGGGTGCCCTGGCAGGGGCAGGGAGACTCAGGCTCGCTTCCAGGGGAGCCGGTCACCGCAGGTTGGGGGGACACGTCTGGGAGCGAGAGGGCGGGGGGACGACAGGAGCGGGGCAAAACGCCGGAGGGCGCGGGGCCGGGGCTGGAACGGCACAAAGCCCCTGTCCGGAAAGGGGCAGCCGGGGGGCCGGGGTGTCAGGGTGCCGGGGGGCCAGGGCCCAGGGGTGTCAGGGTGCCGGGGTGCAGGGGTGTCAGGGGGGCCAGGGCGAGCGCCTGTCACCGCCGTGCCCTGTGGTTTACCCCGCAGGTCCTGATTCCCGGCCAGCGGCCCGGGGTTACCGGCCTGCCACCCGCTCCCCTGCCACCCGCTCCGATGGCACCCGGTCTCCTTCCCACAGGGCCCGTGGGGGCCGGCCTGGCACAGCTGTGCCCCCGGGCATCGGTGCCCAGTGCTGTGGGCAGCCCGGCACTGCCCCCGCTCCCTGGCAGGGACCCCTCCCACAGCCCAGGGTGCTCCCAGCCCCATCCAGCCTGGCCTTGGGCACTCCCAGGGATGGGGCATCCCCAGCTGCTCTGGGAACCTGTCCCCGTGCCCCCCACCCTCTGCGGGAAGAATTCCTTCCCCATGGCCCAGCTCCATCTCCCTCTGCCCGTTCCAACCCGTCACCCCTTGTCCTGTCACCCCCTGCCCTTGGAAAAGCCCCCCCAGCTTTCCTGTCCCCCCCAGGCACTGGAAGGGGCTCCAGGGTCTCCCCGGAGCCTTCCCTGCTCCAGGCTGAACCCCCCAACCCCCCCAGTCCGGCCCCAGGGCAGAGGGGCTCCAGCCCTCGCAGCATCTCCGGGGCCTCCTCCGGCCTCGCTCCGGGATGTTTTCCCACGTGGTCCTTGGACGACGCGTCCGCTGCGACCCACCGGAGCAGCCGCAGCTGCCCTTCGCGAGGCAGCGGCCCGGAGGTCGTTTCTCGCTTGCACAACCCCGCTTTGCCGTAGCGCTGGTGGCCTTTGGCGATCCGGTTCCGGCGGGGGCTCCGACTGGAGCGGTGCCGCGGCGGCTGGGACGCGCTGGGGCTCCGTGCGGCGCGTGGGACACGTGCAGGCCGAGGCGGAGCGCCGGCGTTTCGGTAGCTGCCGCCGTGCCGTGCCGCCCGTCGGGGGGCAGCTCTGGCTGGGGAGGTGGGGACGGAGCCGGCGGAGAGCGGCCGGTTTGGGGGTCCGGGGTCCGGAGCGCGGCCGTGACGCGGCGCGGGGGAGCTTGAGCAGGGAAGTGGCGGCGCTGCCCGAACCGCGGGCGACGGGGGTTCTGTGCAAGAGCCCAGCTCGTTCACATCCGTCGTGGCTGGCCACGTCGCGGGAGGAGGAAACGCCGTTGGCTGTCGACACGGCGCCGCGGAGCAGCCGCTCCCCGCGACCCCCGTTCCGATTGCCGGGAGCGCTCCGGGTGTTCCTGCCAAGCGGGGTTTTCCCTCGCGCCCCTGATGGTTCGTTCTCCGTCCTCGGCGAGTCCCGTTTGGGCTGCGCCGTGCCGCGCGTGGTCCAAGGGCTCGCTGCTCCGACAGCGGGTCCCGAGGGGTGGGAGAGCTGCCCGTGGCCTGCCGCCTCTGCAGCCGGCGGGATGTGGGGCTGGGAGCCGGGGCTGGCGGGATGTGGGGCTTGGATCAGTGGCTGGAGATGGCGGGATGTGGGATGTGGGGCTTGGAGCAGCGGCTGGTGGGATGTGGGGCTGGGAGCCGGGACTGGGTCTGGCAGGATGAGAGATGTGGGGCTCAGAGCAGCGGCTGGTGGGATGTGGGGCTCAGAGCAGCGGCTGGTGGGATGTGGGGCTCAGAGCAGTGGCTGGGGCCGGCAGGATGAGGGATGTGGGGCTGGGAGCAGTGGCTGGGGCCGGCAGGATGAGGGATGTGGGGGTTGGAGCAGTGGCTGGTAGGATGTGGGGCTCAGAGCAGTGGCTGGGGATGGCAGGACGAGGGATGTGGGGCTTGGAGCAGCGGCTGGTGGGATGTGGGGCTCAGAGCCGTGGCTGGGGGTGGCGGGATGCGGGATGTGGGGCTGGGGAGCAGTGCCTGGGGTCAGTGGGATTCAGGCCTTGGAGCAGTGGCTGGTGGGATGTGGGGCTCGGAGCAGTGGCTGGGGCCGGCAGGATGAGGGATGTGGGGCTCGGAGCAGTGCCTGGGGCCAGTGGGATTCAGGCCTTGGAGCAGTGGCTGGGCCTGGTGGGATGTGGGGCTCAGAGCAGTGGCTGGGGATGGCAGGACGAGGGATGTGGGGCTCGGAGCAGCGGCTGGTGGGATGTGGGGCTCGGAGCAGCGGCTGGGGCCCAGGGCGCTGAAGCGGGCAGGGACACGCGCCCACTCGGTGTTTTAAGGCTCAGGCTCGTTAGGCTGAGAAGCAGGCGAGGATAAATTGCCAGCGGGTTAATTACACGCAGACCAGACCTCCACCCTTGGACTGACACGTGGCCGTGCTCCGTACTCCGCGGCGGCCCACGGTCCCGCCGTCCGTCCTTGCGCCGCGTGGCCCCAGTGCCGGGTCTCAGCGCTGCCGGCTCCGGCCATGCCGGCCAGGGATGGGCACGTCTCCCTTCCCAGCCTCTGTGTGGGCTCCTGGTGCGCGTGCTCACCCTGAGGCGGGAGTGCCGCCAGCGGGTCAGGGAATAAAGGCGCTGACGGCGTCCCTGCCGCTTGCTGGCGGAGCCGCCGCGTGAATCCTTCGGAGACGGGACGCTCGGCGTCGGCGCAGCCCGTGTTCCGCCTGATCCGCTCCTCTCCCGGCTGAGAGCGCAGCCGAGGAATGCTGCCGTTGCAGACTTTTCCGTGCGGGAAGACGCGGTGTTTTCGGCGTGCGCTTGACGACTTCATGGACTTTTCCAGCCGCCCTGCGGGGTCGGGGCGGCACAGGGAGAAGGCACGTGGATTACCGTCCTGCAGCTTCCCTGGTCGGAATGCCCTTCCCTGCACGTGCCGCAGCTCCTTGTTCCCGGGGTCAGCCTGCTCTTGGCCGTGTCCCTCCGCGCCTGCAAACCCTTATCCGCCCGGGAAGGGGCCGTTCCCGAGCGCTGGCACCTCCGCGTCGTTTCAGCCACCTTGCGCCGTCGCTCCGGGCCGGCCCCGCCTGCCGGTTCTGCCCGTTGTGCTCCCCCAAGGAACCTCCCGGACCGCGCCGGGGTGCCTTGGGGTTCCCAGGGGCCCATTCCCACGGGAGGAGAGCGCGTGGGGCAAACTCAGCTCTGGCTCACGGGACCCAAGTTGAGAGTCGCTTCTCCGTGTGTCGCTCTGCCGTCGCCTCCGACCCGGCTCCGGCACGGCGGCTCCGGCACGGCAGCTCCGGCACGGCAGTTTGGGCGTGGTGGCTCCGGCACGCCAGCTCCAGCACGGTGGCTCCGGCACGCCAGCTCTGGCACGGCGGTTCGGGCGTGGTGGCTCCGGCACGCCAGCTCCAGCACGGTGGTTCCGGCATGCCAGCTCTGGCACGGCGGTTCGGGCACGGCAGCTCCGGCACACCGGCTCCAGCACAGCGGCTCTGGCACAGCGGCTCCGGCACAGCGGTTCGGGCACAGCTGCTCTGGCACACTGGCTCCAGCGCAGCGGCTCTGGCACAGCGGCTCCGGCACAGCAGTTCTGGCACGGCGGCTCCAGCATGCCGGCTCCGGCACGGCAGCTCGGGCGCGGCGGCTCCAGCACGGTGGCTCCGGCACGGCAGTTCCGGCACGGTGGTTCGGGCACAGCGGCTCTGGCACGCTGGCTCGGGCACAGCGGCTCTGGCACAGCGGCTCCGGCACAGCAGTTCTGACACGGCAGCTCCGGCATGCCGGCTCCGGCATGGCAGCTCAGGCGCGGCGGCTCCGGCACGGTGGCTCCGGCGCGGCTGTTTGGGCGCGGTGGCTCCGGCACAGCTGCCGATGGCTACAAGAGGGCCGGTCGCCTTCTCGCCTGACACAGCGCCGTGGTTTGGCCGGTGAAACCAGCCCAAACGGCCGGCCGGGCCTGTTGGTCAGCAGGTTCAGCCGAGGGGGTGGCGGCTGGATGGGCAGTGCCCGGCAGAGCCGGAGCCGTGGGCTCTGGGACCGGCAGGACGCGGGAGGAGGAAGGGAAACAGGGAGAAGAGAGGAAGCGCTGCCGCGGGACTCGGAGACCGGAGGGACGGCGGGAGGCCGGCGGGAGCGGGAGGGGTGGGGTGTTGCTGCGGGGATAACGGGAACAAAGCACGGAAAAATGCCCCGGAGGCCTGGCGCGGCGGTGCGGGGGGGTTCCCTTCCCTGCGGCATTCATTACGCGTGCGGTTTCCCGGGAGGACAACCGGTTCCGTGACGGTCGGGCTGGAAGGCGCCCAGGTCCCTGCTCTCGGCCACCCAAGTTATTTTTGAAGGCTGCTTTGTTGCCGGCCCCCCCGGGGGACGAGGGCTGGCACCGGGCGCTGCTCGAGCGCTTTGCCAGGGACCAGCCGAGGGGCTGAGCTCTTGCTTTCCGCCCCATCCCGTGTTTTCCCTGCCCCTTCCTGGGTTTACTCAGCTTTCCAGGCTGGGTTTGCCCAGGCTGGGGGCAAGGCTGTGCCCCCCCCGAGGGCAGGGGGTACCCCCGGGCACCCCCGGGCCTTAACTGGGTATGTTCCTGGAAGCGAGACGGAACCGTTGGGACCGAGTCCCCGGCAGACGGACGCAGCGGGGAGCAGAGAGCGACTCCGCGGCGCATTCCGTGGGCCTGGCAGCGATCGAGGCTTCGCAGGCTGCGCTCGGCGCCCGCCGCGTTGCCGCGAGGGCTCGCGCCGGCCGCGCGCGAGGGCTGTTTGCCTTTTCCCCGTGCCGCTCCCTCCGTTCCAAGGATCCTTTAATCCTCCCTGATCCCACCTGCGCCGTAACAATCCGCTGCCTTGTTCCCGGGGCTGGGGCGCGGGGTGACGTCGGCCGGGTGGCAAAGGTCAGCGCAGCAGCTCGTCCCTCACCGGGCGGTGACCTGCGCTCGGGTTTCCATTCCTGCTCGCCAGGAGAATGCCTCTCTGTTCGTGGCTCCGGGGCACGGGCTCTGCTCCCTGGCCCTACCCCTCGGCTCCGGATTCTCCGTGTCCCAGACGCCCAGCAGCTCTAGGCTGCTCCTGCCGTGACGCTCCAAACGGGGCATGAGACAGGAGTATGGCAGTCACAGAGCAGTTTGGGGGAAGGGACCCCAAAAACTCCCCCAGTGCCACCCCCCCACGGGCAGGGACCCCTCCACAGCCCAGGGTGCTCCCAGCCCCATCCAGCCTGGCCTTGGGCACTCCCAGGGATGGGGCATCCCCAGCTGCTCTGGGAACCTGTCCCAGTGCCCCCCACCCTCTGCGGGAAGAATTCCTTCCCCATGGCCCAGCTCCATCTCCCTCTGCCCGTTCCAACCCGTCACCCCTTGGCCTGTCACCCCCTGCCCTTGGAAAAGCCCCCCCAGCTTCCCTGTCCCCCCCGGCACTGGAAGGGGCTCCAGGGGCTCCCCGGAGCCTTCCCTGCTCCAGGCTGAACCCCCCAACCCCCCCAGCCTGTCCTCATGGCCGAGGGGCTCCAGCCCTCGCAGCATCCCCAGGGCCTCCTCTGGATTACATCCCTGGGGGTTTGTCCCCAGTTTGGACTGGTGGGCACTGGGAGCAGCGTGACAGGGCACCCCCTTCTCCCACCCCAATGCTCCCTGGCTCTGCTCTCCATCCCGGTGCCCACATGAAGGCAGGAGGTTGGGATCCGCTCCCTTTCCCGCTGTGCTCTCTAAAGCTCCTCACGTGCCGCCTGCTGCCACGGGGCAGCATGTGCCGGGGCTTCGGCCGCGTGCCAGCGGATTCCCGAGGAGCGGCTCTGCCGTGGAGCAAAGCCGTGCTCGGATCTGGCTGAGCACAGGCTCCTCTCCTTCCCCGCAGCACGGCTGGTCACGGTGAGCCCCCGGCCCTGTAACCAGGGAGTGGCTCCTCCTTGCCTGGCTCTGCCTTTGGTGTCTCTGGCTTGGCCCTGCCTCCTCCAGACCGTGCCAGTGCCTGTCCAGCATTATCCAGCCCCATCCAGCGCCTGTCCATCTCTCCTGCCCCTGTCCATCTCCTGCCCCATGCAGCCCCTGTCCATCTCTCCAGCCCCATCCAGCCCCTGTCCATCTCTCCTGCCCCTGTCCATCTCCTGCCCCATGCAGCCCCTGTCCATCTCTCCTGCCCCATCCTGCCCGTGTCCATCTCTCCAGCCCCATCCTGCCCGTGTTCATCTCTCCAGCCCCATCCTGCCCCCATCCAGCTCTCCAGCCCCATCCAGCCCCCATCCGGCTCCCCAGCCCCATCCAGCCCCTCTCCGGCTGCCCAGCCCCGGGCCTGCCCTGTTCAGCAGCTGCCCTCCCCAGGCCCCAGCCTGCCGCCCTGAGCCTTTCCCGGGGGCTGCTCCACCCCTTGTGACGTGAAAAGCCCGAAGGGAGCGACTGACTGTAAGGCACAACCTGATCTCCCGTAAACCGGCGCTTGCCTGGCCCCGGCCGTCTCCCCAGGCCGCCCTCGGCTCCTGCCAAGGACCTTCTGGAAGCGCCTGAGCAGGGCGTTTGCCCAGTCCGGCTCTGGAGCGCTGCCCGTTCCAGGGCGTGTTCCCCGGCGGCGGCACGCGGCGCCGGCGGGAACCCCTGAAGGGCACAGCGTGAGATAGCAGAGGTGACCCGTGGCCGGTTCCGCTGTCCCCCGCCCCCTGCGGTTACCGTGGAGCCGGTCATTCCCGCGCGTGGGGCGGCTGCTGCGTCGGTTCTGTTGACGTTCCGGCACGTCCGAGTCGTCCCGGGCCGGGGCCGTCCCTCCCGCGCTCTGTCTGCTCCCCTCCACGTCCCGGAGCCCCCCCGGTCCCTGCAGATCCGCTGTCCGGGGCCGTAAGCACCCGGACACCGCTGCGGGCTCGGACAGTGGGTTGTTCAAGGCTGGGGGGCTGCGGGGGGGGGCGACCCCGGACCCCTGTGTGGGTCACCCGGGCGGCCGGGCCGGTTCGGCCCAGCTGTTCTTACATCCAGCTCGGAGCGTGGCCTTCCCGGGGATGGGAGCGGGTTGGCAGGCACCCGGCTCATCCGGGCAGGACATGGAGGGTGACCCCGAGCTGGGTGACACGGTGACAGGGTAGAGGGAAGGGATGGCACCCAGAGGGACTGGGCAGGCTGGGGGCAGGGATGGCACCCAGAGGGACTGGGCAGGGTGGGGGCAGGGATGGAATCCAGAGGGACTGGGCAGGCTGGGGGCAGGGATGGCACCCAGAGGGACTGGGCAGGGTGGGGGCAGGGATGGCACCCAGAGGGACTGGGCAGGCTGGGGGCAGGGATGGCATCCAGAGGGACTGGGCAGGGTGGGGGCAGGGATGGCACCCAGAGGGACTGGGCAGGCTGGGGGCAGGGATGGCACCCAGAGGGACTGGGCAGGCTGGGGGCAGGGATGGCACCCAGAGGGACTGGACAGGCTGGGGGCAGGGATGGCACCCAGAGGGACTGGGCAGGCTGGGGGCAGGGATGGCATCCAGAGGGACTGGGCAGGCTGGGGGCAGGGATGGCATCCAGAGGGACTGGGCAGGCTGGAGAGGTGGGACCGTGCTGACCGCACGGAGTTCAGCCAGGCCAAGGGCAGGGTCCTGCCCAGGGGTCGGGGCAATCCCAGCACAGGGACAGGCTGGGAATGGATCGGGAACAGCCCTGGGGAGAAGGAGTTGGGGGGCTGGGGGCGAGGGGCTGGCCAGGAGCCGGCTGTGTGCGCTGGAGCCCAGAAACCAACCCCATCCCGGGCTGGATCCGCAGCAGTGGGGGGGGGGCTGCACAGTGGGGTCCGTGCTGGATGTGGCCTGTGGTGACATCCGCAGAGCTGCTGGTCCTGGGGCACAGCGCTGTGACCTCGGGTGGCAGCTCATCGGACAGAGCCCAGCGCCAATGGGGGTACCCTCGGGTGCGGTTACGGCTCTGCTTTACCTGGACCCTCTGACCCACGCGGAGCAACACAAGTGCCGAAAGGGGGTGAGGGGCTGGGAAGCTGCCCACGGGAAAGGGCCTGGGGGGTGGTGACAGCGGCTGGGCAGGAGCCGGCGTGTGCCCGGGTGGCCAAGGAGCCAGCGGCATCCCGGCCGGCAGCGAGGGCAGCGTGGGCAGGGCAGGGATCGCCCCCCCGTGCCGGGCACTGGGGGGGCCGCAGGGCGAGTCCCGGGGTCAGTTGGGGCCCCTCACTCCAGGACAGACCCGGAGGGGCTGGAGTGTGTCCGGAGAAGGGCCCGGAGCTGGGGAGGGGCTGGAGCACAATCCCTGTGGGGAGCGGCTGGGGGGGTTCAGCCTGGAGCAGGGGGGGTCAGGGAGAGCTGGTCGCTCCCTGCAGCCCCCTGAGAGGCCTGGAGTTGTGCCGGGGGGGTCAGGTGGGATCCAGGGGCAATTCCTGCCCGGAAAGGGCTGTCAGGGTGGGAAGGGGCTGCCCAGGGAGGGGGAGTCCCCACCCTGGGGGGGTTCAGGGACACGTGGATGGGACACGGGTTTGGGTGGGCTCGGCCAGGCCGGGGTAACGGGTGGAATCCATCCCCCCAAAGGGCTTTTGCCCCCTGGACGGTTCCAGGATTCCATGATCAGCTGTGGGTGGGGGTCGCTGACCCCTGGCTGCTGGGGGGGGTCCCCATCTGTGTGCAGGAGCGGTGCTGGCAGGTGACCGTCACCACCGGCTCCTTGCCGGGCTGCAGCCGTGGGCAGGGTCCGGCACGGGAACCACCCGGACCGCTGGCTCTCTCCTGCCCCCGTGTCCCGGAGAACTGGTGCCAGAGCTCCCAGGGCAGTGGGGGCGGGGGTCTGCTCCGCTCACTGCGCCGGCGCCAGAGCCGGCTCCGGGCTGGAATCCCACGCAGGAGCCATGGCGGGGGCTGCCCGTGTCCGTGCGGCGCCTTCCTCCGCGCGGGGGCTGGGGGCAGTGGCGGGGGGGGCCCAGGCGGACTCCCCCCATCCCGTGCCTCCGCAGGTGAACCAGGGGAACATGCCGGGCATCCAGAGCACCTTCCTTGCCATGGACACGGAGGAGGGTGTGGAGGTGGTGTGGAACGAGCTGCTTTTCACCGACAAGAAGGCCTTTAAAGCCCACGAGGTGAGCCCCCCCGCCCCGAGACCACCCACCGCCCCTTCCTGGGTCACAGCCTGCCGTGCAGTGCCCATCGTCGGGGCGTCGTGCCGCCCCTTGGCTGCCCTCAGACGGCTCCACGTGTCCCCCAGACCAGCTTTCTCGCGGGCCCAGGTCCCCCTGCTCTCCGGGGGGACGTACCACGCCCACCCCCATCCTCTCTGCCCCCAGGAGAAGATCAAGACCATGTTCGAGCAGCTGGTGCTGGTGGATCACCCCAACATCGTGAAGCTCCACAAATACTGGCTGGACGTGAAGGACTCGAAGGCGCGGGTGGGGGGCTCGGGGAGACGCGGCGGGGGCCCCCGGGCTGGGGGAAGGGCGCCGGTGGGAGCCGGGCGGGGACGCCGGAAGCCGATGCCGCTCTGCCCTCCTCCCAGGTCATCTTCATCACGGAATACGTGTCCTCGGGGAGCCTGAAGCAGTTCCTGAAGAAAACCAAGAAGAACCACAAGGCCATGAATGCCAGGGTGCGTTCGCCGCCTGTCCCAGGAGGAGGGGGGGCTGCGCCGCTGGCACGGGGGGGGTGGTCTCCGGTCTCCTGCGAGGCACAGCCGGCGGGTGGTGGCTCCCTACGTGACCCAGGGACTCGCCACTGTAGGGAGGGGGCATCCTCCTCGGGAGATGGGATCATCCTCGGGAGATGGGATCCTTCTCCAGAGATGGGATCGTTCTCCGGAGATGGGATCGTTCTCCGGAGATGGGATCATCCTCGGGAGATAGGATCCTTCTCCAGAGATGGGATCCTTCTCCGGAGATGGGATCCTCCTCGGGAGATGGGATCATCCTCGGGAGATAGGATCCTTCTCCAGAGATGGGATCCTTCTCCAGAGATGGGATCCTTCTCCGGAGATGGGATCATCCTCGGGAGATGGGATCCTTCTCCGGAGATGATGGCACCACCCTCCGGAGATGGGATCCTTCTCTGGAGATGGCACCACCCTCCGGAGATGCTGGAGCAGGAGCAGGACCTGCCCAGGGCAGCCCAGAGCCCGATCCTGCTGCCGGGATCTGACCCCGAGGGTGCGAAGCTGCGGGAGGCTGACCACTCCCATGGCTACTCCGCTCGTCCCCAGCCTGGTGTCTCCACGACCCCCAGCGAGGGAAGGTGGCTTGGGGGGGGGTTACAGCCCGGCCTGAGGGACCCGTTTCGCCTGCAGACCCACCCACTCTGGGCCTGCCTGCGCCCAACCCCCAACCCACCTACTGAGCGTGAGGTCGGTGAGGTGGAACCCCCCGTTGGCCAGCCGGGCCCTGCCCGCTCCCAGCTGCTTGTAGTGGCGAAGTTGGGAAGACACGGGCAGCACCAGGAACCGAAAAGGTCCTTGACTGGGTGCAAACACTGCTCAGCAACAGCTGCCCACTCCAGCGTCACCAGTGCTCTTCTCTGCGTGAACCCACGCCTGCCTCGTATGAACCCAAACCTGCCTCGTGCAGACCCACACCTGCCTCGTGCAGACCCACACCTGCCTCGTATGAACCCAAACCTGCCTCGTGCAGACCCACACCTGCCTCGTATGAACCCAAACCTGCCTCGTGCAGACCCAAACCAGCCTCATATGAACCCACACCTGCCTCGTATGAACCCACACCTGCCTCGTGCAGACCCACACCTGCCTCGTGCAGACCCACACCTGCCTCGTATGAACCCAAACTGGCCTCATACAGACCCAAACCAGCCTCGTGCAGACCCACACCTGCCTCATATGAACCCAAACCGGCCTCGTATGAACCCAAACCAGCCTCATGCAGACCCAAACCAGCCTCATACAGACCCAAACCAGCCTCGTACGAACACAAACCAGCCTCGTACAGACCCAAACCAGCCTCATACAGACCCAAACCAGCCTCGTACGAACACAAACCAGCCTCGTACAGACCCAAACCTGCCTCATACAGACCCAAACCAGCCTCATACCAACTACAGCTGTCACGGGTCCCTGTGCTCGGCGTTGCCAGCCCTGTGGTCCGTGCGGGCCCAGTGCCGCGTGGGCCCGGTGCCGTGCGGGCCCGGTGCCGCAGTCAGGCACCCCTGGAGCTGGGACGCGCTGGTGGTGTCCGCAGGGAACACCCACCACCCTCCCTGCGAGGTCTGTCCGTGCCCCCCGGGCTCTCGGGGCTCGGGGAGCTCTGTGCCCCGGCGAGGGTGAGGTCTCGGCTCTGGTGGAGCTCGGAAGGGGGTCAGGGAGGGGGTCAGGAAGGGGACTGGCCCCGGGACAGAGCGGGGCGCAGCGCCGGGCCATGGTCCCTGCGGGGCTGGCAGAGGACAAGTTTCCCAGCTGGGGGCTGGGGGCAGGAAGGGCCTGACCCTGACCGGCTGCAGGGCTCTGGGTGTCCGTGTGATGGGCGCCGGGGGACACCGGGTGTCCATCTGATGGGCTCTGGGTGTCTGTGTGGTGGGCTCCAGGTGTCCGTCTGATGGGTGCCGGGTGTCCGTCTGATGGGTGCCGGTCTCTCCGTAGGCCTGGAAGCGCTGGTGCACCCAGATCCTGTCTGCGCTCAGGTAAGCTCCCCACCGCCTGCACCGCTGGCTGTCACTGGGCACCGGTACCCGCCGGCTGTCACTGGGCACCGGTACCGCTGGCCGTCTCTGGGCACCAGTACCGCCGGCCGTCTCTGGGCACCGGTACCGCCGGCCGTCTCTGGGCACCGGTACCGCCGGCCGTCGCTGGGCACCGGTACCACCGGCTGTCTCCGGGCACCCGTACCACCGGCTGTCTCCGGGCACCGGTACCGCTGGCTGCCTCCGGGCGCCGGTACTGCAGGCCGTTGCTGGGCACCGGTACCACCGGCTGTCTCCAAGCACCGGTACCGCCGGCTGCCTCCGGGTGCCGGTACTGCAGGCTGTCGCGGGGCACCGGTACCACCGGCCGTCGCGGGGCACCGGTACCGCAGGCCATCTCTGGGCACCGGTACCACCGGCCGTCTCTGGGCACCAGTACCACCGGCCGTCGCTGGGCACCAGTACCACCGGCTGTCTCCAGGCACCGGTACCACCGGCTGTCTCCAGGCACCGGTACCGCCGGCCGTCTCCAGGCACCGGTACTGCAGGCCGTCGCTGGGCACCAGTACCTGCAGGCCGTCGCTGGGCACCAGTACCACCGGCGGTCTCCAGGCACCGGTACCGCCGGCTGCCTCCGGGCGCCGGTACCGCAGGCCGTCGCTGGGCACCGGTACCACCGGCCGTCGCTGGGCACCGGTACTGCAGGCCGTCGCTGGGCACCAGTACCACCGGCCGTCGCTGGGCACCGGTACTGCAGGCCAGCGCTGGGCACCGGTACCACCGGCCGTCGCTGGGCACCGGTACTGCAGGCCGTCACTGGGCACCGGTACCACCGGCCGTTGCTGGGCACCGGTACCACCGGCCGTCGCTGGGCACCGGTACTGCAGGCCGTCACTGGGCACCAGTACCACCGGCCGTTGCTGGGCACCGGTACCACCGCCTGTCTCCGGGCACCGGTACCGCCGGCTGCCTCCAGGCGCCGGTACTGCAGGCCGTCGCTGGGCACCGGTACCACCGGCCATCGCTGGGCACCGGTACTGCAGGCCGTCGCTGGGCACCGGTACCACCGGCCGTCGCTGGGCACCGGTACCACCGGCTGTCTCCGGGCACCGGTACCGCCGGCTGCCTCCAGGCGCCGGTACTGCAGGCTTTCGCTGGGCACCGGTACCACCGCCTGTCTCCGGGCACCGGTACCGCCGGCTGCCTCCAGGCGCCGGTACTGCAGGCTTTCGCTGGGCACCGGTACCACCGGCCGTCGCTGGGCACCGGTACTGCAGGCCGTCTCTGGGCACCGGTACCACCGGCCGTCGCTGGGCACCGGTACCACCAGCTGTCTCCGGGCACCGGTACCGCCGGCTGCCTCCAGGCGCCGGTACTGCAGGCCGTCTCTGGGCACCGGTACCGCCGGCCGCCTCCGGGCGCCGGTACTGCAGGCTGTCGCTGGGCACCGGTACCACCGGCCGTCGCTGGGCACCGGTACCGCCGGCTGCCTCCGGGCACCGGTACCGCTGGCCGTCGCTGGGCACCGGTACCGCAGGCCGTCGCTGGGCACCGGTACCACCGGCTGCCTCCGGGCGCCGGTACTGCAGGCTGTCGCGGGGCACCGGTACCACCGGCCGTCTCTGGGCACCGGTACCACAGGCCGTCTCTGGGCACCGGTACCACCGGCCGTCGCTGGGCACCGGTACCACCGGCTGTCTCCGGGCACCGGTACCGTCGGCTGCCTCCAGGCGCCGGTACCGCTGGCCGTCGCTGGGCACCGGTACTGCAGGCCGTCGCTGGGCACCGGTACCACCGGCCGTCGCTGGGCACCGGTACCACCGGCTGTCTCCGGGCACCGGTACCGCCGGCTGCCTCCGGGCGCCGGTACCGCCGGCCGTCGCTGGGCACCGGTACTGCAGGCCGTCGCTGGGCACCGGTACCACCGGCCGTCGCTGGGCACCGGTACTGCAGGCCAGCGCTGGGCACCGGTACCACTGGCTGTCTCCAGGCACCGGTACCGCCGGCTGCCTCCGGGCGCCGGTACTGCAGGCCGTCGCTGGGCACCGGTACTGCAGGCCGTCTCTGGGCACCGGTACCACCGGCCGTTGCTGGGCACCGGTACCACCGGCTGTCTTCGGGAACCGGTACCGCCGGCTGCCTCCAGGCGCCGGTACTGCAGGCCGTCGCTGGGCACCGGTACCACCGGCTGTCTTCGGGAACCGGTACCGCCGGCTGCCTCCAGGCGCCGGTACTGCAGGCCGTCTCTGGGCACCGGTACCACCGGCCGTTGCTGGGCACCGGTACCACCGGCTGTCTTCGGGCACCGGTACCGCCGGCTGCCTCCAGGCGCCGGTACCACCGGCCGTCGCTGGGCACCGGTACCACCGGCCGTCTCTGGGCACCGGTACGACCGGCCGTCGCTGGGCACCGGTACTGCAGGCCGTCTCTGGGCACCGGTACCACCGGCCGTTGCTGGGCACTGGTACCACCGGCTGTCTTCGGGAACCGGTACCGCCGGCTGCCTCCAGGCGCCGGTACTGCAGGCCGTCGCTGGGCACCGGTACCACCAGCTGTCTCCGGGCACCGGTACCGCCGGCTGCCTCCAGGCGCCGGTACCACCGGCCGTCGCTGGGCACCGGTACCACCAGCTGTCTCCGGGCACCGGTACCGCCGGCTGCCTCCAGGTGCCGGTACTGCAGGCCGTCGCTGGGCACCGGTACCGCCGGCCGCCTCCGGGCGCCGGTACTTGCTGGCCGTCGCTGGGCACCGGTACCACCGGCTGCCTCCGGGCGCCGGTACTGCAGGCTGTCGCTGGGCACCGGTACCACCGGCCGTCGCTGGGCACCGGTACTGCAGGCCAGCGCTGGGCACCGGTACCACCGGCCGTCTCTGGGCACCGGTACCGCAGGCCGTCGCTGGGCACCGGTACCACCGGCTGTCTCCAGGCACCGGTACCGCCGGCTGCCTCCAGGCGCCGGTACTGCAGGCCGCCTCCGGGCGCCGATACTGCAGGCCGACGCTGGGCACCGGTACCACCGGCCGTCACTGGGCACCGGTACCGCCGGCCGTCGCAGGGCACCGGTACCACTGGCTGCCTCCGGGCGCCGGTACCGCCGGCTGTCTCCGGGCACCGGTACCACTGGCTGCCTCCGGGCGCCGGTACCGCCGGCTGTCTCCGGGCACCGGTACCACTGGCTGTCTCCGGGCACCGGTACCGCCGGCTGCCTCCGGGCGCCGGTACTGCAGGCCGACGCTGGGCACCGGTACCGCCGGCCGCCTCCGGGCACCGGTACCGCCGGCTGCCTCCGGGCACCGGTACTGCAGGCTGTCGCGGGGCACCGGTACCACCGGCCGTCGCTGGGCACCGGTACTGCAGGCCGGCGCTGGGCACCGGTACCACCGGCTGTCTCCGGGCACCGGTACCGCCGACTGCCTCCAGGCGCCGGTACTGCAGGCCGTCGCTGGGCACCGGTACCGCCGGCCGCCTCCGGGCACCGGTACCACCGGCTGCCTCCGGGCGCCGGTACTGCAGGCTGTCGCGGGGCACCGGTACCACCGGCCGTCGCTGGGCACCGGTACCACCGGCTGTCTCCAGGCACCAGTACTGCCGGCTGCCTCCGGGCGCCGGTACTGCAGGCCGTCACTGGGCACCGGTACCACCGGCCGTTGCTGGGCACCGGTACCACCGGCTGTCTCCGGGCACCGGTACCGCCGGCTGCCTCCAGGCGCCGGTACTGCAGGCCGTCGCTGGGCACCGGTACCACCGGCCGTCGCTGGGCACCGGTACCGCCGGCCGTCGCTGGGCACCGGTACCGCAGGCCGTCGCTGGGCACCGGTACCACCGGCTGCCTCCGGGCGCCGGTACCACTGGCTGTCTCCGGGTGCCGGTACCACCGGCTGCCTCCGGGCGCCGGTACCGCAGGCCGGCGCTGGGCACCGGTACCACCGGCCGTCGCTGGGCACCGGTACTGCAGGCCGTCTCTGGGCACCGGTACCACCGGCTGCCTCCGGGCGCCGGTACTGCAGGCTGTCACGGGGCACCGGTACCACCGGCCGTCGCTGGGCACCGGTACTGCAGGCCGTCTCTGGGCACCGGTACCACCGGCCGTCTCTGGGCACCGGTACGACCGGCCGTCGCTGGGCACCGGTACTGCAGGCCGTCTCTGGGCACCGGTACCACCGGCTGTCTTCGGGAACCGGTACCGCCGGCTGCCTCCAGGCGCCGGTACTGCAGGCCGTCGCTGGGCACCGGTACCACCAGCTGTCTCCGGGCACCGGTACCGCCGGCTGCCTCCAGGCGCCGGTACCACCGGCCGTCTCTGGGCACCGGTACCACCGGCCGTCGCTGGGCACCGGTACCACCAGCTGTCTCCGGGCACCGGTACCGCCGGCTGCCTCCAGGCGCCGGTACTGCAGGCCGTCGCTGGGCACCGGTACCGCCGGCCGCCTCCGGGCGCCGGTACTGCAGGCTGTCGCTGGGCACCGGTACCACCGGCCGTTGCTGGGCACCGGTACCGCAGGCCGTCGCTGGGCACCGGTACCACCGGCTGCCTCCGGGCGCCGGTACTGCTGGCCGTCGCTGGGCACCGGTACCACCGGCTGCCTCCGGGCGCCGGTACTGCAGGCTGTCGCTGGGCACCGGTACCACCGGCCGTCGCTGGGCACCGGTACTGCAGGCCAGCGCTGGGCACCGGTACCACCGGCCGTCTCTGGGCACCGGTACCGCAGGCCGTCGCTGGGCACCGGTACCACCGGCTGTCTCCAGGCACCGGTACCGCCGGCTGCCTCCGGGCGCCGGTACTGCAGGCCGCCTCCGGGCGCCGATACTGCAGGCCGACGCTGGGCACCGGTACCACCGGCCGTCACTGGGCACCGGTACCGCCGGCCGTCGTAGGGCACCGGTACCACTGGCTGCCTCCGGGCGCCGGTACCGCCAGCTGTCTCCGGGCACCGGTACCACTGGCTGTCTCCGGGCGCCGGTACCGCAGGCCGGCGCTGGGCACCGGTACCACCGGCTGTCTCCGGGCACCGGTACCGCCGGCTGCCTCCAGGCGCCGGTACTGCAGGCCGACGCTGGGCACCGGTACCGCCGGCCGCCTCCGGGCACCGGTACCACCGGCTGCCTCCGGGCGCCGGTACTGCAGGCTGTCGCGGGGCACCGGTACCACCGGCCGTCGCTGGGCACCGGTACTGCAGGCCGGCGCTGGGCACCGGTACCACCGGCTGCCTCCGGGCGCCGGTACTGCAGGCTGTCGCGGGGCACCGGTACCACCGGCCGTCGCTGGGCACCGGTACTGCAGGCCGTCTCTGGGCACCGGTACCACCGGCCGTCGCTGGGCACCGGTACTGCAGGCCGGCGCTGGGCACCGGTACCACCGGCTGTCTCCAGGCACCAGTACTGCCGGCTGCCTCCGGGCGCCGGTACTGCAGGCCGTCACTGGGCACCGGTACCACCGGCCGTCGCTGGGAACCGGTACTGCAGGCCGTCGCTGGGCACTGGTACCACCGGCTGTCTCCGGGCACCGGTACCACTGGCTGTCTCCGGGTGCCGGTACCACCGGCTGCCTCCGGGCGCCAGTACCGCAGGCCGGCGCTGGGCACCGGTACCACCGGCCGTCGCTGGGCACCGGTACTGCAGGCCGTCGCTGGGCACCGGTACCACCGGCCGGCGCTGGGCACCGGTACTGCAGGCCAGCGCTGGGCACCGGTACCACCGGCTGTCTCCAGGCACCGGTACCGCCGGCTGCCTCCGGGCGCCGGTACTGCAGGCCGTCACTGGGCACCGGTACCACCGGCCGTCGCTGGGCACCGGTACTGCAGGCCGTCACTGGGCACCGGTACCACCGGCCGTTGCTGGGCACCGGTACCACCGGCTGTCTCCGGGCACCGGTACCGCCGGCTGCCTCCAGGCGCCGGTACTGCAGGCCGTCGCTGGGCACCGGTACCACCGGCCGTCGCTGGGCACCGGTACTGCAGGCCGTCTCTGGGCACCGGTACCACCGGCCGTCGCTGGGCACCGGTACCGCCGGCCGTCGCTGGGCACCGGTACCGCAGGCCGTCGCTGGGCACCGGTACCACCGGCTGCCTCCGGGCGCCGGTACCACTGGCTGTCTCCGGGTGCCGGTACCACCGGCTGCCTCCGGGCGCCGGTACCGCAGGCCGGCGCTGGGCACCGGTACCACCGGCCGTCGCTGGGCACCGGTACCACCGGCTGCCTCCAGGCGCCGGTACTGCAGGCCGTCGCTGGGCACCGGTACCGCCGGCTGCCTCCAGGTGCCGGTACTGCAGGCCGTCGCTGGGCACCGGTACTGCCGGCTGCCTCCGGGCGCCGGTACTGCAGGCTGTCGCGGGGCACCGGTACCACCGGCCGTCGCTGGGCACCGGTACCGCCGGGTGCCTCCGGGCACCGGTACTGCAGGCCGTCGCTGGGCACCGGTACTGCCGGCTGCCTCCGGGCGCCGGTACTGCAGGCTGTCGCTGGGCACCGGTACCACCGGCCATCGCTGGGCACCGGTACCGCAGGCCGTCGCTGGGCACCGGTCCCACCGGCTGCCTCCAGGCGCCGGTACTGATGGCCGTCGCTGGGCACCAGTACCACCGGCCGCCTCCGGGTGCCGGTACTGCAGGCTGTCGCGGGGCACCGGTACCACCGGCCATCGCTGGGCACCAGTACCGCCGGCCGTCGCTGGGCACCGGTACCGCCGGCCGTCACTGGGCACCGGTACCGCCGGCTGCCTCCGGGCGCCGGTACTGCAGGCCGTCACTGGGCACCGGTACCACCGGCCGTTGCTGGGCACCGGTACCACCGGCTGTCTCCGGGCACCGGTACCGCCGGCTGCCTCCAGGCGCCGGTACTGCAGGCCGTCGCTGGGCACCGGTACCACCGGCCGTCGCTGGGCACCGGTACTGCAGGCCGTCTCTGGGCACCGGTACCACCGGCCGTCGCTGGGCACCGGTACTGCAGGCCGTCGCTGGGCACCGGTACCACCGGCTGTCTCCAGGCACCAGTACTGCCGGCTGCCTCCGGGCGCCGGTACTGCAGGCCGTCACTGGGCACCGGTACCACCGGCCGTCTCCGGGCACCGGTACTGCAGGCCGTCTCCGGGCACCGGTACCGCCGGCCGTCGCTGGGCACCGGTACCGCAGGCCGTCGCTGGGCACCGGTACCACCGGCTGCCTCCGGGCGCCGGTACCGCAGGCCAGCGCTGGGCACCGGTACCACTAGCTGTCTTCGGGCACCAGTACCACTGGCTGTCTCCGGGTGCCGGTACCACCGGCTGCCTCCGGGCGCCGGTACCGCAGGCCGGCGCTGTGCACCGGTACCACCGGCCGTCGCTGGGCACCGGTACTGCAGGCCGTCTCTGGGTACCGGTACCACCGGCCGTCGCTGGGCACCGGTACTGCAGGCCAGCGCTGGGCACCGGTACCACCGGCTGTCTCCGGGCACCGGTACCGCCGGCTGCCTCCGGGCGCCGGTACTGCCGGCCGTCGCTGGGCACCGGTACTGCAGGCCGTCTCTGGGCACCGGTACCACCGGCCGTTGCTGGGCACCGGTACCACCAGCTGTCTCCGGGCACCGGTACCGCCGGCTGCCTCCAGGCGCCGGTACTGCAGGCCGTCGCTGGGCACCGGTACCGCCGGCCGTCGCTGGGCACCGGTACCACCGGCCGTCACTGGGCACCGGTACTGCCGGCTGCCTCCGGGCGCCGGTACTGCAGGCTGTCGCGGGGCACCGGTACCACCGGCCGTCGCTGGGCACCGGTACTGCAGGCCGTCTCTGGGCACCGGTACCACCGGCCGTCGCTGGGCACCGGTACCGCCGGGTGCCTCCGGGCACCGGTACTGCAGGCCGTCGCTGGGCGCCGGTACTGCAGGCTGTCGCTGGGCACCGGTACCACCGGCCATCGCTGGGCACCGGTACCGCAGGCCGTCGCTGGGCACCGGTACCACCGGCTGCCTCCGGGCGCCGGTACTGCTGGCCGTCGCTGGGCACCAGTACCACCGGCCGCCTCCGGGTGCCGGTACTGCAGGCTGTCGCGGGGCACCGGTACCACCGGCCGTCGCTGGGCACCGGTACCACGCTCAGGGCAGCCTGTGCTTCCCAGCTTCCTGCATTCCTGCGAGCCGCCCATCATCCACGGCAACCTCACCAGCGACACCATCTTCATCCAGCACAACGGGCTCATCAAGATCGGCTCCGGTAGGAACCGGCTGCCCGGGGCGGATGGGAGGCGGGGGCAGCGTGGGGCGGTGTGCCGAGGGGGTACCGGTGGGGAGCGCGGCAGGATCCCTCGGGGTCACCCCTGCAAGGCTTGGAGCTTCCTTCCCGCTCTTTTCCCTGCTCCGTGCCGTCTCCCTCATCCGCGTCCGGACCGGCGCTGACCGGCAGTGTGGCACCGGGTGTTCGCAAACGGTGAGTGGCCCTGCGGCACCTCGCCCAGTGCGCCCGTCCCCTCCCCAGTATCCCCATCCCTCTCCCAGTACACCCATCCCGTCTCCCAGTACACCCATCCCCTCTCCCAGTATCCCCATCCCTCTCCCAGTACACCCATCCCGTCTCCCAGTACACCCATCCCCTCTCCCAGTATCCCCATCCCTCTCCCAGTATCCCTGTCCCCTCCCCAGTATCCCTGTCCTCTCCCCAGTATCCCCATCCCCTCCCCAGTATCCCCATCCCCTCTCCCAGTACACCCATCCCTCTCCCAGTATCCCCATCCCTGTCCCAGTACACCCACCCCTCTCCGAGTATCCCTATCCCCTCCCCAGTATCCCCATCTTCTCCCCAGTATCCCCATCTTCTCCCCAGCACACCCATTCCTCTCTCAGTATCCCCACCCCTCCCCAGTACCCCCACCCCTCTCCCAGTATCCCCCCCCCTCCCCAGTACCCCCACCCCTCTCCAGTACCCCCACCCCTCTCCCAGTACCCTCACCCCTCCCCAGTATCCCCACCCCTCCCCAGTATCCCCACCCCTCTCCCAGTACCCTCACCCCTCCCCAGTACCCCCACCCCTCTCCAGTACCCCCACCCCTCTCCCAGTATCCCCACCCCTCCCCAGTATCCCTGTCCCCTCTCCCAGTATCCCCACCCCTCCCCAGTATCCCCATCCCTGTCCCAGTACCCCCACCCCTCCCCAGTATCCCTGTCCCCTCTCCCAGTATCCCCACCCCTCCCCAGTATCCCCATCCCTGTCCCAGTACCCCCACCCCTCTCCCAGTATCCCCACCCCTCCCCAGTATCCCTGTCCCCTCTCCCAGTATCCCCACCCCTCCCCAGTATCCCCATCCCTGTCCCAGTACCCCCACCCCTCCCCAGTACCCCCACCCCTCTCCCAGTACCCTCACCCCTCTCCAGTACCCCCACCCCTCTCCCAGTACCCCCACCCCTCCCCAGTATCCCTGTCCCCTCTCCCAGTACCCCCACCCCTCCCCAGTATCCCCATCCCTGTCCCAGTACCCCCACCCCTCCCCAGTACCCCCACCCCTCTCCCAGTACCTCCACCCCTCTCCCAGTACCCTCACCCCTCCCCAGTATCCCCACCCCTCCCCAGTATCCCCACCCCTCCCCAGTACCCCCACCCCTCTCCCAGTACCCTCACCCCTCCCCAGTATCCCCACCCCTCCCCAGTACCCTCACCCCTCCCCAGTATCCCCACCCCTCCCCAGTACCCCCACCCCTCTCCATTATCCCCACCCCTCTCCCAGTACCCTCACCCCTCTCCCAGTACCCTCACCCCTCCCCAGTATCCCCACCCCTCCCCAGTACCCCCACCCCTCTCCATTATCCCCACCCCTCCCCAGTACCCTCACCCCTCTCCCAGTACCCTCACCCCTCCCCAGTATCCCCACCCCTCCCCAGTACCCCCACCCCTCTCCAGTATCCCCACCCCTCCCCAGTACCCTCATCCCTGTCCCAGTACCCCCAGCCCTCCCCAGTCCCAACTCCCTCCCCGGGGCCCCTCTCACACGGTGGGGGGGGTCCCTGGGCTCTGCCGGGGGGGACACACCCTTGTCCCCCGGGAGTTGCCGCTCCTGCGGTGGGAGCAGAGGGGTCTGCGGGGGGGCGCGTGCCCGGGGGGGCTGCCCGGGGGCGGGGGGCAGGACCTTTCCCGTGCCCCCCCAGCGCTCCCGGATGACCTGCGGAGCCCCATCCGCATCGAGAGGGAAGAGCTGCGCAACCTGCACTTCTTCCCCCCGGAGTACGGCCGTGAGTGGGGGGCTGCGGGCGGGGGGCGCGGGGGGGTTGCTGCCCGCCCCCGGGGCAAGGTGGGAGCCCCAGGAAAATGGGGTGTTGGTCAGAGCGGAGCGGGGGGAATCCGGCGGGGGGGCAGGAGTTGGGGGGGGCAGGAGTTGGGGGGGGCAGGAGGGGGCACGGGTGTGGGCAAGGGGCTCAGGAATGGGCAGGGGGGTGGGTCAAGAGTGGGCAGGAGTGTGGGCAGGGGGGGTCAGGAGGGAGCGGGGGGGTCAGGGATGGGCAGGGGTTTCAGGTGTGGGCAGGGGGGTCCAGCTTGGGCAAGGGTGCGGGCAGGGGTGTGGGCAGGGGGGGTCAGGAGCAGGCAGGGGTGCGAGCAGGGAGGTCAGGAGCGGGCAGGGGTGCGGGCAGAGGGGGTCAAGAGCGGGCAGGGGTGTGGGCAGGGGGTCAGGAGCGGGCAGGGGTGCGGGCACAGGGTCAGGAGCAGGCAGGGGTGCGGGCACGGGGGTCCAGCGTGGGCAGGGGTGCAGGCAGGGGGGGTCAGGAGCGGGCAGGGGTGTGGGCAGGGAGGTCTGGCGTGGGCAGGGGTGCGGGCAGGGGGGGTCAGGAGCGGGCAGGGGTGCAGGCAGGGGTGTGGGCAGGGGGTCAGGATCAGGCAGGGGTGTGGGTAGGGGGGGTCAGGGGCGGGCAGGGGTGTGGGCAGGGAGGTCTGGCATGGGCAGGGGTGTGGGCAGGGGTGCGGGCGGGTGGGTCAGGAACAGGCAGGGGTGTGGGCAGGGAGGTCTGGCGTGGGCAGGGGTGCGGGCAGGGGGGTTCAGGAGCGGGCAGGGGTGCGGGCAGGGGTGTGGGCAGGGGGGTTCAGGAGCGGGCAGGGGTGTGGGCAGGGAGGTCCGGCGTGGGCAGGGGTGCGGGCAGGGGTCTGCAGGGCTGAGGCAGGGCGGGGGGCTGCTGGCGCAGCCCGAAGGCCGAAGCCCTGCCCTGAGGCGCGGCCGGCCTGGCGCTGCAGGGACGGCGGACGGGACGGCTGTGGACGTCTTCTCCTTCGGGATGTGCGCGCTGGAGGTACGGAGCAGCGCGGCTCCGGCGCCCGGCTGCCCGCGGGCAGGGCGCTGCCCTGGGGGGCTTCCCGGGGGGTCCCCGTGCCCTTTCCCAGGCCTCGCTGGGAGCCGGGGGTCCCTCGCAGCGCTGGAGCCGGCTCTGCTGGGGCAGCGGAGCGTGTCCTGCCGTGGCCCACCCTGCCCTGGGCAGCTCCAGCCGTAGCTCGCCCCTGCCGTGCCCGGCTGGTGCCCCTGGGCCGGCTCTTCCTCCGCGGGCTGTGGCTCCGGGGACGGGAGGGCACGAGGGCAGGGACGGGGCCCCTCCAGGAGGAGGGGCAGCACCAGGCACAGCTTGGCCAGGCCGACCGCAGGGCTGGCGAGGCTGGCGGGGCGGCCTGTGTGCCCCCGGCTCTGCACGCGACCAGGGCTGAGCTGCCCGTGGTGCCAGGGCCCAGGTTCCCGTGGTGCCCGGGAGCATCTTCCCGTGGTGCCAGGGCCAAGCTGCCCGTGGTGCCAGGGACCAGCTTCCCGTGGTGCCAGGGCCCGGGTTCCCATGGTGCCAGGGCCCAGCTTCCTGTGGTGCCAGGGCCGAGCTGCCCGTGCTGCCCGGGATCAGCTTCCCGTGGTGCCCGGCAACATCTTCCCATGGTGCCAGGGAGCATCTTCCCGTGGTGCCAGGGCCTGGGTTCCCGTGGTGCCAGGGCTGAGCTGCCCATGATGCCAGGGACCAGCTTCCCATGGTGCCAGGGCCTGGGTTCCCGTGGTGCCTGGGAGCATCTTCCTGTGGTGCCCGGGAGCATCTTCCTGTGGTGCCAGGGCCTGGGTTCCCGTGGTGCCAGGGCTGAGCTGCCCGTGATGCCAGGGACCAGCTTCCCATGGTGCCAGGGCCTGGGTTCCCGTGGTGCCTGGGAGCATCTTCCCATGGTGCCAGGGAGCATCTTCCCGTGGTGCCAGGGCCTGGGTTCCCGTGGTGCCTGGGAGCATCTTCCCGTGGTGCCCGGGAGCATCTTCCCGTGCGGCACCCCATGAACCTGTGACCAGCCTGTGGCGCCGCGGTGGGCGAGACGGGGGCCCTGGGTGCCGGACCACAGTGTCCGGGGAGCACTGGGCAGCCCGGGAGACGCGGAGCGTGGCCAGGCCGTGTCCTGGCGAGGGTCTGTGCAGCTGCCACCGTGCCAGGGAGGTGCCTTCGGGCAGCCCTCGGGGGCCGAGCCGGGCCCCGGCCGCGTGCGGACACGGCTCCGCTCCTTTCCCAGATGGCTGTGCTGGAGATCCAGACCAACGGGGACACGCGGGTCTCGGAGGAGGCCATCGTGCGGGCACGGCATTCTCTGGACGATCCCAACATGCGGGTGAGTGGGGCTGGACGAGCCGGGGGGACAGAGCCGCCCGCACGTGGGGCAGGCTTCCCTCCCGGGGTGTTGGCTCCTTCCCCTCGGCTGGTGACTGGAATGTCAGAGCCGGCCTTTCGGAGGGGGGGCACGGGGACAGGATCCCAGAGCAGCTGGGGATGCCCCATCCCTGGGGGTGCCCAAGGCCAGGCTGGATGGGGCTGGGAGCACCCTGGGCTGTGGGAGGGGTCCCTGCCTGGCAGGGGGGGCTGGGAGGGCTTTGGGGTCCCTCCCCACCCAAACCCGGGCTCAGCCGGACGAGTGTCCGGACCGGCAGAGTGCTTACGGCCCGCTCGTCCCTTTCACTCCCCCCACCCCTTTCCTCCCTGACCCACCTCACCCCCTCCCTCCTCTTCCTTTGGCCTCTCCAAAACATCCCATAATAGTTTGCGCTGCCCGATTCCCGTTTGGTCTCGGTTCCCCCAGGCCCTGCCCCCGCCCGCAGCCCGGCCCCTCGCCCCCTCTCCCGCGTTGTCCCGGGCCAGCGGCCTGGCTGTCACCTCCGCTGCCACCAACAGCCCCGGATCCGCTCCCCGGGCACGCGAGGGAGCCGGGGCGGGCAGGGGGCGTCCCGCCCCGGCTCGGACCCCTGGTCCTCGCTCCGCAGGAGTTCATTCTGTCGTGCCTGACCCTCAACCCCGACAAGCGGCCGACGGCGAACAACCTGCTCTTCCACCGCGTGCTCTTCGAGGTCCACTCCCTCAAGCTGCTGGCGGCACACTGCTTCATCAACAACCAGTGTGAGCCCCCCGCGGCCCCCCGCGGGGCCGGCGCGCGGAGGGGTCCGGAGGCGCAGGCCGCGGACCCTGCGTGGGGAGCGCGGGGCGGGGGCGGTGCCGCGGGACCCCCCCCCCCGGCTGACGGCCCCTTCTCTGCCCCAGACCTGATGCCGGAGAACGTGGTGGAGGAGAAGATAAAGGAGCTGGACCTGAACGTGGTGATGGCCGAGGTCCGGCGGGAGGGGCGGCCCGGGGCGCAGTGGAGGTCAGCGGCAGCGCGGGCTCGCGCCGCCGGGAGCCCGGCGTTCAGGGCCGAGCTGCCGATCCCGGTGCCGCGGCACGCCGGTCCGCGGCGCCGCTCTCCTGCCGCTCCGGTGACCCTCCCGCCCCGCTTCTCCCCCAGGTACTCCGAGGTCTCCTTCCTCGAACTCGACAAGTTCCTGGAAGACGTCAGGTGGGTCGGGGGTGGTGCTGGCGGGGCCCAGCGCCGCTGCCCCCCGCTTCCCAGGAGCGTGGGGCCGGGGGCCGGGCGCTCTGCCCCCCCTCGGGGCCAGCGGACCTGGGCCGGTCTCAGGGCGAGGGGGGCTCCGTGGGCTGCCCCCTCTTGGGGCCAGCGGAGCTGGGCTGCGGTGCCAGGGCAAGGGGGGTTCCGTGGGGGGCTCCGTGGGCTGCTCCCCCTCGGGGCCAGCAGACATGGGCCGCGGTGCCAGGGTGAGGGGGTTCCGTGGGGTCTCCGTGGACTGTCCCCCCTCGGGGCCAGCGGACGTGGGCCGCGGTGCCAGGGCGAGGGGGTTCCGTGGGCTGCCCCCCCTTGGGGCCAGCAGACCTGGGCCGGTCTCAGGGCGAGGGGGGCTCCGTGGGGGGCTCCGTGGGCTGCCCCCCCTTGGGGCCAGCAGACCTGGGCCGGTCTCAGGGTGAGGGGGGCTCCGTGGGCTGCCCCCTCTTGGGGCCAGCGGAGCTGGGCTGCGGTGCCAGGGCAAGGGGGGTTCCGTGGGGGGCTCCGTGGGCTGCCCCCCTTCGGGGTCAGCGGACCCGGGCTGCGGTGCCAGGGCGAGGGGGGGCTCCGTGGGCTGCCCCCCCTCGGGGCCAGCGGACCTGGGCCACGGTGCCAGGGCTGGGGGGCTCCGTGGGCCGCCCCCCCTCGCCGTGCTGCCGCTCCGGGCCCCGGCCCTGCCGCTGCGGAGCTTCTCCCGGGCTCAGCTCTCTGTCCTCCCGCCCCCCGTGCCAGGAACGGGATCTACCCGCTGATGAACTTCGCCGCCTCCAGACCCCATGCGCTCCCGCGCGCCCTCTCCCAGCCCCAGGAGGACCCTCAGAAGGCCAAGACCCCCACCCCGGAGCCCTTCGATGTGGAGACCAGGAAGGTAGGGTCAGGCCCGGGGGGCCGAGGTTCTCCATGGGGCAGGCGGGCGGGCTCCGGTCCCGACACCAGCTCCGGGAACGCCGCGGCCGGGCGAGAGCCCTTCTCCCGGCGTTGCTGCGCCAGGACTTGGCACCGCCCTGGGCTGGAGCCGGGAAGGTCCGTTTCTCCCCCGAGTTGCCTCCGATTTGTTTGTGCCGGGCACTGGGGGGGCCGCAGGGCGAGTCCCGGGGTCAGTTGGGGCCCCTCAGAGCATCTCCGTGGCCTCCTCTGAACCTGACATGCTGACCCTTGACCCTGAGACATTGACCCTGACACACTGACCCCTGAACCTGACACGCTGACCTTTGAACCTGAGACACTGACCCTTGACCCTGAGACATTGACCCTGACACACTGACCCCTGAACCTGACACGCTGACCTTTGAACCTGAGACACTGACCCTTGACCCTGAGACATTGACCCTGACACACTGACCTTTAAGCCCTTGAACATATTGACCCTTGAAGTGACACACTGACCCCTGACCCTGACACACTGACCCCTGAACCTGACATGCTGACTCTTGACCCTGAGACACTGACCCTTGACCCTGGCACACTGACCCTTGACCCTGACATACTGACCCTTGACCCTGAGACACTGACCCTTGACCCTGGCACACTGACCCTTGACCCTGACATACTGACCCTTGAACCTGAGACATTGACCCTGGCACACTGACCTTTGACCCTGACATACTGACCCAGGGGCAGCCAGGGGGGAGCTGTGGGGAGCCAGGGGCAGCTGGGGGCAGCCGGGGGGGAACCGGGGGCAGCCGGGGGCAGCTGGGGGCAGCCGGGGGGGAACCGGGGGCAGACGGAGCAAGCCAGGGGGAGCCTTGGGGAGCCGAGGGGAGCTGTGGGGAGCCGTGGGGAGCCGGGGGGAGCTGTGGGGAGCCGGGGGCAGCCAGGGGGAGCCAGGGGGGAGCCGGGGGCCGTGGCCGGGCTGATGTCTCTTTGGCCTCTCGGAGGTGGTGCAGATGCAGTGCAACATGGAGCTGAACGAAGACAAGACCCAGTGGCACGTAAGCGCTCCGCCCCTCCTCCGCGCGGCGCCGGCGCCAGGCCAGCTCTGCGCGCCCCCGGCATCCCCCCGGGAAAGGCCCGGTCCCGGTTTGCCGCGGGCCGCCCCGCGTCCCTGCATCCCCAGGCAAGGCCGGCAGCCCCCCGTGCAGGACGGGGGGACCCCCGGCGCCTCGCCCTGGCCAGCCGGCTCCTCCCTCGTCTGGGGGCCACCGGCTCGCGGTGCCGTCGGGAAGGTTCCCCCGACACCCGCCCCGCGCCGGCCGTTCCCGGCGCCGGCCCCGCCGCCCGCGGCTCCTCGTGCCGGCGGCAGAGTCCCGCGGGGAGAAGCAGCTTCACAAGGAGCGCCCTTCCTCCCGCAGCTCACGCTCCTGCTGATCCTGGAGGACAGACTGCACCGCCAGCTGAGCTACGACCTGCTGCCCAGTACGTCCCCTGGCAGGCGGCCCAGCGCGGGGGCAGGAGCGCGGCTGGCCGGGCCGGCGTGGGCCGGGGCTGACCAGGGCTGGGGGGTGGTGTGTGCGGCCAGCCGGTCTCCCTGCGCCAGGCCGGCATGGGCCGGGGCTGACCAGGGCTGGGGGACGGTGTGTGCGGCCAGCCGGTCTCCCTGCGCTGGGCTGGCGTGAGCCGGGGCTGACCAGGGCTGGGGGGCAGTGTGTGCGGCCAGCCGGTCTCCCTGCACCGAGCCGGCGTGGGCCGGGGCTGACCAGGGCTGGGGGGTGGTGTGTGCGGCCAGCTGTCCTCCCCGTGCCGGGCCGGCGTGGGCCGGGGCTGACCAGGGCTGGGGGGCGGTGTGTGCGGCCAGCCGGTCTCCCTGCGCCGGGCCGGCGTGGGCTGGGGCTGACCAGGGCTGGGGGGCGGTGTGTGCGGCCAGCCGGTCTCCCTGCGCTGGGCTGGCGTGAGCCGGGGCTGACCAGGGCTGGGGGGCGGTGTGTGCGGCCAGCCGGTCTCCCTGCGCCAGGCCGGCGTGGGCCGGGGCTGACCAGGGCTGGGGGGCGGTGTGTGCGGCCAGCCGGTCTCCCCGCGCCGGGCCGGCGTGGGCCGGGGCTGACCAGGGCTGGGGGGCGGTGTGTGCAGCCAGCCGGTCTCCCCGCGCCGGGCCGGCGTGGGCTGGGGCTGACCAGGGCTGGGGGACGGTGTGGGCGGCCAGCCGGTCTCCCCGCGCCGGGCCGGCGTGGGCTGGGGCTGACCAGGGCTGGGGCGGTGTGTGCGGCCAGCAGGTCTCCCCACACCAGGAGAGCAGACCAATCCCTCGCGGCCCTGCCCCCGGCACGAGTGCGCCTGGGTGATCCTCCAGGTCCCTTCCCACCCAAACCGCTCCGTGGGCCGTGACGCCGATGTCTGCCCCAGTCCCTGTCCAGTGGGACCCGGAGCTTCCAGCGTCCGGCAGCGGCAGGGACGCGCACTCCGCGGGGAAAGTTGGGAATCCCGTGGGTGGCCGCCGGGAAGACGCGCTTCACCCTGGACAGGGACCGCGCGATGCTTGGGTGACGCTGGCCAGCTCTTCCCGCGCTCCCGACGGCAGGACCGCTGAAAGGAGGGGGTGGGCTCTCCTCCGAGCGACCCCCCGGCTCGGGGCGAGTCCAGCACCGCAGGCTCTGTCCGAAAACACGGGGAGCCTCCGGAGCCCCTTCGCCCTGCGCCCGAAAGCACAGCCTGGCGCCGGGGGCGACTGCCCGGGCGGCCTCGCGCCGTACGCGGAGCCAACCGCCCGTCTGGCGCGACACGCTGCCGCGGCTGGCGCCGCCTGTGCCTGGGCACTGGCGCCTTCCGGCCCCCTGCCCCTCCGGCTCCCACCGCGGGGCTGTTTGCCGGGCGTTGCGTGGCAGACGCCCAAGGGAGGGCGCGCGGCACGTGCCCCTGAGCCCCACGGGGCGCAGTGCGGGGACGCCAGGAGCAGGGGGGGGCCTGGAGGCGCCCAAGGGTTCACGTTCTCCCCGTTCCGTGTCTCTGCAGCCGATAACTCCAGGGATTTGGCCACGGAGCTGGTGCATTACGGCTTCATCCACGAGGTGAGCATCCCGCGCTCCCCGTCGGCCGCGCAGCCGTGTCGCACCTCGGGGCGCCGGAGCTCCCCATCCCCGGTGCGGCAGCCGGGCGCGGTGGCGGGGGCTGCGCTGAGCGCGCTGTCCCGGCGGCAACCGGGCGCGTCCTCCGTGCTCGGGTCTGTGCCCTCCCTGCTGCGTCCGGCCTGAGCCCAGGTCGCCGGTCTGAGGGCGCAGCCGTACCGGGGCGCCGGGGTTAACTACACCGATTCCCGGTGATCCGAAGGTCGGAAGCAGGGGAGTGCCGAGGGACAGGGTTACCCCAGCACCGAACTGCCGGGCTCTCCCGGTGCTGGCCAGCGGGGGCAGGGCAGGGATCACCCCCCCGTGCCGGGCACTGGGGGGGCCGCAGGGCGAGTCCCGGGGTCAGTTGGGGCCCCTCGCTCCAGGACAGACCCGGAGGGGCTGGAGCGTGTCCGGAGAAGGGCCCGGAGCTGGGGAGGGGCTGGAGCACAATCCCTGTGGGGAGCGGCTGGGGGGGTTCAGCCTGGAGCAGGGGGGGTCAGGGAGAGCTGGTCGCTCCCTGCAGCCCCCTGAGAGGCCTCGAGTTGTGCCGGGGGGGTCAGGTGGGATCTCGGGGCAATTCCTGCCCGGAAAGGGCTGTCAGGGTGGGAAGGGGCTGCCCAGGGAGGGGGAGTCCCCACCCCGGGGGGGTTCAGGGACACGTGGATGGGACACTCGGGTGGGTTTGGCTGTGCCGGGATAACGGCTGGGCTCGATGATCCCAAAGGGCTTTCCCAACCCAACGCTTCCCGGATTCCCTGCGCTGCTTGTGGGGAGGCCCAAGGCAGAAGGCAGAGCAGCGCGGTCCCTCCGGCAGAGGCTCCGGGAAGGGCAGCGCGGAGCGCAGTCGCTGGGTTTGGCGTACGAGTCAGGAGCTGGGGGGCTGCAGGGGGCGCGGAGCTCCCCCGCGACGCCGGCACGAGGCAGGGCCGGGGTCAGCCTCGCCGAGCGACGACTTTTCGGGGTGCGCCCGGGAAGCGGGACGTTCTGACTTTCCTCCTCCTCCCGCGAGCGCGGTGAGCGCGGCTCGGCACCGGCACCGCGCGCCTTCTCCCGCGCTCTGGAAAACGGGCGGCGCTCGGGGCAGCGGGACAAACCTCACACCGGTCCGTGTTCCCGCGCCGGCAGACGCCTTCCCCCGGGAGACGGCCTCCTCCCAGCACCTCTGCCCTCTTCCCACCCCTCCTGCTCCAGAGGGCCCCACCGCCTGGTCTCCCAGGTGGCACAGCCATCCCCACCTCGTGAGGCTCTGAGCCCGGGCCCAGCCTGGAACGGCGCCGCTCGCTCCCGGCACCCGACCGCTCGCCTGCTCGGCCGGCCACGGGGGGCCGGCCACGGGGGGCCAGCCACGGGAGGCCGGCCACGGGAGGCCGGCCACGGGGGGCCGGCCACGGGAGGCCGGCCACGGGAGGCCGGCCATGGGGGGCCTGCCCGCGCCCCACGCCCCGTCCTCCTGTCCCAGGGCGGGTGCGGACGGGGAGGCAGGGCGTTAGCGGGGACCGCAGCCACGGGGCATCTGCGCAGCCGGACAGCAGCGCGTCCTGCGTTCCGCGTGGGAGCGCGGGCTGGGAGGTCGGCTCCGGCAGCTCCCGAGGCCCCAACGCGCCGGGTGTTTCGCATCCGTCCGGGCCGTGTGCCGGAGGGAACGGCTCTAGGTCCCGCGGGCAGGTAGTGACGCTGCGGTGAAGCTCAGCAGGAGAGGCGGGACCCGCTACGGGCGGCTCCCAGGAACGTCGCCTCCTCCTCCTCGCGCGCCGTCCGTGGGCTCGGGCGCCGTTCGGTAGCCACGACGGTGGCTGTGTTCCGGGTGCGCTGGCGAGCTGTTCCCTTCCCGCGCCGGGTCCCGGGTAGCGGTGCCCGGGAAGGGGCACGGAAGGAGGTGCCCGAGGGAGCCAGGCCGCGCGGCGTGCTCTTCCCTTTCTCGCAGGACGACTGGGAGAAGCTGGCCAACTTCCTGGAAACCGCCTTCCACAAACACCGGTCTCCTCCCTTGTGAGGCGGCTCCCGGAGCGGGACGGCGCTGCGCTCCGGCGCGGGAAGCACCGGAGCGAAGGTCCGCAGGGCTCCCGAGCGACCCTCCGCCGGCCGCGCGGCGCGGCGCTCGCTCCCGGCGGGCCCTTCTGCAGCCCAGGAGGGGGGAACGCCGGAGCCGCCTGCGGTGTGGAAAGGCAGGAGCGAACGGAGCAGGAACCGGCGGCCACGAGGAGTCACACGGGCGCCGTGGGACGTCGGGGCCCAGCGGGAGCTCCGGTCGCCACTCCCGACGCAGCGAGCCGGAGGGAGGCGGGAGGGGTGGGGGGCGACACTCCCTGCAGCCCCTTCCTGAGGGTGTTTGGGAAGATGCAAAGCCGCTCCAAGGATGCCTCAGACCGATCCCTTTCCCTCTGGGAAGGACAAGCTTTTCCCACCGCAGGTCCCAAAGCTGTTTTTCCCCTCTGCCGGCTGGCAAAGCCGGAGGAGGAGAGGAGCGGGCGTGGGGAGCTCCGGCGCAGCTTCGCCCCGGCCACATTCCGTTCCCTGCTCCCAGCTTCTCTCATTTCTCCCAGTTTCTCCTGTTCCGTTCGGGCTTCCCCAGCGCGGGCGAACCACCCGACGCCGACCCAACGCGCGTCTCGGCGTCAGCTGGAGCCGGGACGGGGGGAGCCGGACTGGGCACGGCACGAGAGGACATCCCAGAACTCCAGAGCCACCCGCTGGATCCACACGTGGGTCAGCGGAAAGCCCACCGGTGCTCAGCAGAACCCTCGGCATCCCCGCTTTGTCTTACGGCCTTCCGAGACCTCGCGGCATCTCGGGGGCAAAACCCCCGGCGTCTCTTCCATCCCTGTTCCTCCCGCGCCGTGCGGAACGTCCGTCGTGAGCCCGGAGAAAGGGGCCGTCGCCAGCCGCGGCGCGTCGGCCTCCCCGGGCTAAAAGTGCAAATACGAGTCACGTGTGGCCGTAAAGCCGCTCTGTGCCGCTCCAAGACGCTCTGTGACACTCCGTGCCATTGTGTGCCGCTCCGTGCCGCTCCAAGACGCTCTGTGCCGCTCTGTGCCGCTCTGTGCCGCTCCGTGCCATTGTGTGCCGCTCCGTGCCGCTCCAAGACGCTCAGTGCCACTCTGTGCCGCTGCGTGCTGCTGCGTGCTGTTGCGTGCCGCTCCGAGCTGCTCCATGCTGCTCCGTGCCACTGCGTGCCGCTCCATGCTGCTCCATGCTGCTCTGTGCCGCTCCAAGACGCTCTGTGCCGCTCCGTGCCATTGTGTGCCGCTCCGTGCCGCTCCATGCCGCTCCAAGACGCTCAGTGCCGCTCTGTGCCGCTGCATGCCGTTGCGTGCCGCTCCGTGCCGCTCCGTGCCATTGCGTGCCACTGCGTGCTGCTCCGTGCCGCTCCGTGCCATTGCGTGCCGCTGCGTGCCACTGCGTGCTGCTCCGTGCCGCTCCGCGCCGCTGCGTGCCCCTCACGCTGTGCCGCGTGGAACCAGCTGCATCCCGCTGCGCCGTCCTGGTGCTCCGGGCTCGCCGGGCGCTCCACGCGGCACCGCCTGCGTGTCGCTGCCCGCGCGTCGGGGTGTCGCGCCGACCGTGCCACGCCGGGTTTGCCGTGGGCGCTGCGCGGAGCTGCTGACTCGCGCTGGTTCCCGGCGGTGCCGGGCAGTGCCGGGCGGTGCCAACCTTACACGCGGACACACCAATAAAGCCGCTGACAGCCAACCTCAGCCAGCGCTCCCTGCAGCAACCGCTCGGGAACTCCCTGGTCACCCGGTTGGACTGACACGGGAAATCGCTTCCCGAGGTCAGCAGGGTCATCCACCGGCCGGGAGACCGGGCGGAGAAGGGATTCGGTGGAGAAACAGCGGCTTGGGTGGAGACCAGTGCCGGGCGACGTTCCTCAGGGATCGGGACTGGGGCTGTCAGGGACAGGGACAGCGGGAGCGAGGGCACCCTCGGGAATCTGCTGGTGACCCCGAGCTGGGTGACACGGTGACAGGCTGGGGGCAGGGATGGCATCCAGAGGGACTGGGCAGACTGGGGGCAGGGATGGCACCCAGAGGGACTGGGCAGGGTGGGGGCAGGGATGGCACCCAGAGGGACTGGGCAGGCTGGGGGCAGGGATGGCACCCAGAGGGACTGGGCAGACTGGGGGCAGGGATAGCATCCAGAGGGACTGGGCAGGGTGGGGGCAGGGATGGCACCCAGAGGGACTGGGCAGGCTGGGGGCAGGGATGGCACCCAGAGGGACTGGGCAGGGTGGGGGAAGGGATGGCATCCAGAGGGACTGGGCAGGCTGGAGAGGTGGGACCGTGCCAACCGCACGGAGTTCAGCCAGGCCAAGGGCAGGGTCCTGCCCAGGGGTCGGGGCAATCCCAGCACAGGGACAGGCGGGAATGGATCGGGAACAGCCCTGGGGAGAAGGAGTTGGGGGGCTGGGGGCGAGGGGCTGGCCAGGAGCCAGCCGTGTGCGCTGGAGCCCAGAAACCAACCCCATCCCGGGCTGGATCCGCAGCAGCGTGGCCAGGGGGGCGAGGGAGGGGATTCTGCCCCTCTGCTCCGCTCGGGGCAGACCCCCCCTGCACTTCTGCCTCCAGCTCGGGGGTCCCCAACAGCAGGAGGACACGGAGCTGCTGGAGCGAGGCCAGAGGAGGCCCCGGAGATGCTGCGAGGGCTGGAGCCCCTCTGCCCTGGGGCCAGGCTGGGGGGGTTGGGGGGTTCAGCCTGGAGCAGGGAAGGCTCTGGGGAGCCCCTGGAGCCCCTTCCAGTGCTGGGGGGTACAGGAAAGCTGGGGGGGCTTTTCCAAGGGCAGGGGGTGACAGGCCAAGGGGTGACGGGTTGGAACGGGCAGAGGGAGATGGAGCTGGGCCATGGGGAAGGAATTCTTCCCGCAGAGGGTGGGGGGCACTGGGACAGGTTCCCAGAGCAGCTGGGGATGCCCCATCCCTGGGGGTGCCCAAGGCCAGGCTGGATGGGGCTGGGAGCAGCCTGGGCTATGGGAGGGTCCCTGCCCGTGGCAGGGAGTGGGGCTGGGGGGGCTTTGGGGTCCTCCCCACCCAAACCATCCCGTGATCCCAGGATTCAGAACTCACTGTCTCCAGAACGAGTCTGTGCTTGGCTCCTCAGGATGAGAAATCCCCCCCAGCCCCCGTTTCCCCGGGGAGCTCCTGAGCTCCTTCGCCCGTTCCAGGACGAGGTGCCTGGGCTGGTCCCGCTCCTCAGGGCCCTTTGCCCGAGGGATTTCCCTGCTGCCGGCTGTGCTGCGCGCACCAGGGATGGGTTCATTCCGCGGCTCCCGCAGCCGTTCCCGACTCGGGGCCGGCTGCTCGCACGGGTTCATGGGCCGGTCGAGGCCGGCACCGCTGAAGGGGTCCCTTGCAGCCCCCGTGGTCTCTGCTCCCCCCCCTCGAGCAGGGTCAGGTAACGGCGGCCGCCCCGGCCCGGGCCAGGCTGGAGCCCCCCCACGGCCGCCTCTCCCTGGGCACAGCCCGCACCCACGTCCGAGCGGCCCCCAGAAACGAAAAGGGTTCTCCTGCGCTCGAGTGGAATCGCGCCTTCCTCAGGGTGTGCCCACGGCCGCGGCGCTGGGCACCAGCGAGGAGAGGCTGGCCTGCACGCCGATGGATCCCCCAGCCTTCTCCCGGCCGAGCAGCGCCGGCTCCCTCGGCCCCCCCGCTCCGACGGACGCTGCAGGCCCTGCAGATCCCCTGGGCCTGGGATCCCCGGGATCCCCTGTGCCAGGGATGCCCTGGGCCTGGGATCTCCCAGATCCACTGTGCCAGAGATCCCCTGGGCCTGGGATCCCCAGGATCCCCTGTGCCAGGGATGCCCTGTGCCAGGGATTCCCAGGATCCCCTGTGCCAGGGATGCCCCGGGCCTGGGATCTCCCAGATCCACTGTGCCAGGGATGCCCTGAGCCTGGGATCCCCAGGATCCCCTGTGCCAGGGATGCCCTGTGCCAGGGATTCCCAGGATCCCCTGTGCCTGGGATCCCCAGGATCCACTGTGCCCGGGATCCCCTGGGCCTGGCTGTTTGCCGACGCCTTTGAATGTTCGTCTGGGCGGGAGCGACTGGACCCCCCTGAGAGCAACGAAGGGTCGAAGGGACGGGGACGGGCACCGGGGGCCACTCCCAAATCCCACGTTCGGCAGCGACTGATGTGCCACAGTGGGCAACCGGGGCTGCCCACCGGGGCTGCCCACCGGGGGCTCCACCGGGGCTCCGAATCGGGACTGCCCACCAGGGCTGCCCACCGGGGTCTCCACCGGGGTCCCCAAGAGGGGTTCCCCACCGGGTGCCCACGGGGGGACCAAGCACCACCTGGTGCCAGCGGCAGCCGCTGGCAGCTCCTGTGGCGCGAGGGCACAGCTTCGGCCGGCAGGAGGGGTCAGGCCGGCACCACAGCACCGGCTGGAGCCCCCGCGGCGGGACCCTGGAGGGATCCAGGTGGGATCCAGGCAGGACGCAGGTGGGATCCAGGAGGGACCCAGGCGGGACCCAAGAGGCTCCAGGAGGGACCCAGGTGGGACCCAGGAGGATCCAGGCAGGATCCAGGAGAGACCCAGGCGGGACCCAGGAGGGATCAGGTGGGACCCAGGCAGGACGCAGGCAGGATCCAGGTGAGACCCAGGTGGGACCCAAGAGGGATCCAGGTGGGACCCAGGGGGGACCCAGGGGAATCCAGGCGGGACCCAGGAGGGACCCAGGTGGGATCTGGGCAGGACCCAGGCGGGACCCAGGCGGGACCCTGGCGGCTGCACCGGCCGCGCCGCGGGCCCCGACTGCCCCAGTCCCGCACCTGCTGCTGCCGGGGGCGACGCCCGCGGCCCGCACAGCCCCGCCCGGCCCGGCCCGGCGCAGCCCAGGGCTCACGCTGCCCCGAGGCCGGGCCGCACCGGCCGCGCCCCCCCCGGCACCGGGCTCTGCCGGCCGCGCCCCCCGCCCGGGGCCCCGCCCCCTCCCCGCCCCGCCCCGCCCCGCTGCCGGCCCCGTCACGTGACTCCACGGAGGTCTCGCGAGACGTTCACCCGCTATCGAGCGAGCTCTCGCGAGAGTATTCCCGTTTCTCTCGCGAGAGCCGCGCGCTGCCCGCCGACGGGGTGGACAAGATGGCGGCCACGACGACCCTCTCCCTGGTGAGCAGCGGCCGCGCCCCCCGCGGGGCACCGCGCGGCGGGATGGGGCCCGGCACCGCCGCCCGGGGCTGGGGCGGCCGGCGGGGGCTACCGCGGGGCCCCGGCCCTCCGCGGGCGGCCTGGCCGTCTGCGCCGGCCCGTGCCCGGGGGGGCCCGTGCGGCCTCGGCCGCGGTTTCCCTGCCCGGGGGGCGCCCCCCGCCCCTCCGCCCCCCGCCCCTCCCGCGTTCTCCGCGGAGCTGCCCGGGGGCTGTAGCCGAGGGGCCCTGGCGGCGGGGCCGAGCGGGTGTGCGGGGCTCGGGGGGGGGGGTTCGCCGGGCCCGGCCGCGGCCTTTCCCGGTGCAGCCGGTGCCCGGCGCCTGCCCCGGGGCTGCGGGAAAGGGCTGGGGGCCGTGCCGGGGCCGGGGGCTCCGTGCCGGGGCCGGGGGCTCTGCCGGGGCCGTGACACCGGCGCCTTGTTCCGTCGGGATCGTTCCCCGTGCGGCGGCCGGTGTTCCCGGGGCGGTGGGGCCGGGACCACCCGGGTTACCGGGGCTCTGCTGACCCGCAGTCTCGTGGCCGCAGGGCGCGGCGGGAGCTACCGGCCGCCCCCCCACACCCCCGGCCGCGGGGCGGGCTCGGGTCTCGGGGCGGTTCGTGCGCTCGTGGGGGGGTCTGCCGGGTTCGCCGTGTCGGGGGGCCTGTCCCGGCCCGGCGGCCGGTGTCACGGAGCAGAGCAGCGCCCCCACGGCGGGGGAGGGGGGTCATGGGCTCCCGCGCCAGCCAGCCGGGGGGGCCCCGGTGTCGGCGCTGACCGCGGGGCGGCGGGAGGTGGAAACGGGGCGCCTCCCGGGCCTCGGGCTCCGGGGGAGGTCGCCGGGGGCTGTTCGGGAGGGGGGGAGCGCGGGTGCCGGGTCAGGGTTCGCCCTTGGTCCCCGGGGGCGCCCCGGGATGAGCTCGGGAATGCAAATGACCCCCACGCGCTTGATGGGCTTAATTAGAGCTTCGTTAGCGCTGGGCCGGGGGATGCTCCCTGCAGGGGGCGGCCGCTCTGGGGGTCGCGGGGGGGGGGGGGTGTTAAAGCCACGGTGCCCGCGTCTCACACCCACGGTGCCGAGCTGGGCTGCGCGGGTTCGCCGCGGGGAGTGGCCGAAGGGGGGGAACGCTGGGTTAGAGGCGAGCAGCGCCGGGGGCTGGTTACTGTTCGCTGGGCTCAAGCACCGGGGAGCGCGGCCCCCCCCACGGGCAGGGACCCCTCCCATAGCCCAGGCTGCTCCCGGCCCCATCCAGCCTGGCCTTGGGCACTCCCAGGGATGGGGCATCCCCAGCTGCTCTGGGAACCTGTCCCCGTGCCCCCCACCCTCTGCGGGAAGAATTCCTTCCCCATGGCCCAGCTCCATCTCCCTCTGCCCGTTCCAACCCGTCACCCCTTGTCCTGTCGCCCCCTGCCCTTGGAAAAGCCCCCCCAGCTTTCGTGTCCCCCCCAGCACTGGAAGGGGCTCCAGGGGCTCCCCGGAGCCTTCCCTGCTCCAGGCTGAACCCCCCAACCCCCCCAGCCTGGCCCCAGGGCAGAGGGGCTCCAGCCCTCGCAGCATCTCCGGGGCCTCCTCTGGCCTCGCTCCAACAGCTCCGTGTCCTCCTGCTGGTGGGGGCCCCGAGCTGGAGGCAGAAGTGCAGGGGGGGTCTGCCCCGAGCAGAGCAGAGGGGCAGAATCCCCTCCCTCGCCCCCCTGGCCACGCTGCTGCGGATCCAGCCCGGGATGGGGTTGGTTTCTGGGCTCCAGCGCACACGGCCGGCTCCTGGCCAGCCCCTCGCCCCCAGCCCCCCAACTCCTTCTCCCCAGGGCTGTTCCCGATCCATTCCCAGCCTGTCCCTGTGCTGGGATTGCCCCGACCCCTGGGCAGGACCCTGCCCTTGGCCTGGCTGAACTCCGTGTGGTTGGCACGGTCCCACCTCTCCAGCCTGCCCAGTCCCTCTGGGTGCCATCCCATCCCCCCACCCTGCCCAGTCCCTCTGGATGCCATCCCTTCCCCCGGCCTGTCCAGTCCCTCTGGGTGCCATCCCTGCCCCCAGCCTGCCCAGTCCCTCTGGGTGCCATCCCTGCCCCCAGCCTGTCACCGTGTCACCCAGCTCGGGGTCACCAGCAGATTCCCAAGGGTGCCCTCGCTCCCACGGCCGTGTCCCTGACAGGGCTGTTGGTCAGCCCCGATCCCGATCCCGCCCGGCACTCATCTCCACCCTGGAGATTCGTTCTGCCTGGGATCCCGCAGGATGTGTACAGGGTGTTGGTTGGAGACCCCAGGGACTTCCCCCCCCCCAGCCCCACGTCTTCCTCGTGGGCTCGTCCGTCCCCCGCGTGGGTCTGGCGCTCGTCTCGCGGGACAGAGGGAGCATCCGCGCGTCCCGTGGCGGGGTGATTCCTCGGCGTCTGTCCCGCAGCGCCTGGGGCTGCCGTGTTCGTGCTGCCGGTCCTCGCGGTGAGGACCCGGTGCCCACCCGCACCGCTGTCCCTGCCGTCTGCCCCAGCGTCACGCGAGCTGTCGGGCCTCTCCGTGGGGCGGCTGTGCCGGCGCGGCTGTCCGGCTGGGGTGGGGAACTGGGGAGCGCAGGGCTTTCCTCGGGGACGCGACGGCGTTGGGACTTGCCGCCCGCGAGGCAGCACCAGCCGTTTGGCCTCTGCAGGGATGGTGGAGCCTGAGGGCATGTGCCCAGGGTGGCACCGAGGGCCGAGCGGCTGGCGTAGGACAGAGCGGGCGCCCTCCCGGCACTGGGGCCGGGGCCCTCCCGGAGCGGGCAGCGTCGCTTCTTCCCGGAGCCCGTTTTCTCGCCGTCCCACCGCGGGGAAGCAGCTCCGTCCCCGTTTCTCCCCGGAGTTGGAGCTGGAATTGGCCGTTTTGCCGCTGCGACCTTGGCAGGAGCAGGAGCAGGGCCGGGCCCCGAGCGCCGGCGCCGCACGCTGGCTCCAGCCGTCACATCCATCCCTCTCCGGTCTGGAGATGGGGATGCCGGCGGGAGGTGTCGAACGCTTGCACGGGGGTCCCGGTGGGCACGTCGGAGCTCGGGGGGCGTTACGGCGCTGTGTGCGGGGCCGGGCCGGGGAGCGGCCCCAAGCCGGGTCCGGCTGGCGGCAGGGTCGGGACCGCGCGGCACCGCCAGCGCTGGGCTGGGGGAGCTGCCCGCGCAGCGCTTGCCGTCACCCCGCCACCTGTGGGCCGGGGCGCGGGGCAGACCGACCCCACAGGGGCCGCGGGGCCCCCGCCACGCCGCGCGGGCTCAGCCCGGGAGGCCGCCGGTGCGCAGCCAGCGCGGGGCAGGGGATGGAGCGGGGGGTCGGGAGGGCCCGGGTGCTGAAGGGCTCTGCCCCTGGAGCTGCTGTCGGCGCAGCTGCGGCCGGGGGAGGCGGCAGGTACAGCTCACGCGGTGGGGGTCTCGGTTCGGGGCCCCGGGCTGCGCTCCCGTGCCCTGGCAGGATTTGGGGGTCGTTACCTTGGGCCTGTGCTCACGCCAAGGGGCCTGCTGAGAATCCTGCCTGGGGGGGGGCACTGGGACAGGTTCCCAGAGCAGCTGGGGATGCCCCATCCCTGGGGGTGCCCAAGGCCAGGCTGGATGGGGCTGGGAGCAGCCTGGGCTGTGGGAGGGGTCCCTGCCCGTAGGGGGGGAGCTGGGGGGGCTTTGGGGTCCCCCCCCACCCAGCCCATCCCGTGATTCCCTGAACACACGAGAACCTGCTGCTTTTCTCCCCTGTCCACTGCCCCTCGAACCTGGCAATTCCCGTTCCTTCCCCCGAACACCAGGCTGGCAGCGGAGGCTGGGGGTGCCGTGGGGGTGTGGATAAGGGCAGTGACGTTTCGGTGCTCTCCGCCGTTTACTGTGAAAGGTTCGTGTGACTGAAGTAGCTGAACCGCTGCAGGGCCACCCCCCTGTCCCCTGCAGAACGCTCTGGGTGTCAGTGCGGGGGGGAAGTACTGGAAGGGAAAACGGGGCCGTTGGGGTTCTGGGGGGAACGGGCGGCTGCTCCGGGCGTGGACTGTGGTGGCTGTGGCCACGGTGCAGACCTCGGTGGTTCCTTCGAGTGGGTGGGTGGGTGGGTAGGGGTGCTGGGGCCAGGAATCACAGAATCATGGAATAGTTTGGGTGGGAAGGGACCCCAAAGCCCCCCCAGCCCCCCCTGCCACGGGCAGGGACCCCTCCGTAGCCCGGGGTGCTCCCAGCCCCATCCAGCCTGGCCTTGGGCACCCCCAGGGATGGGGCATCCCCAGCTGCTCTGGGAACCTGTCCCCGTGCCCCCCACCCTCTGCGGGAAGAATTCCTTCCCCATGGCCCAGCTCCATCTCCCTCTGCCCGTTCCAACCCGTCACCCCTTGGCCTGTCACCCCCTGCCCTTGGAAAAGCCCCCCCAGCTTTCCTGTACCCCCCGGCACTGGAAGGGGCTCCAGGGGCTCCCCGGAGCCTTCCCTGCTCCAGTCTGAACCCCCCAACCCCCCCAGCCTGGCCCCAGGGCAGAGGGGCTCCAGCCCCCTTCCCTGCCCCCAGCCTGTCACCGTGTCACACCGCTCGGGGTCACGTCACATTTGCTGACGGTGTCAAAGGGCACCGGTCCCCATCCCGATCCCTGGGGAACGCCGCTTGGCACTGGTCCCCGCTCAGACATGGAGCCGGTGACTCTCCGGGTGCGACCACCCGGCCAGTTCCTTCTCCACCGAGCGCTCCGTCCGTCACGGCTCTGGCTCTCCAGTGGCTCCGCGCGGCGCTGGGCTCCATTCCGGCACCCGGAATGGCTCCGCACGGCGCCGGGCTCCGCGCAGCGCCGGGAACGGCTCTGCATGGCACCGGGCTCCGCTCTGGGGCTGGGAATGGCTCTGTTCTGGCGCCTGGAACGGCTCTGCATAGCGCCAGGCTGCGTGTGGCGCCGGGAACGGCTCTGCGTGGCACCGGGCTCCGCTCCGGGGCCGGGAATGGCTCTGTGCGGCACCGGGAAGGGCTCTGCGCAGCGCCGGGCTCCGTTCTAGCGCCGGGAACAGCTCTGTGTGGCGCCCGGAACGGCTCTGAGCGGCGCCGGGCTGCACTCCGGGGCTGGGAACGGCTCTGTGTGGCGCCCGGAACGGCTCTGAGCGGCGCCGGGCTGCACTCCGGGACTGGGAACGGCTCTGTGTGGCGCCCGGAACGGCTCTGAGCGGCGCCGGGCTCCACTCCGGGGCTGGGAACGGCTCTGTGTGGCGCCCGGAACGGCTCTGAGCGGTGCCGGGCTGCACTCCGGGGCTGGGAACGGCTCTGTGTGGCGCCCGGAACGGCTCTGAGCGGTGCCGGGCTGCACTCCGGGGCTGGGAACGGCTCTGTGTGGCGCCCGGAACGGCTCTGAGCGGTGCCGGGCTGCACTCCGGGGCTGGGAACGGCTCTGTGTGGCGCCCGGAACGGCTCTGAGCGGCGCCGGGCTCCACTCCGGGGCTGGGAACGGCTCTGAGCGGCACCGGGCTCCACTCCGGGGCCAGGGATGGTGCTGGAGCAGTGGCAGCTGTTACTGGGCTCGTAGCGACGAGCCGTGCTTGCCGGCCCCTTGGGAAGCCCGGGCACAGTGCCCCGAGGCCGGAGGCTGGTGGATGCTGCTGGCCCGGCACCAGCTCCTGAATCCCTTTGGCCCGGAGCGGCTGACGGGTTCCCATTGGAGCATCCGGCTGGTGCTCGGATCGGAGGGGTAATGGGCCCGTTGTGCCATGGGAGCAGGAGGCGGGGGGGTCCGTGGGGTACGGAAAACGCATCTGGAGTCGTGGATAGTCCGTTCAGCGGCCCAGGGGCTTCCTCCCGGGCCTGTTCCGCCCTTGGGTTCAGGAGTCTGCGCGTGCCGGCGGCGCGCACCTCGGGCTGAGCACGGGACCGGTGCTTCCCTGTGCCTGGAGCAGTACGGGGGGGCTGGGAGGGGGCTGGGGACGGGCCTGGGGAGCCAAAGCCGGGTGGGAGGAGACGGAAGGAGAGAGGGTGGAGGTGGGCTCCCTTTTCACCGCGCATCCCGTGCTGGGGAGCCCCTGCGGTGTCCCGGGGTCGCCCCGTTGGCGGGGCAGCGCCCCCGGAGCGGGAGGCCGGGCCGTGGGCAGGATTCCATCCGCGGGGCGCTGAGCGCCGGGGGCACCTGCAGGAGAACAGCATTGTCACGCCTCCTTTCCGTTTTCTCAGGGCACCGAGTCCATAAAGATGGAGAACGGGCAGAGCACGGCGGCGAAGCTGGGGCTTCCTCCCCTGACGCCGGAGCAGCAGGAAGCTCTCCAGAAAGTGAGTGCGCGCCCCGGGCCTCGGCGCTGCCCCGGGCCTCGGCTGCGGGTTTCCACTGAGCCGCCGCTTCCGAGCGGGGGGAGAGGAGCCGCGCGCGCCGCGCTCCGCGTTCCGCCGCACCTGCCCGTCCTGCCTGGGCCTTACGTGTCACGGTTGCGGGTTTGTAGGTGCTTTTGGGGGAGCACGAGGTGGAATTTGCCGTCGGGGTGGGGAGAGTGGCTTTCGTTGCGAAGGAACATCCCAAGCGGAAGGGAACAACCTCCTGAGATCCCATGGTAGCCGGACGGTACGCGCACCCGCGCCAGGAGCAGCCTGCCGTCCGCAGGGGGGCGGCTTCTCCCGCGCTCCAGCCGCCCTGGCCTGCCCGCGCAGGGCCACGGCACCCAGCGCCTCCGTTTCGCCCGCGGCGGCGTAAGGAGGCCTGGTAGCGCGCAGCAGGGATTCCACCCCCCCGAGCCAGCCTGTTTGGCTCTGGGTAACGTCCCGGTCCCGCTCCGGTCCCGCTCCGGTCCCGCCTGCCTCGGGCCGGCCCGCCTTCCCGAGGGGAGCGAGTCCTGCCTGGCCGGCTGAGCGCAGGGCGGGGTCAGGAAAGGGGAGAGAGGAGAGGCCCGGGGCCTCGGCGCTGTGGGCGAGGCGGCGTGCTGCGGCCAGGCGCCTGTCGCTCTGGGCGGGCTTCCCCTGGACGCGCCGGTGACGCGGAGGCTGCCCGTGCGCGGTGCCGGGCCGACGGCCTCGCTTCCTCCGGCTTCTCGGGAGCTGACAGATGCAAATGCCCTTGTCCGTTTCCAGGTTCCCGAAGCACACGTCTCCCATCCACGGTTTAGAGCCTGCCGCTCCCGGGCCCCTCCCAAACACGCAGCCGAGGAAAGCAGGTGCCTGAGGGGTTGGCTGGCTGCGTTTGTACCGTCCCCTGGGCACAGGCACACGCGGGCCCTAGGTTGGCGCCGCGGGGCACAAAGCTCGGGCTTTGCCGAGGCTCTGGGAGCCGGAGCGGAGGAGGCGCGGCCGCCTGGCGGTGCGGGCCAGGAGCCGGGGGAGGAGAGCCGGCGCGCCCGCGCGGGCCAGGGCGGCGGGCTCTCCGCGCTAGGACAGGCCAGGGAGGGAGGGCCTGGCCGGGGGATGGACGAGGGGGTCTGGAGCCCCCTGCCCTTCTGTAGAGCCTCTTTGTCCGGATGTCCTGAGTGGAAGGGACTTGGAGGCGGCTCTCCGTCCTGCCCTCAGCCCAGCAGGTAAGGTGCTCCGGTGGGGTCCGAGGGGCGGAAGAGGGGAGCCGCTGCGTGTAGTGCATGCCGCTTTCCGAACGCCGCGCCGCTGCAGGCCGGGCCCGTCGTCCTCGGCTCCGGCGCTGCGCTGTTCCAGGGCTCGCGGCTCGGCAGGCCGAGGCAGCAGCGGGCCGCTGGCTAGCGTGCGGTGCCGTAGGGCCGGGGCGCCGAGCACGCCCGCTGGCAGCCAGCCGCGTGGTTCTGGGGAGCTGTGCTGTGCGGTCGAGCGTCCTTCCCTGCTCCCTGGCGGTGTCCCGCGACTCCAGCCTCTCTTTCTTTCCAGGCGAAGAAGTACGCGATGGAGCAGAGCATCAAGAGCGTGCTGGTGAAGCAAACCATCGCCCACCAGCAGCAGCAGCTCACCAACCTGCAGGTGAGAGGCCCCCCGAGGTGCTCCCTCTCTCTGTCTCTTGCTGTCCCCGCCGAGGTGGAGGTCTTGTTGCACTCGGAAGCAGCGCACAGCCCCGAGGCCCGCCGGGAGCCGGGCCGCGCGGCGCCCCCGCAGCGAGAGGGAGCCGCGCTGCCCTCAGCCCCTCGCTCGCCCGCACAAATCGCCCCCAGCCCTGAGAGCACGTTGTTGTTTCTGTCCCGCTGGCTGGACAGGTGCTCCGTGAGATGCCGGAAGCCGAAGGATTTGCCGTGGGTTCCGCTTCCGCCTCGCGTTGAAGGTGGTGCCCGGGGTTGCTGGGAACAGCGTCCTCCCACCGCCCCCTCCGCTTGAGGGGAGGGCGCCCGCCTCCTGCGTTGCTGCCGGCGCTGCCGCCTTGCCCTCCCCCTCGCCCGCCGCCCTCTCCCTTCGGAGAAGCTCCGTCGGCCGTTCCCGCTACTGCCGGAACGCCGACGTGCTGGGGGAACCCTCGGCTGGTGCTCGAGCCTCCCGTCCCGCCGAGGCTGCTGGGACACGTCTCCCTGCCTCCTCCTCGCAGTTAGGAAGCCCGACGTGGCGGCTTCGGGCTGTTGGGCGCTGCCAGGCAGAGCCCTGTCGGGCGGCTCCGGCCCCTCGGGGCTGTGCGCGTTTCCGAGTGCCTGACCCAGTGGAGGGGCTCCTTTTTAAATGCTGGGGGTGAATCAACGACGGTGGTTGCAGAGGTTACTATTGCCTTGAGTCCCCCCCCGGGAGAAGACCCTGCTTCCTGCGGCAGTGGCAGCAGCGCATCCCCCCCCGGCCTGGCGGGACTGGAATCGGCAGGGTCCCGGCGCCGGACCGTCCTGGGGCCCAGGCAGCGAGGGGCAAGGAAGGAGAGGCCTCTCTCGCAGGTTCCCTGCGCCGCCGCTCTGCTTGAGTTTGTACAAACAGCCGTAGTATGCTCAGCTCCAACAGACTGAACTCTGTCTTTACTGTCTTTCAGATGGCAGCAGTGACAATGGGCTTTGGAGATCCTCTCTCACCTTTACAATCGGTCAATAGCCATGTTCACTTCTTCTGGGGCACTTTAGTCAGGGCCTAGAGTGGGGAAGGACGTAGTGGGAAACCAATGCTCTTAATGCAACCCAGCGCAGCCCTCCCACATACCCGCCTGTTACGGACAAGCGCAACAAGCAGAGGCAAGGTGTAAACTCCCCAGAGGACGACCCGAGGCCGGGCGCAGTCCGCTGTGACACTGGCAGGCGGGGTCCCGGAGGCAGTTGGCAAAGGAAAGCGTTAGATTTCCAACAGTCCTCAACACCCGCGAAATTGTGGGAGCTGCATTCCTAGGGATGCTGCAGTTCTGAGGTCCCGACCTAAAACTGACTGCCAAGGTAACTCGCAAAGTGGGCGATTTCTTACGAAGCGAAGGCAGCGCCGCGGGCCTGGCAGCGCCGTAGGCCTGGCAGCGCCGCGGGCCTGGCAGCACCAGGGGCCTGGCAGCGCCACAGGCCTGGCAGCAGCATAGGCCTGGCAGCAGCAGGGGCCTGGCAGCGCCCTAGGCCTGGCAGCTGGTGTGCCCGGGAGGACTGGGGCGCTGCAGGCCCACGGGGGCTGTAGCCCAGCTGTACCGCTGCTCCTACGGGCACTCTCCAGACTGGGGGGCCATGGCATGGCTCGGCAGGGCAAGGGCAGGGTGGACGGAGCCGAGCCACGGGCCCCTTGCAGGACCTGTGCAGCGCTTTAGCACTGGAATTGCTACCCACGGGCCACAAAGAGCTGACCTACCCGGGATCCCCGGCCCCTGTTTCCCAGTCGCGTCGGACAGCGGGCGCTGCCGGCAGGAAGCTCCGCTCCCCGTGCAGGAGTTCCCATGTAAATTCAGAGAGTGGTTTGGGTTGGAATGGACCTTAAAGGTCACCCGGTTCCAAACTGGTGATGAGCCCATGGTCGCCCAGTTCCAATTGACAATGAGCCCGTGGTCATCCAGTTCCAAACTGGGGATGAGCCCATGGTCACCCAGTTCCAATTGACAATAAGCCCAAGGTCACCCAGTGCCAAACTGGTGATGATCCCAAGGTCACCCGGTTCCAATTGACAATGAGCCCGTGATCACCCAGTTCCAAACTGGTGACGAACCCATGGTCACCCAATTCCAAATTGACAATGATCCCATGGTTACCCAGTTCCAAACTGGTGACGAACCCATGGTCACCCAGTTCCAATTGACAATGAGCCCAAGGTCACCCAGTTCCAAACTGGTGATGAGCCCATGGTCACCCAATTCCAAATTGACAATGAGCCCAAGGTCACCCAGTTCCAAACTGGTGATGAGCCCATGGTCACCCAGTTCCAAATTGACAATGAGCCTATGGTCACCCAGTTCCAAACTGGTGATGATCCCATGGTCACCCAGTTCCAATTGACAATGAGCCCAAGGTCACCCAGTTCCAAACTGGTGATGATCCCATGGTCACCCAATTCCAAATTGACGATGAGCCCAAGGTCACCCAGTGCCAAACTGGTGATGATCCCATGGTCACCCAATTCCAAATTGACGATGAGCCCAAGGTCACCCAGTGCCAAACTGGTGATGAGCCCATGGTCACCCAATTCCAAATTGACGATGAGCTCAGGGTCATCCAGTGCCAAACTGGTGATGAACCCAAGGTCACCCAATTCCAATTGACAATGAGCCCAGGGTCACCCAGTGCCAAACTGGTGATGATCCCATGGTCACCCAATTCCAATTGACAGTGATCCCATGGTTACCCAGTTCCAAACTGGTGATGAACCCAAGGTCACCCAATTCCAATTGACAGTGATCCCAAGGTCACCCAGTTCCAAACTGGTGATGATCCCATGGTCACCCAATTCCAAATTGACGATGAGCCCAGGGTCACCCAGTTCCAAACTGGTGATGAGCCCATGGTCACCCAGTTCCAAATTGACAATGAGCCCAGGGTCACCCAGTGCCAAACTGGTGCCGAGCCCAGGATGGCCCAGCTCCAGTTCACTCGTACATACTGTTCCACCTTGCTGGGGCGAAACCTTTCTGCTGGGTGTGAAGCGCAGCCAGAGCCGTGTGCCCGGAGCCCTGTGCCCCAGGGCCGCACCCACCTGCCCTCGCCCGCTCCCCCCTCGCTACGGCCACCCCCCGCGCTCCTGGCGGTCGATGCGGCCGCGCGGGAGCTGAAGTCCCTCGCTTGTGCCAAAGCCAGGTGGGCTCCCTGGTCGCAGCTGGGCCGCGCCGGAAGGGCGTCCCGTTTAATTTCCCGTTAGCCTCGAGGCTCCTCCCGCCCCCGGGGCTCGGAGGCTGCCACCGGGCAGAACCCAGAGCGCTGGGCCGCTGCGCAGTGGGGGGCCCTGTCCTGGGCTGATGCTCGGGCCCCCACCCGTCCCTAGAGCCCCCCTGAGCGTTACAGCTTGCGATGGCCACGTCCCTTCGGCAGGCTGAGCTCCGCTCGCTGTTGTCGTAGCGACGCCGAAGCCGGTGGTGATGGTTTCGCATCGCCTGTGCTTGAAGGGGCGCTCCGGGATGAGCTTCCGGTGTCTTCCAGCGCCCTTCGAGAGCTGTCGGCTGCCACCTCGCGCAGGCCGCAGACCCCCCGGGCTCCCTTTCCCTGACCCGTGGCCACCAGAACCCCCTCGGTGCGGCCTCAGAGTCAGGAGAGAGACGCTGGCCCATCGTGCCATCGGTCCCCTGCCTGTCAGCGACCCACGTGGGCCAGTACCCGCCGCGGGCCGGCTCAGCCCTGCCTCGTGCAGGCCCCGAGCCGTGGCGGGACAGGGACCCCCTCGCCGCCCCCCGATCCGGCAGGAGCTCTGCAGCGGGGAGGACCCGGGTTTCCTCTAAGGGTGCCGCGGGGAGGGGGCCGAGGGCTTTTCTGGCGCCCGTTTCGCGGGTGGCGGACGGGGAGGGGGTGTCTGTACGTGCACACCCTGGAAGGCGACCCCCTGCCTGGGGCGGGGCCGCGGGGTCTCGCCGAGGAGCGGCAGGGTGTTATCCCGGGGTGAGGCTCTTTGGGACACGCAGGGTAGCACGGCGGTGGCTCTGCGCCCCGAAAGGGACACGCCGCATGGCCCGAGGGGCTCCTGGTCACGGCCTTTCCCGCGCCCAAGCCGGGAACGTGGGGGGCGGCGCGTCAGTCCTGCCCGCGCGCGTGCCATGGCCCTCCCAGTCGCGGCGCTGCCAGGGCGGCTGTGCTCACCCGCGGAATACCCGGCCCGGGGCGTGAGTGCCGCCCCAGGAGCAGCCGTACGGGGTGGCACCCGGCCCGTGCCGCCGGAGCCGGAGCGCTACCCCTCGGTTCCTGCCCTGGAGGTGGCACCTAGGGGCAGTAGGAGGGAGAAGCGTTTCGGCAGGTACAGCCTGTCCGCGCCTCGGGCCGTCACGGGCGCTCTCCCTCCGGTGCCGTCGGGGTTGCAGCATCCCCAGGCGCGTCCCAGCTCGCGGCGCTTGAGCTGGTGACAGCGCTCCGGCCTCCGCCCAAGACCCTCTGGAGCCGGGGGGGGGGGGGAGGGTGGGCGCCCGGAGCTCCCCGCCCCGGGGCCGAGCGCCGCGGTGCCGGGGAGGGCGAGAGGCGCCGAGCCGCACACTGCTCCGCAGCCCCCTGTAGCCCCGACCCCTCCACGCCCGCTCACCGCAGAGCCGGGGCGGCCCTGGGCATCTCCGTCCCGTCCTGCTGTCCTAGGGAGCTGCCGCCAGAGAGCCGAGTCCTGCCTTGGTCCCAGGACGTGCTCCTGGGAGATGCTGCCGGAGCCGCGCCGTTGCCGGGGGCAGCATCTCCCGGGAGTAGCGCTCCTCCGTAGCGATTCCAGAAGTGCAGGGAGGGTGGAACACCGGGAGGAAACAGGCTCTAGGTTCTGGATTCCGGCCGCAGGAGCTGTCGGGGTTTGCCTCGCAGGCAGGGTTCAGGCGTGCGTAGGAGGAGCGGCGCAGAGACCTCTGCCCCCCGGCGCGAGGGCGGAGGCTCGGGGGGCTGCGCGGCTCTGGGGGTGACGCCGGCAGCGCGGAGCGCTGGCACCACGCCGCCCGGGGGTCCCTGCGACCCCTCTTGCCCGCGGCCCGGCGGAGCTGCGGTGGATGTGGTGCCCGGGGCGGGGGGGCGGAGGAGTGCGATGCTTGAGGGGGTGGGGAGGAGGTCCCCAGTTCCACATCCTTTGCTGCCTGGGAGGGGGGGGCGCGGGGAGGGGGCGCTAGGTGGTGCCCAGCGATGGATCTCTGCGGGAGGGAGCGGGAGGGACTGCGGAGCGTCCAGCACGGAGCCCTTTGCTGCCTGGAGGGGAAGCTGCCCTAGAGCGAAGTCGTTTCCTCCTCCTGCAGGCCTTGCTGGAGCTGGGGCAGGTTAGACCCTGCCGGGGGGGTGGCAGAGCCCCCCCGGGTTTGAGCGCCCCGGGAGCGAGCCGTACCACTCGTGCGCTCCAGCAGCCTGCGCGTGGGGCAGGAAAACACTTCGCGTCACCAGGAGTGCCGGGCTGTGCCGCGCTGTGCCGCGGCCGGCGAGGAGCCGCCGTCGGGGCTAGGCTCTGGGAGGGCAGGAGGAGGGGGAGATCCCGACGCCCGTGACCCCCCCCCGCCTAACCAGCCAGTTCTTCTTTCCAATACAGATGGCAGCTCAGCGGCAGCGCGCCCTGGCCATCATGTGTCGCGTGTACGTGGGCTCCATCTACTACGAGCTGGGAGAAGACACCATTCGCCAGGCCTTCGCGCCCTTCGGGCCCATCAAGAGCATCGATATGTCCTGGGACTCGGTCACCATGAAGCACAAGGTGGGTCAGCGGCCCTGCCGGGACGCCGGCTCCTCCGCGCCCCTCCTGCGCCTTCCCGGGAGAAGGAGCCCTTGCACCGGCGGGGCACAGGCGGCTGCGGCGCCTCAGGCCTGCCGCCCCGCCGGGCTCCGTGGCGGGAAGCAGATGCGCGCCGGGGCGGCGCCGCGCCGGGGCGGCCTTTGGCCGTTGAGGCCCTGGAGGCGGGAAGCCGCGGGGCCGCGCTTCGCAGGCGACGTGCTTTCGTTAAAAGCCCTGTTAACGAGACCCGTCAGGGCGCGCCGGCGGGGCTGCGGCGCGTGGTCCGGAGCGGAGGTGCGGCGCGGTATGGCACGGCGCAGCGCGCGCGGCTCGGCCAACGCTTCCGTCTGTCGCAGGGATTTGCTTTTGTGGAATACGAGGTGCCGGAAGCGGCGCAGCTGGCCTTGGAGCAGATGAACTCCGTCATGCTGGGCGGCAGGAACATCAAGGTGAGTCGGGGCCTGCCCCAAACCTCGCCTCCGGGTTTGTGCCTGGGGCGCCTCTCGCAGCGCCGCGGTGCCCCCGGCTCCCTCCCCTCCGAGGGGACCCCCGCACGTGCGTAAGCCCCGGAGCCTCGTTCTGCCGGGCCAGCTCGGCGCCGCGGGGAGGGCGGGAGGCTCCCGGGGACCGGGCCGAGGTGACCCTCGGTGCCTTCACACCCCCCGGGGGCGGGAGCGGCATCAGGCTCTGGTGCCTGGCGAGGGTGCGAGGGACTCGCGGGAACGCTCCACCCTCGCCGCCGGAACGGGGGCACCAGCAAAGGAGCGCGGGGGTGTGTTCTCGGGCGGGCTTTTCCGGGGGGTCGGGGTCGAAAGGGGGCGAGAACTGGCATTTTCTGCCCCGTGTGCTACACCCTGGTGTTCGTACACCCAGTGGGCGGGCAGCGCCCGGGGCCTTAGGAGCACTGCAGGGCTACAGGAGCGTCGCGCCCGGCTTTCGGAACGGAGCCGGTGCCTGGAAGCGGGGGTTGGGGATGTAAATGGGGAGAGCGGCGGCAGGAGGGGAGCGGCGGCAGCCGAGGCGCGAGCAGTGGCAGCGAGGGGTGAGCGGCGGCGTGGGGCGAGCGGCGGCGGTGGGTGAGCAGCGGCAGCGAGGGGCGAGCGGCGGGGGCGAGCGGCGGCGGGGGGCGAGCAGCGGCAGCGAGGGGCGAGCGGCAGGGGGTGAGCGGGGGCGAGCGGCAGCGGCCCAGGCGTGAGCGGCGACGGGGGGCGAGCAGCAGCCGAGGGGCGAGCGGTGGCAGTGAGGGGCGAGCGGCAGCGGGGGGTGAGCGGCGGCCGAGGGGCGAGCGGCAGCGAAGGGTGGGCAGCAGCGGGGGCGAGCGGCAGCAGGGGGAGAGCGGTGGCGGCGAGGGGCGAGTGGCGGCCGAGGGGCGAGCGATAGCAAAAGGTGGGCAGCGGCGGGGGTGAGTGGCGGCCGGGGAGAGGCGGCAGCGGGGGAGAGGCGGCGGTGAGGGGCGAGCGGCAGCGGGGGGCGAGCAGCGGCGGCCCGGGCGCTCGGCAGCAGTCCCCGGGAGCGCGGGCGGCACCACAGCGCCCGGTCAGCCCCTGCCCCTCGCCAGGCACGCCTCGGCGCTGGGCGCGAAGGGGCGGGCGGGCGGCTGAGTGCCCCCGCGGGTCGGAGCGCCCCGCGGACCCTCGGCTCGTCCCCGCAGGTGGGCAGGCCCAGCAACATCGGCCAGGCGCAGCCCATCATCGACCAGCTGGCGGAGGAGGCGCGCGCCTTCAACCGCATCTACGTGGCGTCGGTTCACCAGGACCTGTCAGACGACGACATCAAGAGCGTGTTCGAGGCCTTCGGGAAGATCAAATCCTGCACCTTGGCCCGGGACCCCACGACGGGGAAGCACAAAGGCTACGGCTTCATCGGTAAGTGCCTGGTGTTCGGGGGGGTTGTGAGCATCCTCGGCTGGGGGCCACTGCTCTGGCTGGGGAGTTGCGTGGAGCAGTGGGGAGAGGGAAGCGTGGAGCAGATCCGGGCAGAGAACGGCTGGAGAACAGCCCCGGGGAGAAGGAGCTGGGGCGCTGGGGGCGAGGGGCTGGCCAGGAGCCGGCCGTGTGCGCTGGAGCCCAGAAACCAACCCCATCCCGGGCTGGATCCGCAGCAGCGTGGCCAAGGGGGCGAGGGAGGGGATTCTGCCCCTCTGCTCCGCTCGGGGAAGACCCCCCCTGCAGTTCTGCCTCCAGCTCGGGGCCCCCACCAGCAGGAGGCCCCGGAGATGCTGCGAGGGCTGGAGCCCCTCTGCCATGGGGCCAGGCTGGGGGGGTTGGGGGGTTCAGCCTGGAGCAGGGAAGGCACAAGTGAGCTGAGCCCTGGGGGGGTGACAGGAGGGAGCTGAGCCCAGGGGGGGTGACATGAAACAGCTGAGCCCGGGAGGGGTGGCAGGAGCGCACTGAGGCCTGGGAGGGGGTGAGGGGTGAGCTGAGCCCTGTGGGGGGGGTGACAGGAGGGAGCTGAGCCCGGGGAGGGGGTGACGGTAGCACACTGAGCTCTGGGGAGTGACAGGAGGGAGCTGAGCCCTGCGGGGGGTGACATGAATGAGCTGAGCCCAGGGGGGGTGACATGAAACAGCTGAGCCCGGGAGGGGTGGCAGGCGCATGCTGAGCCCTGGGAGGGGGTGACAGGAGGGAGCTGAGCCCTGGGAGGGGGTGACAGGAGGGAGCTGAGCCCTGCGGGGGTGACAGGGGCGTGCTGAGCCCTGGGAAGGGGTGACAGGAGGGAGCTGAGCCCTGGGAAGGGGTGACAGGAGGGAGCTGAGCCCTGGGGGGTGACGGGTGAGCTGAGCCCAGGCAGGGGTGAGGGGTGAGCTGAGCCCTGGGGGGGTGGCAGGAGGGAGCTGAGCCTGGGGAGGGGGTGACGGGTGAGCTGAGCCCAGGCAGGGGGTGACGGAAGCGTGCTGAGCCCTGGGAGGGGGTGACAGGAGGGAGCTGAGCCCTGGGAGGGGGTGATGGGGGCACGGCACGCTGAGCCCGGGGGCTGCTCGCGGGCGCTCGGAGCGGTTGCGGTGCAGGTGCCGGCTGTGCCGTGAGGCCGTGCGGAGCCGGGGGGAAGGCGGGATGTCTGCCAATCCTGCTCGTTCCCGCTGCAGAATACGAGAAGGCCCAGTCCTCGCAGGATGCCGTTTCCTCTATGAACCTCTTCGACCTGGGGGGTCAGTACCTGCGGGTGGGGAAGGCCGTGACGCCTCCGATGCCGCTCCTGACGCCTGCCACGCCGGGAGGATTGCCCCCGGCCGCGGCCGTCGCCGCAGCCGCCGCCACCGCCAAGATCACGGCGCAGGTGAGGCGCGGGCCAGCGCGGGGTGGCCGGGCCGGGCGTCCGGGCTCTTTGCGTGGCAGCGCGGCCCGGGTGGCCCGGTGTTCCCAGGGGGTGGGGGCGGGCAGGAGCCTGTGAGCTGGGACGGGGTGGCGCGTCGGGGTGGCGCCTGGCACAACTGCCCCGCGCTGTCATCAGGGGATGGGGGGAGGTGGCAGGGGGCTCCTCGCCCGGCTGGCTGAAGCGGTGGTGAGGGAAGGGGTTACAGCGGAGCCCGGCGGAGCGCCCGGAGCCCGCGGCGGGCAGCGCCGTGATGGAAAGGCTCTGCCTGAGCCGTGGGGTGCAGGGTGACCGATGGCCTGAGGCCACTGGGAAGCGGGGGAGGGCAGTGCTGGAGCTGAGCTGGCGCTTCCCGAGTTCTGCGGCTCGAAGCAGCAGAAGCTCCTAGCCGAGGCCGGGGGGCCCCAGTCCCTGGCAGCGTGCAGGGGGGGCTCTGAGCTCCCCGCGGGAGCGGAAGGCCCCACTTGCTGCGGGGGGGCTCGGATGCTCCTGGCTGAGGCCAGGGGGCCCCGGTCCCTGGCAGCGTCCAGGGCCAGGCTGGGGGGGCTCTGAGCTCCCTGCGGGAGCGGAAGGTGTCCCCACTCGCTGCGGGGGGGCTTGGACACTCCCCGCCGAGCCAGGCCGTGCCGTGGCCAGGTTTGCTCTCGAAGCATCCCCCGTCCGGCCCCATCCCGTGGGCAGTGGGATCTCTCCCTGCGTTGCCGTAGCCCGTGGGAGACACGGGTTCCAGCGCTGCCGGGGCCTTGGGTGCCCCAGCAAGACCCACCAGCTGGAAGGGACCCCCCAGCCCCCCGCCACGGGCAGGGACCCCTCCCATAGCCCAGGCTGCTCCCAGCCCCATCCAGCCTGGCCTTGGACACTCCCAGGGATGGGGCATCCCCAGCTGCTCTGGGAACCTGTCCCAGTGCCCCCCCCCACCGGTGGAAGTGTTGGTCTGGAGGGCAGGGGGGCCCTGCCGGGAGGCCCTGGACGGGCCGGATCCATGGGCCGAGGTCAGTGAGGTTCTGGGGCCGGGTCCTGTCCTTGGGCCACAGCAGCCCCCGGCAGCGCTCCAGGACGAGGGGCTGGGAAGCTGCCCACGGGAAAGGGCCGGGGGGGTGGTGACAGCGGCTGGGCAGGAGCCGGCGTGTGCCCGGGTGGCCAAGGAGCCAGCGGCATCCCGGCCGGCAGCGTGGGCAGGGCAGGGATCACCCCCCCGTGCCGGGCACTGGGGGGGCCGCAGGGCGAGTCCCAGGGTCAGTTGGGGCCCCTCACTCCAGGACAGACACGGAGGGGCTGGAGCGTGTCCGGAGAAGGGCCCGGAGCTGGGGAGGGGCTGGAGCACAATCCCTGTGGGGAGCGGCTGGGGGGGTTCAGCCTGGAGCAGGGGGGGTCAGGGAGAGCTGGTCGCTCCCTGCAGCTCCCCGAAGGGGGGTGCGGGAGGGGGGTGCTGGCCTGTCTTCCCGGGTGACCCCTGACGGGACCAGGGAAATGGCCTGGAGCGGCGTCGGGGCTGTGGACTGGAAACTGGGAAAAGCTTCTTCAGCGGGAGAGCAGCCAGCTGGGGGGCACCCAGGGCCCTGGGGGGGTTAGTGGCCCGGGGGCTGCCCAGGGCCTGGTGGGGGGTGCCCAGAGCCCTTGGGGGTCAGTGGCCTGGGGTGGTGCCCAGGGCCCTGGGGGGGGTCAGCGTCCTAGGGGGTGCCCAGGGCCCTGGGGGGTCGGCAGCCCGGGCGGGTGCCCAGGGGCCTTGGGGGGGTCAGTGGCCCGGGGGTTGCCCAGGGGCCTTGGGGGTCAGCGGCCTGAAGGGGTGCCCAGGGCCTAGGTGTTGCCCAGGGCCCTGGGGGGGTCGGCAGCCCAGGGAGTGCCCAGGGCCCGGGGGGGGTCGGCAGCCCCCGGGGGGTGCCAGGAGCGGGCAGCCGTGGTGCGAGAGGACAGGGTCTGGGGGGAGCTGGGCAGTCCTGAGGGGCTTTCCCAGGCCGCGTGATTCTGGGACGCCGGAGAGCCAGCACCCGGGGGATGTCCCGGGCACCCTCCGGCCGGCGCCCTCTGCCAGCTCCGTGGAGGCGCTTTGCCACCCGACGGGGCGCAGCCCCCCCGGCCCCCAGTCCCCAGCTCGGGCTGGGTCTGCGGGGGGCTGGTCGGGAAGGGCCTGAGAGCGGCCGGGCTGCCGTTGTCCCTCGGGGACTGCGGGGTCGGGGGGCTGGGTGCCGCTCTCGAATGCAGCCTCCCCCTGCCCCGGCCCACGGGCTGGCGGCAGCGGTTCCGCCCGCGCTCTCCCGTGGGTCCAGTGAGGATGGACCTTCCCCCAGGTCCTGGGGAGGGGCGGAAGCCGTAGATTCCTGCACTCGTGTCACCGGGGGGGGTGCTGCGAGCTCCTGGTCCTGGCCCCCGGCGCTGTCTGTCACTGGGGGTGGCTGCAAGCTCCCGGACCCTGGTGCTGTCACCGGGGGGGGGGCTGTGAGCTCCCAGACCCTGGCACTGTCACCGGGGGGGGGGGGCTGTGAGCTCCCAGCACTGTCACTGAGGGGGGGCTGTGAGCTCCTGGATCCTGGCACTGTCACTGGGGGGGGCTGTGAGCTCCCAGACCCTGGCACTGTCACCGGGGGGGGGCTGTGAGCTCCCAGCACTGTCACTGGGGGGGCCTGTGAGCTCCTGGATCCTGGCACTGTCACCGGGGGGGGGCTGTGAGCTCCCAGCACTGTCACTGAGGGGGGTCTGTGAGCTCCCGGCCCCCGACACTGTCACTGGGGGGGGGCTGTGAGCTCCCAGACCCCGGCACTGTCACCAGGGGGGCATGGGCTGCGAGCTCCCAGCCCCTGGCTCTGTCACCGGGGGGGTGCTGCGAGCTCCTGTCGCGCGTGGAGCGGAGCACGTTCCTCTGCATCCCTGGAAAGCTGGGAAGGAGCGGAGCTTCCTGCTCCCTGGAGTTGCCCCGGGATGCAGAAACCCCGTGCGGAGTCCGGGCTGGGGAGGGCCGGGGCCGGGGCCGCATGGGGCGCTTCTCCAGCGCCGGGCGCGCCGGCCTCCCCCCGGGGGACCAGGCAGCCCCGTATCCCGCTGCAGCTGTCGAGCCGCGGGCTGGGGAGGGCCGAGCCTCGGCGGGCGGCGCCACGGGGCCTCCGCGCACGGTTGACGCTCTCCCGCCCTTCCCGTGTCCCTGCAGGAGGCGGTGGCCGGGGCCGCGGTGCTGGGCACCTTGGCGACACCGGGGCTGGTGTCCCCGGCGCTGACGCTGGCCCAGCCGCTCGGGGCGTTGCCGCAGGCCGTGATGGCGGCGCAGGCGCCCGGAGTCATCACAGGTACGTGCTCCGCGTTGGCCGGGGGGGCTGCGGCGGGGGACGGCTCCCTGCTTGCCGCGGAGGGGACGGCAGGAGCCCCCCGGCCCTGTGTGTCCGGGGCGGCTGGATTTCTAAAGGCCGGGAGAGGGGGGTCAGCCTGGAGCAGGGAGGATCCGGGGAGCCCCTGGAGCCCCTTCCAGTGCCGGGGGGACAGGAAAGCTGGGGGGGCTTTTCCAAGGGCAGGGGGTGACAGGCCAAGGGGTGACGGGTTGGAACGGGCAGAGGGAGATGGAGCTGGGCCATGGGGAAGGAATTCTTCCCGCAGAGGGTGGGGGGCACTGGGACAGGTTCCCAGAGCAGCTGGGGATGCCCCATCCCTGGGGGTGCCCAAGGCCAGGCTGGATGGGGCTGGGATATTTGCGTCCCTCGGGTGTTGGGCGCATGTCTGGGTGTTGGTCGGGTGTAAGACACGTGTCAGGTGTTGGACGCATGTCCGAGTGTCAGATGAGTGTCCAGGTGTCAGATGCGTGTCCGGGTGTCGGGCGCGTGTCGGGTGTCGGACAGGTATCCGGGTGTCGGGCGCGTTGGGTGTGGGACGCGTGTCCAGGTGTCGGGCGCGTGTCCGGGTGTCCAGGGCGTGTCAGGTGTCAGATGCGTGTCCAGGTGTCGGGCGCGTGTCCAGATGTCGGGTGTTGGGCGCGTCGGGCGCGTGTTGGGTCTCAGGCGCATGTCTGGGTGTCAGACGCGTGTCGGGCACATGTCCGGGTGTCGGACGCGTGTCTGGGTGTCGGGGGCGTGTCGGGTGTCAGATGTGTGTCCGGGTGTGGGACACGTGTCAGGTGTCGGGCGTGTGTCCGGGTGTCGGGTGTGTGTCAGGTGCGTGTTGGGTGTTGGGCGCGTGTTGGGTCTCAGACGCGTGTCCGGGTGTCGGTCGGGCATCAGGCTTGTGTCCGGGTGTTGGGCGCGTGTTGGGTGTCGGACACGTGTCCGGGTGTCGGGCGTGTGTCCAGGTGTTGAGTGCATGTCAGGTATCGGGTGTGTGTCACGTGTCGGGCGCGTGTCCGGGTGTTGGGTGTGTGTCAGGTGTCAGATGCGTGTCCGGGTGTTGGGCGCTTGTTGGGTGTGGGACGTGTGTCCGGGTGTCGGGCGTGTGTCATGTGTTGCGTGTCCGGGTGTCGGGCGCATGTCGGTTGTCGGGCGCGTGTCCAGGTGTCGGGCGCATGTCCGGGTGTCAGGGGCGTGTCAGGTGTCGGACGCGTGTCCGGGTGTCGGGTGCGTGTCGGGTGTCGGACGCATGTCCGGGTGTCGGGCGCGTGTCCAGGTGTCGGGCATGTGTCCGGGTGTTGGGCGCATGTCGGTTGTCAGGTGCGTGTCCAGGTGTCGGGTGTGTGTTGGGTGCGTGTCGGGTGTCCGGCGCGTGTTGGGTGTCGGACGCGTGTCCGGGTGTCGGGCGCATGTTGGTTGTCGGGCGCCTGTCCAGGTGTCAGGTGCGTGTCCGGGTGTTGGGCGCGTCAGGTGTCGGACGCGTGTCCGGGTGTTGGGCATGTGTTGTGTGTTGCGTGTCCGGGTGTGTGTCGCGTGTCCGGGTGTCGGGCACGTGTCGGGTGTCGGGCGCGTGTTGGGCGTGTGTCGCGTGTCCGAGTGTGTGTCGCATGTCCGGGCGTGTGTTGCGTGTCCGGGTGTCGGGCGTGTGTCGCGTGTCCGGGCGTGTGTCGCATGTCCGGGTGTGTGTCGCGTGTCCGGGTGTCGGGCGCGTGTCGCGTGTCGGGCGCGTGTCGGTGCCGCGGCACCTCGTCTCCGTGCTCCTGAGCCTCGTGCTCTTGCAGGTGTCACCCCCGCCCGGCCCCCCATCCCTGTCACCATCCCGCAAGTGGGGGTGGTCAATCCCATCCTGGCCAGCCCCCCGGCGCTGGGGCTGCTGGAGGTGAAGAAGGAGAAGGAGGAGGAGGAGGTGTTGCAGGAGTCGGAGCGGCCGGAGATGCTGAGCGAGCAGGAGCACATGAGCATCTCGGGCAGCAGCGCCCGGCACATGGTGATGCAGAAGCTGCTGCGCAAGCAGGAGGTGGGTGCGGGGTGACCGTCCGGGGGGGCTGGGGGGTGGTGCGGGGTCCAGGCCTGTGTAGGGGGTTGTGTGGGGGGGTTGTGCGTGGTCCTGGACTGCGGGAGGGGGTTCTGTGGGGGGGTTGTGTGGGGTCCAGGACTGCGGGGGGGCACTGTGTGGGGTCCAGGCCTGTGTAGGGGGTTGTGGGGGGGGGTTGTGCGGGGTCCAGGCCTGTGCAGGGGGTTGTGGGGGGGGGTTGTGCGGGGTCCAGGCCTGTGTAGGGGGTTGGGGGGGGAGGTTGTGCGGGGTCCAGGCCTGTGCAGGGGGTTGTGGAGGGGGGGTTGTGTGGGGTCCAGGCCTGTGGGGGGGGTTGTTTGGGGTCCAGGCCTGTGCAGGGGGTTGTGCGGGGGGGGTTGTGTGGGGTCCAGGCCTGCCGGGGGGTGGAGCTGGGCCTTGTGGCTCTTCCTCTGCCTTCCCAGAGCCTCCCACGGGTCTGGGGGGGCCCTGGGCCGGGAGGCGAGGGCTGGGGGGTGCGGCTGGGGAGTGGGCATTTGCTGGCAGCGGCGCGGTGCCCCGGTCCTCGGGCCGCCGGTCGAAGCCTTGGACCGGCCCGTCCTCGGGCACCCTGCGCCCAGCTGGGGCTGCACCGGCCCCCAGCAGCGTTCTGCGCCGGGCGGCTCCCGCGCCGTTCGGCCCCACAACTTCCCGGGGGCGCGGTGGCCGGGCTGAGGGCCGGGGCCGGTCTGGGAAGGGGCTGACCTGCTCACCGCGCCGGGCCTCGCGGGGGGCGGCCGGGGCTGTGCTCCGCTCGCGGCTGGGGTCCCGCTCCGGCACGCCCGCTCCCTGAGCCCCCACGCCGAACCGGCCGCTTCCCGCCGCCGGCTGCGCTCGGAGCGGAGCCCCAGCCCCCGGGGGCTCCCTGCGCAGGGGCAGCGGCGCCCAGGGTGGCGCGCCGCGGCGTTCCGAGGGGCTCCCCGTTCCCGGGGCAGCGCGGGGAGGCGGTTGTGCCACGCTGGCTGGGAGCTGGAGGGGTGTTGGCGCGATGCAGCCCGTGAGCGACGGGATGGCGAGGGCACAGGGCACGTGGGAAGGGGCCGGGGACTCGTGCTCAGCCGCGCCCCAGCACCCCCGAGGTGGCCCGCGGCTTCCCCGGCTACGGCAGCCGCGGCGTGGCTGGCCACGGGCGAGGCTCAGCCGCGCTCGGAGTGCCGGGCAGGGGATCCGCTTCATCCCGGGCTCCAGCAGGATTTCCCGCAGCCCGGCCCCGGGGGGGCCCCAGGCCAGGCGGGATGGGGCTGGGAGCAGCCGGGGCTACGGGAGGGGTCCCTGCCCGTGGCGGGGGGTGGCGCTGGGGGGGCACTGGGGTCCCCCCCACCCAAACCGCTCCACGATTCCACGGTTGGCGGAATATGCTTGTTGGGCCACGGTGCCGGTGGTACCAGGGCTCCCCGTGTCCCCGGGCGGTACCTCCCGTGTCCCTTCTCTCCGCAGCCCACGGTGCCGGTGTCAGTGGTGCCGGGGCTCCCCGTGTCCCCAGGCGGTACCTCCCGTGTCCCTTCTCTCCGCAGTCCACGGTGCCGGTGGTACCGGGGCTCCCCGTGTTCCCGGGCGGTACCTCCTGTGTCCCTTCTCTCCACAGTCCACGGTGCCGGTGGTACCGGGGCTCCCCGTGTCCCCGGGCGGTACCTCCCGTGTCCCTTCTCTCCGCAGCCCACGGTGCCGGTGGTGCCGGGGCTCCCCGTGTCCCCGGGCCGTACCTCCCGTGTCCCGTCTCTCCGCAGCCCACGGTGCCGGTGGTACCGGGGCTCCCCGTGTCCCCGGGCCGTACCTCCCGTGTCCCTTCTCTCCACAGTCCACGGTGATGGTGCTGCGCAACATGGTGGATCCCAAGGACATCGACGACGACCTGGAGGGCGAAGTGACGGAGGAGTGCGGGAAGTTCGGGGCGGTGAACAGGGTCATCATCTACCAGGAGAAGCAGGGGGAGGAGGAGGACGCCGAGATCATCGTCAAGATCTTCGTGGAGTTCTCCATGGCCTCCGAGACGCACAAAGCCATCCAGGCGCTCAACGGGCGCTGGTTTGCGGGCAGGAAGGTGGTGGCGGAGGTCTACGACCAGGAGCGGTTCGACAACAGCGACCTCTCGGCGTGAGCTCTGCCTGCAGGACTCGGCCCGGCCCCCCCGGCCCCGGCCCCTTTGAGCCACGTGGACCCCAGGCCCCGGGGCGGGCGCGGAGCCCCCCGGTACCTGTAGTTTGGATAAAAGCGCGAAGCGAGGGCTCTGCATCCGTGTGTGTGCGCGGGGCGGCCCCCGGAGCGGCGCCGCGGCCCGAAGAGGGGCTGCTGCTCCCCCCTCGGGGTCAGTTCCGACACGGCCGCGCCGAGCGCCCGCTGCGCTTTGGGGCCGGGGGGCGGTTTCTGGGGGATGGGCTGGAGCCCCTCTGCCATGGGGCCGGGCTGGGGGGTTGGGGGGTTCAGCCTGGAGCAGGGAGGATCCGGGGAGCCCCTGGAGCCCCTTCCAGTGCCGGGGGGGACAGGAAAGCTGGGGGGGGCTTTTCCCAGGGCAGGGGGTGACAGGTTGGAACGGGCAGAGGGAGATGGAGCTGGGATGTAAGAATCAGGGAATCACAGAGCTGTTCGGGTGGGGGGGACCCCAAAAGCCCCCCCACGGGCAGGGCCCCTCCCACAGCCCAGGCTGCTCCCAGCCCCATCCAGCCTGGCCTTGGGCACCCCCAGGGATGGGGCATCCCCAGCTGCTCTGGGAACCTGTCCCAGTGCCCCCCACCCTCTGCGGGAAGAATTCCTTCCCCATGGCCCAGCTCCATCTCCCTCTGCCCGTTCCAACCCGTCACCCCTTGGCCTGTCACCCCCTGCCCTTGGAAAAGCCCCCCCAGCTTTCGTGTCCCCCCCAGCACTGGAAGGGGCTCCAGGGGCTCCCCGGAACCTTCTCAGCCACCTTCGCTCTTGTCGGCTGCCGTGTCCGTCCGGTGGCAGCGGCCGCTCAGCCCCGGCCCCACCGCGTTGCCCCCCGGCCCCCCCCGGCTGGGACTGCCCCGGCAGCCCCGGTCACCCCCCGTTCCGGGCTGCGGCACAGCTCGGCCGCTTCTCCGTGCGGGGCGGGTTGTGGGGTTCCAGCCCCCCGTGCCGCCCCCGGCCCGGGCTGCGCTGGGAGCTCCCTGTGGTGTCGGGGCGTTCGGACCCGCGGGGGCTAACGGGGGGCTGGGGGGGCGCCGGGGCGCGGGCCGGGCCGTGGGTGGCGGCACCGGGCCGGCAGGTGGGATTTTACAGGGTAAATCCCCCAGCGCCTTGGGCGCGGCGGCAGCCGAGGGTGTCGTGTCGTGCCGTGTCGTGACTGGGAGCGGCCGTCGGCTCCGCAGTGTCCCACGGCTGACCCGGGCGGGAGGCTCCGGCGGGAGAGGGAGCGGCCGGTGGCTCCGTGCCAAGGGGGGGTGGGGGGTGGGGGGTGTCCCACGGGTCCTGCTGGGACCGACCGAGGGGGGTTTGTTACCGAGAGCGGGAGGGAGGGTGACACCGAGCGGGGGCTGGGCAGGGTGGGGGCAGGGATGGCACCCGGAGGGACTGGGCAGGCTGGGGGCAGGGATGGCACCCAGAGGGACTGGGCAGGCTGGGGGCAGGGATGGCACCCAGAGGGACTGGGCAGGCTGGGGGGCAGGGATGGCATCCAGAGGGACTGGGCAGGCTGGGGGCAGGGATGGCACCCAGAGGGACTGGGCAGACTGGGGGAAGGGATGGCACCCGGAGGGACTGGGCAGGCTGGGGGCAGGGATGGCACCCAGAGGGACTGGGCAGGCTGGGGGCAGGGATGGCATCCAGAGGGACTGGGCAGGGTGGGGGCAGGGATGGCATCCAGAGGGACTGGGCAGGGTGGGGGCAGGGATGGCACCCGGAGGGACTGGGCAGGCTGGGGGCAGGGATGGCACCCGGAGGGACTGGGCAGGGTGGGGGCAGGGATGGCATCCAGAGGGACTGGGCAGGGTGGGGGAAGGGATGGCATCCAGAGGGACTGGGCAGGCTGGGGGCAGGGATGGCACCCAGAGGGACTGGGCAGGCTGGGGGCAGGGATGGCACCCAGAGGGACTGGGCAGGGTGGGGGCAGGGATGGCATCCAGAGGGACTGGGCAGGCTGGGGGCAGGGATGGCATCCAGAGGGACTGGGCAGGATGGGGGCAGGGATGGCACCCAGAGGGACTGGGCAGGCTGGAGAGGTGGGACCGTGCTGACCGCACGGAGTTCAGTCAGGCCAAGGGCAGGGTCCTGCCCAGGGGTCGGGGCAATCCCAGCACAGGGACAGGCTGGGAATGGATCGGGAACAGCCCTGGGGAGAAGGAGTTGGGGGGCTGGGGGCGAGGGGCTGGCCAGGAGCCGGCCGTGTGTGCTGGAGCCCAGAAACCAACCCCATCCCGGGCTGGATCCGCAGCAGCGTGGCCAGGGGGGTGAGGGAGGGGATTCTGCCCCTCTGCTCCGCTCTGGGCAGACCCCCCCTGCACTTCTGCCTCCAGCTCGGGGCCCCCACCAGCAGGAGGACACGGAGCTGTTGGAGCGAGGCCAGAGGAGGCCCCGGAGATGCTGCGAGGGCTGGAGCCCCTCTGCCATGGGGCCGGGCTGGGGGGGTTCAGCCTGGAGCAGGGAAGGCTCCGGGGAGCCCCTGGAGCCCCTTCCGGTGCTGGGGGGTACAGGAAAGCTGGGGGGGGGGGGGGGGGTGCCGCGCTCAAGGCCACTTTCCCTGCGCCCGTCGCAGGCTCGCTGCGCTCGGCAGCGCGGGGGACGCGGGGACAGCACGGAGGGGCCGCCCGGTGTCCCGGCTGCTCGGGGGGTGCTGGGCTCTGCCCCGCGGCACGCGCGGAGCTGCCGCGGGGGGACGGGGGGACGGGGCGGTTATCCCCGAAACCTCGCTGGGGATGGGCGTCCCAAGGGACTCGCTGGGGGACGGGTGTCCCCGGGGTGTCGCCGTGGGGTGAGTGGCCCAAGGGACTCGCTGGGGGACGTGCCCCCCCGGGGATCTGGTGCGGAGCTGGAGACGAAGGGCCGAAGTCTGGTTTGGAGGGGGGTGACGGGGGGGTCGCGGGCGGTGGAGGAGCAGAAGCCGCGGGGTACGGAGCTGGCGAGGGGTGAAAGCGCAGGGGGACACGGCGGGTCCCGTCGTGCCGGCGGCGGCGCAGAGGGAACGAGTTTGGATTTAGGGGTTTGTCACAGCGGCAGCCGGGGACGTGGCCCGGGAGGGAACAGACGTGGATTCCTCACCCGCTGTGCCCGGACTGTGCCCGTCCCGTGCCAGGGACTGTGCCCAGACTGTGCCAGGACTGTGCCCAGACTCTGCCCAAACTGTGCCAGGGACCGTGCCAGGACTGTGCCCGCCCCGTGCCACGGACTGTGCCCGGACTGTGCCAGGACTGTGCCCAATCTGTGCCCAGACTCTGCCCAAACTGTGCCAGGGACCGTGCCAGGGACTGTGCCGGGACTGTGCCAGGACTGTGCCCAATCTGTGCCCAAACTGTGCCAGGGACCGTGCCAGGACTCTGCCAGGACTGTGCCCGTCCCGTGCCAAGGGACTGTGCCCGGACTGTGCCAGGGACTGTGCCTGGACTGTGCCCAGACTGTGCCCGGACTGTGCCCGTCCCGTGCCAGGGACTCTGCCAGGACTCTGACAGGACTGTGCCCAGACTGTGCCCGGACTGTGCCAGGACTGTGCCCAAACTGTGCCCAGACTCTGCCCAAACTGTGCCAGGGACCGTGCCAGGACTGTGCCCGCCCCGTGCCACGGACTGTGCCCAGACTGTGCCCGCCCCGTGCCACGGACTGTGCCCGTCCCGTGCCAGGGACTCTGCCAGGACTCTGCCAGGACTGAGCCCAGACTGTGCCCGGACCGTGCCGTGCTGCGTGGGGGGATGGCGATGGCTGTTCCTTCTCCCTCCTCGCCCGGCGCCTCCGTTACCAACCTCCGCGCACCCCCCGCCCCGCGTCCTGCGCCGCCTCCTCCCGGCGCCAGTTCCTGCTGCCCCCAGCAGGGGCATCGGGACCCTGAGCAGGCTCTGCCCGAGCCGGCTGCTACCCCAAAGCCCCCCCAGCCCCCCCGGGGGCAGGGACCCCTCCCACAGCCCAGGGTGCTCCCAGCCCCATCCAGCCTGGCCTTGGGCACTCCCAGGGATGGGGCATCCCCAGCTGCTCTGGGAACCTGTCCCAGTGCCCCCCACCCTCTGCGGGAAGAATTCCTTCCCCATGGCCCAGCTCCATCTCCCTCTGCCCGTTCCAACCCGTCACCCCTCGTCCTGTCCCCCCCTGCTCTTGGAAAAGCCCCCCCAGCTTTCCTGTCCCCCCCAGCACTGGAAGGGGCTCCAGGGGCTCCCCGGAGCCTTCCCTGCTCCAGGCTGAACCCCCCAACCCCCCCAGCCTGGCCCCAGGGCAGAGGGGCTCCAGCCCTGCGAAGCCCCTCGGGGACCCGCCCCAGGTCCCTATAAACTGGGGGGGGGGTCCCGGTGGATGTCGCTGCCCCGGGGGCGGCTGTGACCGCCGAGCTCCGCGCGCGCCGGTCGCTGCTCCCCCAGCGGCTCCGGTTGGTTCCGGCGCGGCCCCGGCCCGGGCGCTGCTGCCCCTCGGTGATCCGGGGGGGGGGTCCCGGCCTCCCGCCCCCCCCGGGCCCGGCTCGCGGCGGCCGCTCCCCGCCGGCGCCGCAGCGGCGGGGGCGTGACCGAGGGCGTGGCCCGTCGGGGGCGTGTCCGGGGCGTGGTCCAGGGGGCGGGGCGGGCGCGGGGCAGGCCGGGAGCGGACTCGGTTTCCCGTGGTCCCTCGCGGGGGGCGGCCGCAGGAGCCGCCCGGGCCCGAGCGCGGCGGCCAGGCCCGAGGGGCCGCGGAGCCGGGGGCAGCCGGACCAGCCGCACCGGGGCCGCCGCTCGGCCTCGGCCCGGCCGCAGCGCCCGCCCCGCGCAGCCGCGCCGTCCCTCGGGCGGGCCCCTTCCCGGCGCGGCGGCTCCCGCCCGGGGCCGCCCCCCCGCGCTCGCGGCGCCGCCGGCGGCCGGGCCCCGGCGCGATGCTGCGGTGCATGCCGCCGCTGTGGCGGTGCAACCGGCACGTGGAGGCGCTGGACCGGCGGCACTGCTCGCTGCAGGCCGTGCCCGAGGAGATCTACCGCTACAGCCGCTCGCTGGAGGAGCTGCTGCTGGACGCCAACCAGCTCCGGGAGCTGCCCAAGGTGAGGCCGCCGCGCCCCGGCCCCGCCGCCCGCGACGCCCGGCGAGGGGCTGGAGGCCGGCGGGGCCCGGCCGGGCCTCGCGGGAGGCCGCCCCGCTGCTGCCCCGGCCTACCCGGCCCCGCTGCCGGCGGCGGCCTCCTCCCGGCCGCGCCCCCCGCCCCGCCGTGTTCGGCCTCCCCGGGACCCCGGCCCGGCCCCGGAGCGGGCAGCAGGGGGCGGCCGGCCCCGGGGCGGCGCGGTCAGGCCCGCCCCGGCAGCGGGAGGCCCGGCCCGGCTCCGCGGGGAGCGGTGGCCGCAGGCGCCGGGAAGCCCACGGCCCGGCGGGGTGGGGGGCGCCGGGCGGGCCCGCTCGTCTGCCCCGCGGGGGGGAGACCCGCTTCTGCCGGGCCGGCGTCCCGGGAGGCACCGGGAAGCAGAGCCCGACGGGAATCCCGGCGTCCCCGAGGCCCACAAGGTCTCGGACGAGGTTCCCAGGGGGCGTCACCCCGCGCCCGCCGCTGCTTCCCCGGCCGCCGCGGCACGGAGCGACCCCACGCTCGGCCGGAGGAGCCGGGGCTGGCGACGTGCCCCGCGCGCGGCTCCGGGGGCTTTGCCCTCCCCGGGCGGGAGTCCCGGGTCCGGCCCGAAGGGCCCGTTCGGCAGCGCCCGGCGGCCCGCGCGCCTGAGCCGGGTGGGCACAGGACCCCGCGGGAAGCGCTGGCGTCGGGGTCCCTCTGGGCCGGGAGAAGCCCTCGAGGCCCTGCGGGGCCGTCGCGGATCCCGGAGGTGGTTTTGCCGCGCGTCCCGCGTGGAAATAACCCGCCTCCCGTCGAGTTCCCGTCAGCCGGGCCGGGTGCGGGGCCGCGGGCGCGATGCTGCGGGGGCGCCCCCGCCGTGGCGCTCGGCATCGGGCGGGCGCGTTCCTGGAGCCGCTGGAACCGGGGCAGCTCAGGGCCCCGGCGGGCGAAGGCGCCGGTGTGCGCGCTGCGCCGGGCCCCGCGGGGCGGTCCGGCCGGCCTCGTGTTTGGGCTGAGGTGGTCCCGCTTGGGTTGGCCCTGGGAGAGCGTCCTGGGGGTCGCGAGTGCGAACCCGGGACCGGCGTTGGGTTTAGCGCGCCGTCAGAGCGGTGCCGTCCCGCTGGGACCCCCCGTAGCCATCCGACGCGCCGTGTCCCCTTCCTGCTGTCCCCCCCAGAGCTTCTTCGGCTCCAGCTCTTGAGGCTGTGTGGCCTCGGGGAGCCCCCTGGGAGCCCCCTGGCCCCGGGGCCTGTCCTGGGCTCGGGGAGCCCCCTCGGAGCCCCCTGGCCCCGGGGCCTGTCCCGGGCTCGGGGGTTCCTCTCCGGTGTTTGCGGGCTCCTCGGCAGAGAAGGCGGCAGCAGGGAACGGGCAGGGGAGGTTCTGCTCCCCCCGACCCCGGAGCAGGTGCAGAAGAGGCCGTGAGCAGGCCCGATCCGCGGCAGCCGTGCGCAAGGAGCGTAAGGGTGTAGGGGGTCTCTTCCGGCCCCTGGGAAAGCGGGCGCCCTTGCCCGCCCGGAGCGGGGTGTCGCGGCTGGGCTGGGGGGCGTCAGCAGGGAGCGGCCGAGCGCTGCCCCCCCCGCCCGCAGCGGGGGGCGGTAGGGGAAGGCGCGGGGGGCTGGGATCACCTGAAGCCGCTTGTCCTGCGGAGCGCGGCGAGGCTGGAGCGCGGAGCTGCTCGCCGGGAGCTCGGGAGAGGGGTGGGAACGCTCCCGGGACACCCCGGAGCGCAGGGACGGTGTCCCGCTCGCGCGGCGTGTCCGGGGGACGCGCGCCCCGGGGCCGGCTGCCCTCGAGCCTTCCGGGCCGGGGACCGGCTGCAGCTGCTGGCGGCCCCTCCAGCCCTGACGGGCACCGGCGTGGCCCTTGGGACCCCCTGCGCAGGCTGGGTGAGCGTGCGTGGGGCGGAGGGGCCCGGGCGGACCCCTCGCGGGCTGGCTGCTCCCGGGGACCTGCCTGGGGGTGCTGCGCCCCCGAGACCCACCCGGCAGCCAGCGGAAGCAGGACCCGCGGCCTCCCGGCGCCCCCCGGCCGGTTCCACGGCCGCTCCGGTGGAGCGGGGATGCCGGGTGGGATCCGACCTCCGGGGCCGTGGGGAGGGGATGGTTTCGGGGCGTCGCTGCTGGGGGCTGCTTGGGTCGGGGCGGCCGCGGGAGCGAGAACCCGTGGGGCGGGCGCGGGATGCAGGCGGAACGCCGGGCTTGGCGGAGCTGCCCTTCCGCCAGGGACGCGGCGGGCGCGACGCTGGGTTTGGGCCCCTCGTCCCCGCGGGAGGGCAGCCGTCGGGGCAGGGAGGGCGCTTGCCAGCGGGGCACCCACCGCGGGAACGCCTCGCCTGAGGGGGGAGCCGGGGGGAGCCGGAGAGCCGCGGGCGAGGGAGACGGGTTTGCTGGGGCTGCGCGTGCCCCCTCCCTGCGAGAGGGCTTGAGGGGAGCCGAGGGCGGGGGGGGGGGGCGGCGGACCGGGGTGAGCTGGAGAAACACGACGGGGAGAGCGTGCGCTCTGCGGGCGCCAGTTGGATCTGCAGGGCCCCAGCAGGGACCTGGGGGAGGCCGCGGGCGCGATTTCTGACGGGAAAGGCCGGGGGGGGCGGCTGGCCTTTGGCAAGGCCGTCGGGGTCGCGGTTGGCGAACGGCTGCCTTGGAAAAGGCTGGAGTTTATGGGGCTCCTGGGGTTTCCCACCCCCGGCCCCCTGCCAGGCTCCGCGTGTTCCCGGCTCCCGGAACGCTGGCGACCCCTCGCTCCTCCCCGGCACCGCTTCCTCCTGCTCCAGAGCTTCCGTGTGCCCTTCCTGCTGCTTCGCTCCTGACCCCGCTGGCCGAGCCCCCCCGGCGGTGGCCGCGCCGGTGCCCTCGGCTCCTCCGGGCGCGGGAGCGAGCTCGTTCCTCCGGCCCGCCTGCTCGTGTTCTGCCCTTGCTGCGTCACCTGTCCCGCGTGGGATCCGGCCGGGTTTCGCGCCGTGGGGGCCGTGCTGCGGTGTTGGAAGCGCGGGGTTAGGTCGGTGCAGGGAGCGTCTGCTGCCCGGGGCAGGATTTGCTGCTGCGGCGGTGCGGCCCGGTGTCATGGGAAACGGTGAATTCGGACTGTGAGTGCCCTTCACGCGGTGCCTGAATGCCAGAGGCGGAAATGCCTCGCTCCGGGCTGGATTCCGCTCTGCCTGGCTGGCAGGAGGTGGTTTCTGTAGGACTGTGAGCGTGTAGCGCGTGGCGGGATGCAGCTGAGGGGACCGGTCCCGGGGATGCCCGGCGGGATGCAGCTGAGGGGACCGGTCCCGGGGATGCCCGGCGGGATGCAGCTGAGGGTACAGGTCCCGGGGATGCGGTGGGGGGATGCAGCTGAGGGTACAGGTCCCGGGGATGCGGTGGGGGGATGCAGCTGAGGGTACAGGTCCCGGGCATCACTGCCCAGAGCTGCAGAATCCACCTGGCCGGTCCAGAGTGAACGTGGGCGGGAATGCAAGAGGATGCAGGAGTTTGGAGATTGGGGCCGGAGCAGGTGACAGCACAGGGATCTCGGGGGTGGGAGCACAGGTTGGGAGAGTGGGAAAGCCCCAGGGAGAGGTGGGAACAAACCAGGGTGGAGCAGAGCTCCAGGACCTGGTGTGGGAGGTGGAGAGGGTGGAGCTGAGCCGGGCTGAAAATTATGGACAAGGCCATGTGAGGAGCGGGAGGATGGGGTGTGCGGGGGGACAGGGCTGTGTGTGTCACTGGGGTGTGCGGGGACAGGGCCAGAGTGTGCGGGGGGACGGGGCTGTGCCGTGTCTCCCGGGGGTGCAGGGGGATGGGGCTCTGTGTGTCGACGGGGCTGTGCCGTGTCTCCGGGGCGTGCGGGGACACCCCCCATCTCACCCAGGGATGCCTGATGGGGTGCAGTTTCCCTGCTCCGCTTTCTCCTTCTAAAGCTCTCGGGACAGACTGGGCCCAGGGCTGAAAACGCTCTGTTCCCACTGCCCGGGTGACTGAGGGGTGGGCACGGGGCCGGAGCACCGGGAGGAGCCGCCGGGGTCCAGCGCAGATTCCCTCCTGCTCTGGCCCTTTGCTCTTGGCGAGGCCGTTTCTGTGCTGGCAAGGGCAGGAGCCTCTGGATTCCTCCGGCCCGACAGCCGCTGGCCGGGGGCAGGAGCAGCACGCCCGGGGGTCCCGCACAGCCCGCTGCCCAGGGGTCCCGCTGCCCTGGGCCGAGGGAAACCCACGCACCCTGTTTGTCCCTTTCCCAGGACAAGGTGGGGCCCTGCAAAGCTAATTAAGAGCAGCTTTTAATTTCCTGGCGTCTGGGGCCTGCCGGGGGGATCTTGGCTTGTGGTTGCTTCCACGGGGGAGTAAAGCTGCTCCGAGTCATCCCTCCACGCTTGTGGCCCTTCCCTGAGGGGGCCAGGGGCCGGGAATGGCCGGGGCCCGGGTGCCTTGTGGGGTGAGGAGCGGGGCCGGCCGCGGTGCCCGTCGAGCGCGTCCCTCGCTGCGCATGCGCCGGGCGTCCCCGCGGCACAGGCCCGGGCAGGACACTGGCCGCTCCGCGTAGCAAAACCAGTCAGGGGACTGGTTCCGCTTGGTTGTGCCGGGAGGTGTGGGCAGGGCGGGCATGCCTCTCCCGTCCCGGAGCTCCGGCGCCGTGCGTGCCCGTGTGTGCCCGGGGACGTGGCTTGCCCCTCCCCGAGCCGGGGCGGTGCGGGTGCTGCTGCCCAGGAGCCGGGATGAGCGCGGGTTCCTCCGCCTCCACCCTCCTGCAGATCCGGGGGTGGCGGGGCTCTAGGTCTCGCGCCGGGGTGCTGACAGCCGAGCGTCGGCTGCGGTGCGGGACACGCCGACGGGAGCAGGGACCGGAGCCCGCCCGGGGCTCTGCAGGGCAGAGCTGCCACCCGAGCTCCAGGCTGGGCCGGGGCAGCGTGGCCCCGCGCGGGTCCCGAGGGCGCTCGGGGTGCCGCGAGCGTCGCCGCTGGGGTCAAGGCGTCCTGGGCAGTGGCGGGGCTCGGGGGCAGAGCTCGTGCAGACCGAGGTGAGGGCGCCCTGGACGGCGCCGCCTCGCACCGGCCGGCTTCGTGCCGTGCCGGGAGGGTGGGAGCAGCTGCTCAGTCCTGCGACCCGGCGGGCGCCAACCTCCGCGCGCGTCCCCGTCCCGTGGTCAGCGGCATCTCCCGTGTCTCTCCGTGCGGCGGCGGCGACGCCGGCTGCCAGGACGCCCCGGCGCTCCCCCTGCTCCTCGGGGCCGACAGAGCTTCGCCTTCCCCTGCTCCCGTCGCGGGATGCTGGCTCCCAAGGGTCAAGGTGGTACCGTGGTGGCCCTGGGAGCTCATTCCCGGATCTCCTCGTGCTCCGGCATCTCTCGTGCCCTGTGAGGACCGGCCCGGCGGGATCGGGGAGCTGCGCTGGCGGCTGGGGCGGGGCAGAGCTGGGGTGACCTCCGTGTGCCCCTGCCCTGCCTTCCCTGGAGCCTTCCCGGACCTGGCAGGAGTGTGGCTGAGGCCGGGAGGAGCATGGGGGCGGCAGGGCCGGCTGGGCCGGGGGGTGCGCCCCGCAGAGCCCTCGCGTTGCCGTGTGCTCCCCGTTCCCGGTTCAGGGGGTTGGGTGGTGGATGGCTGAGCTCTTCCCGAGAGCTGCTCCGGCACCTTCCTCTGCTTTCATGGGACCACGGGATGGTTTGGGTTGAAGGGACCCCAGCGCCCCCCCTGCCATGGGCAGGGCCCTTCCCACAGCCCAGGCTGCTCCCAGCCCCATCCAGCCTGGCCTTGGGCACCCCCAGGGATGGGGCATCCCCAGCTGCTCTGGGAACCTGTCCCCGTGCCCCCCACCCTCTGCGGGAAGAATTCCTTCCCCACGGCCCAGCTCCCTCTGCCCGTTACACCGTCACCCCTTGACCTGTCGGCTGGTTACCCGCAGACTGGGCTGGTGGATGGGGTCCCTGCGTGACCTGGACGGGCCGTTCCTGAGGGGCCGGTATTCCGGGATGGGGGCTGGGAGGGAAGAGATGAGTGGCAGAATAGCTGGGGGGGTGGGTTTGGGGCAGCGTGTGGGGTCTCTGAGATTTTGCTTCACCCGTAGCCAGGACGCCGTGCCGTGCCGTGCCGTGATCCCAGCCGGGCTCCGCGTTAACGCTTCTGCAGCATTGCCGTGGAACATGCCAGCGGATGCTCCGTGCCCGCTGCCGGGGTGCCCACACGAGTCGCCCCCGCCCGTACAACCCCCCCAGCTTGTCACGAGGTGGTCACTGTGGCATCACCAGCCGGTTCTGGAGCTGGGATTTCTGTGCAGGGATCCCGCTGCGCAGGGGAGCGGTCGCTGCGGCAGGAGGGAACCGCGTTCCCGTCCCCGCTGAAACGCTGGGAAGCAGCAGCGGGCAGCCTTCGGCTTGGGGACGGCTCGCTTTGGCCTGGCTGGGGTGTGTTCCGGAGGCCGAGGTGCTCCTGGGCCTGAAATGCGTTCCGCAGGGCCTGATCCCTGGGGTTAAATAGTCGGAAATGCGGCCGGTCTGCGCTGGGGAGGGCCGTGGCCTCCGCGGCTCCGAGCTCCAGTGACACTCACTGCTCCGGCCTCGCCAGCCCCGTCCCTGCGTCTCCCCTGGTCGTGGGTCTGCCCCTGGGGGACAGGGAGAGAGCGTCCCCTCCTCCCGTGCCTGGGGGGTGCTGATGGGGGGCAGAGCCCCCCTTGCCGGCCGTGCTGGGGAAGGTGCTCTGGCTGCGGAGCTGGTGCTGGGGGTGTGAGCGGTTCCTGGGGGACTCGGGGGGTTGGTTCCACGCGGCCGGGAAAGTCCGAAACCAGTTCGGTGCTGGTGCCAGGGGAGAGGCTGGAACACGGCTGGAGCCGGTCATTTGGGATCAGGGAGTCACAGAACGGTTTGGGTTGAAGGGAGCTTAAAGCCCCCCAGCCCCCGCCCTATGGGCAGGGCCCCTCCCACAGCCCAGGGTGCTCCCAGCCCCATCCAGCCTGGCCTTGGGCACTCCCAGGGATGGGGCATCCCCAGCTGCTCTGGGAACCTGTCCCAGTGCCCCCCACCCTCTGCGGGAAGAATTCCTTCCCCATGGCCCAGCTCCATCTCCCTCTGCCCGTTCCAACCCGTCACCCCTTGGCCTGTCACCCCCTGCCCTTGGAAAAGCCCCCCCAGCTTTCCTGTCCCCCCCAGGCACTGGAAGGGGCTCCAGGGTCTCCCCGGAGCCTTCCCTGCTCCAGGCTGAACCCCCCAACCCCCCCACCTGGCCCCAGGGCAGAGGGGCTCCAGCCCTCACAGCATCTCCGGGGCCTCCTCTGGCCTCGCTCCAACAGCTCCGTGTCCTCCTGCTGTTGGGGGCCCCGAGCTGGAGGCAGAAGTGCAGGGGGGGTCTTCCCCGAGTGGAGCAGAGGGGCAGAATCCCCTCCCTCGCCCCCCTGGCCACGCTGCTGCGGATCCAGCCCCGCGAGATCCCTGCTGGGGCTGGGATGTGCTCCCTGTCTGCTGCCGGAGCTGCTGTCCGGTGCCTGCTGGGGTGGGTCGGGTGGTCGCTGGCCCTGGATGGCCCTGGAGCGCCCGGGGGCGAGGGGCTGCCTGGGCGGTGGTGGGGTGCCATCCCCGTGGCCTCAGGGCTGCTCTGCGGAGCCTCCGCGGGGCTCCAGCCCATTCCTCCCCCCTCAGCACCGGGCATCCCGCTGAGCTCTGCCGGTGACCCTGCTGCCCTGGCCGCGTCCCCGGGGATTCCCGGTGCATCCCTTCCCCACCGCGGGGGCCCGTGTTGCGGGGGCTCCCGCAGCCGGTGTTGGAGCCGCCGTCGCCTGGAGCGCTTGGCTCCGCGGGACGCGCGTTACTCCGGCTCTGCTGAGGGAGCTGCGCAGCCTCTGGGACGGGCATCCCGCCGCGGCGGCCTGGCCCTGGGGTGGGAGCGAGTGCGGTTCCGTGGGCTCCCCCGCGGGGTGTTGGCTCGGCACCGGGAGTTGCAAGGACGGAGCTGATGGACTCCCGAGTGTTTTGCACTGGGGTGTTGGATTCCAGCTCCGCTGAATCCCCCTCTGGCAGCTGCCTCCCCCCCGGCCCGTTCCCCCGGCACGGTCGGGCCCGGCTCTGGCTCCCCCCGGCCTGTTCCCCTGGCGTGGTCGGGCCTGGTTCTGGCCCCCTGAGCCCGTTCCCCCGGCGTGGCCGGGCCCGGCTCTGGCTCCCCCCGGCGCGGTCGGGCCCAGCTCTGGATCCCCCCAGCCCGTTCCCCTGGCGCGGTCGGACCCGGCTCTGGCCCCCCCCCAGCCCATTCCCCTGGAGCAGTCGGGCCTGGCTCTGGTCCCCCCGGGCCCGTTCCCCTGGCGGGGTCAGGCCTGGCTCTGGTCCCCCCGGGCCCGTTCCCCTGGTGCGGTCGGGCCCGGCTCTGGCTCCCCCGAGCCTGTTCCCCCAGCACGGTCAAGCCCGGTTCTGGCTCCCCCGAGCCCGTTCCCCTGGCGCAGTCGGGCCCGGCTCAGGCTCCCCCGGGCCCGTTCCCCCGGCCCGGTTGGTCCCGGCTCTGGCTCTCCCCGGCCTGTTCCCCCGGCCCGGTCGGGCCCGGCCCTGGCTCCCCCCGGCCCTGGCTCCCCCCGGCCCGGTCGGGCCCGGCTCTGGCTCCCCCCGGCCCGGTCGAGCCCGGCTCTTCCCTTCGTCGCGGGCGTGACGGGGGGTCCCCAGCTCTGTGCGCGCTTCTCGCGCCGGCAGCTCCGGGGCTGGAAGGGAGCCGGGTGCTCCTGCGCCCTGACACTGCGGCTCCGCATGCAGCGCTCTCCTTCCTCGGGGGGCAGTTCCCGCCGTTCCCCCCCGCGTTTAACCGGGAACGCGCGACCCTGCTTGGCTGCGAGCGTGTTGGGGAGCGGCAGGGGCTGCCACCAGACCCCCCCTGCCCGGGGAACTGCCCAGGCTGCCGCCAGACCCCCCCTGCCCGGGGAACTGCCCGGGCTGCCACCAGACCCCCCCTGCCCGGGGAACTGCCCGGGCTGCTGCCGGACCCCCCCTGCCCGGGGAACTGCCTGGGCTGCTGCCGGACCCCCCCCTGCCCAGGGAACTGCCCGGGCTGCCGCCGGACTCCCCCTGCCCAGGGAGCGACCGGGGCTGCTGCCAGACCCCCCTGCCCGCGGCACCGGTCCTGCGCACCCGCTCCGGCGGCAGGCCCGGCGTGGTGGCTGGGGACAGCGAGCCCTCGTCGTGTCATGAGTCACCGGGAGGATGGGGATGACGATCCTGCCGCCCCCCCCGTTCTGATCCTGCCCCAGTTCTGATCCTGCCCCCCCCCCCCCCCATTCTGATCCTGCTTCCGGTTCTGATCATGCCCCCCCCCTCGTTCTGATCCTGCCCCCCCCCAGTTCTGATCCGATCCTGCCCCACCCCGTTCTGATCCTGCCCCACCCTCCCGGTTCTGATCCTGCCCCCCACCCCCCCGTTCTGATCCTGCCCCACCCTCCCGGTTCTGATCCTGCCCCCCACCCCCCCGTTCTGATCCTGCCCCACCCTCCTGTTCTCATCCTGACCCCCCATTCTGATCCTGCCCCAGTTCTGATCCTGCCCCCCCCGTTCTGATCCTGCCCCCGGTTCTGATCCTGCCCCTGTTCTGCCCCCGTTCTGTCCTGCCCGGGGCGGCGGGGCCGTGCGGGCGGCGGGGCTGTGCGGGCGGTGGGGCCGTGCAGCCGCCCTCGACGTTGCCCTGGAGCGCCTGGGGAGAGCTGTGGGGTGGCAGGAGGCCCTGTCCTCGTCCTCGGCGCTGGCGCTGCCCGCTGGGGCGGGGGCGGCGGAGCTGCCGCCGGGGGTGCCCTGAGCCCGTGTCGAGGGGTCAGGCGGTGCAGCGGGCGCCGTCGGGGTGTCTCGCTGCCGCAGGCGCCGGCTCTGGGCCTCGGGGCAGCCCGCCTCGTCGCGGGCTGGTTTCGAGGAGGGGGCGCCTGCGACCCCCGGTTCCCCCCTCGTCGTGGGCTGGTTTTGAGGAGGGGGCGCCTGCGAGCCCCGGTTCCCCCCTCGTTGCGGGCTGGTTTTGAGGAGGGGGCTCCTGCGAGCCCCGGTTCCCCCCTCGTTGCGGGCTGGTTTCGAGGAGGGGACGCCTGCGACCCCCGGTTCCCCCCTCGTCGCGGGCTGGTTTTGAGGAGGGGGCTCCTGCGAGCCCCGGTTCCCCCCTCGTTGCGGGCTGGTTTTGAGGAGGGGGCTCCTGCAAGCCCCGGTTCCCCCCTCGTCGCGGGCTGGTTTCGAGGAGGGGGTGCCTGCGACCCCCGGTTCCCCCCTCGTCGCGGGCTGGTTTTGAGGAGGGGGTGCCTGCGACCCCCGGTTCCCCCCTCGTCGCGGGCTGGTTTTGAGGAGGGGGCTCCTGCGAGCCCCGGTTCCCCCCTCGTCGCGGGCTGGTTTTGAGGAGGGGGCTCCTGCGAGCCCCAGTTCCCCCCTCGTCGCGGGCTGGTTTTGAGGAGGGGGCTCCTGCGAGCCCCGGTTCCCCCCTCGTCGCGGGCTGGTTTTGAGGAGGGGGCTCCTGCGAGCCCCGGTTCCCCCCTCGTCGCGGGCTGGTTTTGAGGAGGGGGTGCCTGCGAGCCCCGGTTCCCCCCGGCAGAGCTCGGAGAGCCCTTGGCTGCCGGGCCGGGCGGGTTCCGCGCAGTTCCGGCGTTCGCAGTCCCGTTCCTGCTCTCCGGCCGCGTGGGGCGTCGCCGCGGCGTCTCGCGGGCCGCTGTGGCTGCGCACGCGGGGGGCCCGACCCCCGTTCCGGCGCCCGTCCCGCCCCCTCGGCGGCGCTGCAGCCCTCTCCCCGGGAGAAGCGCCCCGTCCTCGGGGCGCGGCGCTGGAGCCCGCTGGAACGCGGCGGGATGAGGGGAGAAACGTCCCTGCGGGGTCCTGGCGCCGTGGCAGCCCCCGTGCGCCGTCCCTGCTGCCCCTGGCTCCTTCTCCGAGAGGCTCCGGCATCGTTCTCCCTCCCGGCCGCGCGGCGGCGGCTCTTCTCCAGGTGGAGGCGTGGGGGCTGGCCGGGGGGGGGTGCTGGGGGGCAGCGACCCCCGGGTCCTGGTCCTTTTCCCCCGGGATCAGTCCCCTTCGGCGGGACCAGCGCTTGGGGTGCGGAGGGGCCCGTGGGATTGCGCCCCGTGTGCTCGCGCTGGGGGGCCCCTCGCCTCAGCAGTGGCGGGGGAGGGGGGGCAGCACCCCTTTTGCTCAAGAAATTGAGGATTCGGACAAGAGTCACAGAAGCGACCTGGGGCCGCCCTGGAGCCGGCGAGCAGCCGGTGGTTCCTGCAGCCCCGGCCTTGGCACCCTCGCTGGGCCGCGGCTTTCGGCAGGTGGGACGGGAGCTGTGGGGCAGGCGGGCCGGTGTCCGTGCCATCAGGCTGGTGTCCGTGCCGCGGGGCCGGTGTCCCTGCCGCGGGGCCGGTGTCCCTGCCGCGGGGCCGGAGTCCCTGCCGCGTGGCCGGAGTCCCTGCCGCGTGGCCGGTGTCCGTGCCATGGGGCTAGTGTCGCCGCTGCGGGGCCGGTGTCCGTGCCATGGGGCCGGTGTCTGTGCCGCAGGGCCGGAGTCCCAGCCGCGGGGCCGGTGTCGCCGCCGCGGGGCTGGTGGAGGGGCGCAGGGCTCTGGCCGCGCTGCCAGGATGCTGCGGCCGCTGTTGCCGCGGGCTGGGTGCTGGCCAGCCGCACGGGCAGCTCGGTGGTCACGGCGGATCTGCATCCCTGACCCTGCGAGCATCGTCCTCGCTCCGGGACCGGCCCTTTCCCTCCTCCCTGCCAGAGCAGTGGGGCCACCCCCGTCCCCGTGCCGCTGGCAGTGCGGGGGGGCTGGGGTCACGCGGGGCTGCCTGCCCCCCCCCGAGCTGGCCACTAATCCCTGTGGGCAGTGGTTGGCTGTCCCGGCCTGCCCTCAGGATTCTGTTCCCGGGAAACGGCAGAGCTGAGCGTGGCCTGAGGGTTTGTCCTGATCCCTTTCTCCACCTCCTGGTCTGAGAGAGCCGGGGACGGGGCGAGGGGCTGCAGCAGGAAGGAGTCCCCCGGGTGGTGTCCACACTCCCAGTGTTGCTGTCGGGATGCTGTGGATCTCTAGGCTAATCCAGTAGTTCCATTGACTGGTTTATAGACCAGGGAATCACATACCAGTTTGGGTTGGAGGGACCCCAAACCCCCTCAGTCCCACCCCCTATGGGCAGGGACCCCTCCCACAGCCCAGGTTGCTCCCAGCCCCATCCAGCCTGGCCTTGGGCACCCCCAGGGATGGGGCATCCCCAGCTGCTCTGGGAACCTGTCCCAGTGCCCCCCACCCTCTGCGGGAAGAATTCCTTCCCCATGGCCCAGCTCCATCTCCCTCTGCCCGTTCCAACCCGTCACCCCTTGGCCTGTCCCCCCCTGCCCTTGGAAAAGCCCCCCCAGCTCTCCTGTCCCCCCCAGCACCGGAAGGGGCTCCAGGGTCTCCCCGGAACCTTCCCTGCTCCAGTCTGAACCCCCCAACTCCCCCAGCCTGGCCCCATGGCAGAGGGGCTCCAGCCCTCGCAGCATCCCCGGGGCCTCCTCTGGCCTCGCTCCAACAGCTCCGTGTCCTCCTGCTGGTGGGGGCCCCGAGCTGGAGGCAGAAGTGCAGGGGGGGTTTTCCCCGAGCGGAGCAGAGGGGCAGAATCCCCTCCCTCGCCCCCCTGGCCACGCTGCTGCGGATCCAGCCCGGGATGGGGTTGGTTTCTGGGCTCCAGCGCACACGGCCGGCTCCTGGCCAGCCCCTCGCCCCCAGCCCCCCAACTCCTTCCCCCCAGGGCTGTTCCCGATCCATTCCCAGCCTGTCCCTGTGCTGGGATTGCCCCGACCCCTGGGCAGGACCCTGCCCTTGGCCTGGCTGAACTCCGTGCGGTCGGCACGGTCCCACCTCTCCAGCCTGCCCAGCCCCTCTGGGTGCCATCCCTGCCCCCACCCTGCCCAGTCCCTCTGGATGCCATCCCTGCCCCCAGCCTGCCCAGTCCCTCTGGGTGCCATCCCTGCCCCCAGCCTGCCCGGTCCCTCTGGATGCCATCCCTGCCCCCAGCCTGCCCAGTCCCTCTGGGTGCCATCCCTGCCCCCAGCCTGCCCGGTCCCTCTGGATGCCATCCCTGCCCCCCAGCCTGCCCGGTCCCTCTGGGTGCCATCCCTGCCCCCCAGCCTGCCCAGTCCCTCTGGGTGCCATCCCTGCCCCCGGCCTGTCCAGGTCCCTCTGGGTGCCATCCCTGCCCCCAGCCTGTCACCGTGTCACCCAGCTCGGGGTCACTAGCAGATTCCCAAGGGTGCCCTCGCTCCCACGGCCGTGTCCCTGACAGGGCTGTTGGACAGCCCCCATCCCTCACAGCGCCCTTTGGCACTGGTCTCCACTGGGACGTTGCCCACAGCCCGGTGTGAGCAGCCGGTTCTTCGCGTCCCGGGGTGTTGCTGCAGCCTCCGTCCTGTGCCGGCAGCTTCCCCGATGCCGTCGTCCCGCGGGCGAAGGTCAAGGTTGGAGAGAGCTCGGCACGTCGTCGGCTGCACAGACACGGCCGGGTTGGGGGCTGCTCGTTGCGGAGAGCCGGATGGACCCTCCTCCGGCGTGTTCCGGGGCTGACAGGGCCCTTCCTGCCTTGGCCGTGTGTGTTCGTGCGCTGCGGGACTGGCGCGTGCCGCATTGTCCTGCGGCTCTCAGACCTTGTCGCGTTGGAAAAACGGGAGTCGTGGGGTTCGGCGAAGGGCAGCGCCGGCTCCTGCGCCTGGGGAGGGGTAGCGAGCGGCAGCACAAGCAGGGGCCGAGCCCCGGCAGCCCCCTGGGCCCACGGGGCCACCAGCCGTCGGGAAGACCATCGCCGGCGGCGTGGGGGACGTCACCCTTCCCCTTGTGCGCGGGTGAGGCCACGGTGGGAGCGCCGTGACGGGAATGCCATGGTGGGGGTGCCGTGGCAGAGGCGCCGTCACGGGCGCCGTGGTGAGGGTGCCGTGGCGGGAACGCTGTCATGGGGACGCCGTGGCGGAGGCACCGTGGCGGGAATGCCGTCGCGGGGGCGCCGTGGCGGGAATGCCGTCGCGGGGGCGCCGTGGCGGGCATGCTGTGGCGGAGGCGCCGTGGTGGGAATGCCGTCACAGGGGTACCGTGGTGGGCATGCCGTGGCGGGCATGCCGTGGCGGGGGCGCCGTGGCGGGCATGCTGTGGTGGGGGTGCCATGTCCGGCACTGGGCTCCCAGCCCGGGGAAGATGTAGGCACATGGGAGCGGGCACAGCAGTGACCGGGGCTGCGGGGAGGGTTGGGGCTGAGGGGTGTCGGGGAGCAGAGCTGGGGCCGGACAGTGTCCGGTGGCAGGGCCTGCGGCACCGGGCACAGGGTGGGGTAGAGAAAGCCCCGTTTAACGGGAAGGAGACCCTCTGTTTTACTGGAGGGAGGGCGGACACGGGACGTGTTGCCCAGTGGGGCTGCCGGGTGGCCGTCCTTGGAGACTCATCTGGGCACCCGGCTTTGGGCCGAGCTTGGCCCAGCTCTCCGGGGGAGTCCCTCCCAGCCTCCCGTGGTTCTGGACCTGCCTCCGAGATGGGAATCTGCTGGAGTGACGCTGGCTTCCCGGAAACGTGCCCTGCTTCCGCGAGCTCCGCGCTGGTGTCCGTAGGCAGCCGGATCCCGCCTCGTGCCGACGGAGGCGCGTGCGAGGGCGGTGGGGGCTCCGTTCTCTTGCGGAACGGGAGGCGGCTGCTGCCGCCGGTTTGGAGTTGGCCGGTGGGAATTCCTCCCGTAAGGAATGAGGGGGGGTGCAGGGCACCGTCAGCCCCCCCTGCCCAGGACCTGGGCATCTCCCTCTCTCGGTTTTGGCCGGCACTGCTGCTGGTGCCGCCCAGCGGGGGGCAGTTGACGTGCCGGGGTACGAGGCCAGGAGCTCGTTTCTACATCGGGGGGGGTATTTCCCTCCCTGGGTTCGCTCTGCTTCCCGACGTCGGCGCTCACCAGGGCTGGGGCTCACTGGGGGCCGGAGCTTGCCTGGGCCCGAGCTCACAGGGCCCTTGAGCTCGCCAGGGCCGGGGCTGGAGCACGCCGGGGCTGGACCTGGAGCTCGCCGGAGCTGGGGCTCGCTGGGGCCGGACCTGGAGCTTGCTGGGGCTGGAGCTCGCCGGGGCTGGAGCTCGCCGGAGCTGGACCTGGAGCTCGCAGGGGCCGGAGCTGGAGCTTGCTGGGGCCAGACCTGGAGCTCGCTGGAGCTCGCCGGGCCTGGGGCCGGAGCTCGCTGGGGCTGGAGCTGGAACTCGCCAGGGCTGGAGCTCGCTGGGGGCCAGGGCCGGAGCTCACTGGGGCTGGAGCTCGCCGGAGCCAGGGGCTGACCTGTCTGACATGTTGCGTGCGGGCACAGCACTTCGCGTGCACTGAACTCCCTTGGGATCGGGGACTTGGTGCCTTTGTGTCTCGCAGGGGTCAGGCACCCTTGTGTCATCGGTGCCAGGCGTGCCCCGGGTCGGTGGCCTCGGCACGGGGCTCCGGGCGCTCTCAGCACGGGTGTTGCCGATCCTCGGTGGGAGCCGGGGCCGAGTCGGCCCAGCGGTGCCGGGTTCGCTGCTGCCTGTGCTCCTGGTGGTCGTGAATGGGCCGAAGCCGTTGCTGCGTCCGGGGATGACCTCGCGGGGGAACGTGCGGCGTGGGAACGTGCGGCGGGCAGCGTGGACCCGGCTGGGGGGATGAGCGCTGTGCTGTCGGGACGGCTCTGCGGGGCTGGAATCCCGCAGCTGGGAGCTGAGATCCCTTTGCCGTGGGGGTTGTCTGGACATTCGGGCGCTGGCTCTGCTCTACCCGCTGGGTGGTGTTCTTCTGGAGAAGAGAATGGAATGGTTTGGGTGGGAAGGGGCCTCAAAACCCCCAGCGCCCCCCGCCACGGGCAGGGACGCCTTCCACGGATCGACCCCGTCTTCCTCTGGAGCCTCTTCCGTCGGGACCAGCTTCCATCGTGCTGCAAGCCACCTGGATTTCCGCACCCCGGAGTCCTGTCCTGCTGCTCTGTGTTCCCTGTGCGGCCCCTGGGCTGCTGGTGTCCCAGGAAGCGGTGGGACGTCGCTGCCTGGGTTTGCCTGGGCCTTGTAGCTCCGGCCGCGGATCGCTGTGGCTGGGACGCGGGAGCCTGCGGGTTGGGCAGGTCTGGGGGGGTCGACTGCGGCTTCTGTTACTCGGCACAACCCGACCTGTGCACCTCGTCTGGAGAGATATGTCGTGCGGGCCTAACCGGGCCTGACCCGGCCTAAATGGCCTAACCCAGCCTAACCAGGCCTAACATGGCCTAATGTGGGCTTAATGTGGCCTGACCTGGCCTAACCGGGCCTAACGTGGCCTAACCCGGCCTAACCGGGCCTAACCAGGCCTGACCCAGCCTAACATGGCCTTCCTGCCAGTGGCGTGGCTCAGAACCGTGGTTAGGAGGAGGGGTAATTGCCCGTCCCCAAGGGGACGTTGCACTCTTGGTCCCCGGGACGGTTTTTAACTTAATGAGTTCCCCGTTTCCCGTGGCGGAACCGAGTCCCCTGGGCCCTCCTGCCGAGCGTGGCTGATGGACTTGGGGAGGCGCCCGGCTCGCAAAACAGCGCCCTGGGAATTGCGTGTGTCCTGTGGGACGGTGTTTGCCGCCGCGGCGGTGCTCGGTCACGTCCCGTGGCCACGTTTCACACCGCGTTCACCAGCGTCAGGGGGCTGGAGCCCCTCTGGCATGGGGCCGGGCTGGGGGGGTTGGGGGGCTCAGCCTGGAGCAGGGAAGGCTCCGGGGAGCCCCTGGAGCCCCTTCCAGTGCCGGGGGGGACAGGAAAGCTGGGGGGGCTTTTCCAAGGGCAGGGGGTGACAGGCCAAGGGGTGACGGGTTGGAACGGGCAGAGGGAGATGGAGCTGGGCCATGGGGAAGGAATTCTTCCCGCAGAGGGTGGGGGGCACGGGGACAGGTTCCCAGAGAAGCTGGGGATGCCCCATCCCTGGGGGTGCCCAAGGCCAGGCTGGATGGGCTGGGAGCAGCCTGGGCTATGGAGGGGTCCCTGCCCGAGGGGTGGCACTGGGGGGCTTTGGGGTCCCTCCCCACCCGAACCGTCCTGTGATCCGTGATTGATTCCAGCATGGGAACGCTGTGATCCCGCGCTCGGGCTTTGCCTCCCCCACCGCTGATGTTCCACTGGTTTGAATTCTGGTCGCATCCAGGTTTGGTCACGTCGGCTTAACTGGACCGCGGGGAGCGGGACGGGGCTCGGGGCGTTGCGGCGGGTGGGCAGGGATTCCCGCACCGGTCTGGGAAGAGGCGGTCACGGCTGGCTGGGTTACCCTGGGGCTGGGGGTTTGGAGGTGTACGCGCCCCTCAGCGACCGCCCGCGTCCGAGGCGGCGGTGCCGCGGGTCGCGCTGCGCGTGCTCTGCATCCCCTGTTCTTTTCCAGCCTGCGGGCCGGCAGGTCAGCGCGGTGCCTCGCCTGGAATTTCCGTGCACTCTGAAATCGGGAGGAGGATCCCGGGAACAATAGCGAGCCCGGGCGCGAAACCCCTGTGCTGGCTCCAGCCTTTGTTGTCGCTGAGGCTTTCACCCCCTTCCCAGCCAGTTAAACTGCTTCGCCTCGGGTAACCGGGATCCGGCGCCTTCCGCTCCTCCCCTCAGGACTCGCTTTCCTTCCTCCGGCCGCCTGTGCCCCTCGAGGACATCGGGAATTTCATCCCGCTGCTCTGGGCCCCGAGCCCTTCCCCCTCGGGCCGGGCAGCGCTGGGGGGGCAGGGGCCGGGCCCAGCTTTGCAGCCCCTCGGGACGGGCACATGGCCCGGCAGCGCTTCCCGACGGACATCTCTGGGAAGCCGGGGGTGTGCTCGGCGGCAGAGAACCGCTCGAGCCGTGTTGTTGCACCTCCTTGTCGTCCCTCCGGGGCGAGCAGCTCCACGGCCTGGCCGTCCTTCCCACCCCGGCCGTCCTTCCCACCCCGGCCGTCCTGCCCACCCCGGCCGTCCTTCCCACCCCAGCCGCCCTTCCCGATACCCAGCCGTCCTTCCCGCCCCGGCCGTCCTTCTGCCAGCACGTTGTGTTCCGCCTTTTTGTTGCTCGGCCGGCCTCAGTCTGGGTGCGTTACCGGCCTCTGTGAGTTATGGGTGGCCGTTGGGGGGTCCCACCCCCCGAACCTGGACATATCTCAGTGCCCTCAACAATTTGCTGGTGACCCCGAGCTGGGAGACACGGTGACAGGCTGGGGGCAGGGATGACATCCAGAGGGACTGGGCAGGGTGGGGGCAGGGATGGCACCCAGAGGGACTGGGCAGGGTGGGGGCAGGGATGGCACCCAGAGGGACTGGGCAGGCTGGGGGCAGGGATGGCACCCAGAGGGACTGGGCAGGCTGGGGGGCAGGGATGGCACCCAGAGGGACTGGGCAGGCTGGGGGCAGGGATGGCACCCAGAGGGACTGGGCAGGATGGGGGCAGGGATGGCATCCAGAGGGACTGGGCAGGGTGGGGGCAGGGATGGCATCCAGAGGGACTGGGCAGGCTGGGGGCAGGGATGGCACCCAGAGGGACTGGGCAGGCTGGGGGAAGGGATGGCACCCAGAGGGACAGGGCAGGGTGGGGGCAGGGATGGCACCCAGAGGGACAGGGCAGGGTGGGGGAAGGGATGGCATCCAGAGGGACTGGGCAGGCTGGAGAGGTGGGACTGTGCCGACTGCACGGAGTTCAGCCAGGCCAAGGGCAGGGTCCTGCCCAGGGGTCGGGGCAATCCCAGCACAGGGACAGGCTGGGAATGGATCGGGAACAGCCCTGGGGAGAAGGAGTTGGGGGGCTGGGGGCGAGGGGCTGGCCAGGAGCCGGCCGTGTGCGCTGGAGCCCAGAAACCAACCCCATCCCGGGCTGGATCCGCAGCAGCGTGGCCAGGGGGGCGAGGGAGGGGATTCTGCCCCTCTGCTCCACTCGGGGCAGACCCCCCCTGCACTTCTGCCTCCAGCTCGGGGCCCCCACCAGCAGGAGGACACGGAGCTGTTGGAGCGAGGCCAGAGGAGGCCCCGGGGATGCTGCAAGGGCTGGAACCCCTCTGCCATGGGGCCAGGCTGGGGGGCTTGGGGGGTTCAGCCTGGAGCAGGGAAGGCTCCGGGGAGACCTGGGAGCCCCTTCCAGTGCCAGGGGGGGCAGCAAACACAGCGAACACCCCGGCCTGGCTTCCCATCCCGTCCCGCAGCCCGTGACCCGCAGCACTGGGAGGCAGCCGTGCGATTTGCTCCGTTGGTCATTCCGGTGTTCGTGACCTGGTGTTCTGGGAGGGTGTCGATGTCCGGGAGTGGGGTCGGTGCATCCTGGGCTGTACCCGCTCAGCTGGGGGGGCGAGGGTGGGTGTGACGAGGGGGTGTTGGTGACCAGGACACGTGTGCACGTTCCTTCTGGTCAGCATCCCTGGGGCCTTTCCGGGAAGGGATTTGCTTTCCTTCCCTGCTCCTTCCTCACCCGGGCCTGCACGTGGGTTCCCGCTCCTTTTCTGGTACAAGCAGGACAGTCGCTGTCCCCGGTGCAGGGGCCCGTCCCTGGGGTCCCGACCCACCGTGCAGCGGACGGGAGTGGCGGTGGGGACAGGGCTGCGGGCGCCCCGTCACGGTCCCCCTCGCTGGCTCCTCCGGGCGCCGGCGGCTGCGCGGTGACTCCCGGGATGCCGCCTGGCGATGCCGGCGGGGGCCCGTCGGCGTAGGAAACATGGAGCGTCCACCCTGCATCCTTCTCTCGGCGGCGCCTCTGGGCCGCGCGGCGGTTCCCTGGGCGCAGCTTGGGCTGGCCGGGGCGGGGGGACGGCCGCTGGCTCCGGCGGGACGCTCCGTTGGCCCCGCGGCGGGAGCCTCACGCAGCCTCGCTCTCTCCCGCCGCAGCCGTTCTTCAGGCTCCTGAACCTGCGCAAGCTGGGCCTGAGCGACAACGAGATCCAGCGCCTCCCGCCCGAGGTGGCCAACTTCATGCAGCTGGTGGAGCTGGACATCTCCCGCAACGGTAAGCTCGGGGGTAGGCGGGGAGGGGGCACCCCGCTGCTCCCCGGGGCAGCGCTGCCCTGCGCCCCCGCGCTCGGGAAGAGGCCGTAGGCGGCCACAGCCCCGGGCGACGGAAACGCGTTGTCCGGGGCTGTCCCAGGCCCTGCCGTCCCTGTTGCCCTGTCACCACCTCTGCTCAAGCTTCTTTTTCTCTTCCACTTACCTTTTCCCAGACATCCCCGAAATTCCTGAGAGCATCAAATTCTGCAAGTCCTTGGAAATCGCAGACTTCAGTGGGAATCCTCTCTCCAGGTAGGAGGACGTGAGCAACCCTCTTGTCCCTGGGGAACGAGAGCGGAACTTCCTCTCCCTGGCCGGCTTTCTCTGCCTTCATCTTGGAACTGGGTCACGAGCCCGGGAGGGAGCCGAGGCCTGTGGGTGCTCGGGGACACCGTGCTCGGGGACAGGGTGCTCAGGGACACCGTGCTCAGGGACGGTGCTCGGGGATGCGGTGCTCGGGGGCAGGATGCTCGGGGGCAGGATGCTCGGGGACACTGCTCGGGGACGGGGTGCTTGGGGACGCGGTGTTCGGGGACAGGGTGTTCGGGGACAGGGTGCTCGGGGGCAGGGTGCTCGGGGGCAGGGTGCTCGGGGACACTGCTCAGGGACGCGGTGCTCGGGGATGTGGTGCTCGGGGACAGGGTGCTCAGGGATGCTGTGCTCGGGGACAGGGTGCTCAGGGACACGTTGCTCGGGGACAGGGTGCTCACGGACAGGGTGCTCACGAACAGTGTGCTCAGGGACGCGGTGCTCAGGGACAGGGTGCTCGGGGTCAGGGTGCTCGGGGACAGGGTGCTCGGGGACGCAGTGCTCGGGGACACTGCTCGGGGACAGGGTGCTCAGGGTCAGGATGCTTGGGGACAGGGTGCTCGGGGACGCAGTGCTCGGGGACAGGGTGCTCGGGGACGCGGTGCTCGGGGACAGGGTGCTCAGGGACGCGGTGCTCGGGGACGCGGTGCTCGGGGACAGGGTGCTCAGGGACGCGGTGCTCCGGGATGCGGTGCTCGGGGACATGGTTCAGTGGGGGTTGGCCGTGCTGGGTCAGCGGTTGGACTGGGTGGGCCTAGAGACCCTCTTCCAGCCATCGCCCCTGGAAGCCAAGGCCTGGGACCACCCTGGCTCTGCCAAGGCTGCCGGTTGCTCTCCTGGCAGGAGCGCGCAGGACGCCGGCCTCTTCCCGGAGGGTGGGGGCACGGGGACAGGTTCCCAGAGCAGCTGGGGATGCCCCATCCCTAGGAGTGCCCAAGGACAGGCTGGATGGGGCTGGGAGCAGCCTGGGCTATGGGAGGGGTCCCTGCCTGGCGGGGGGGCTGGGGCACTTTGGGGTCCCTCCCCACCCAAAGTGCCCCGTGATCCCATGACAGGACTCGCCGTAGGGAGGAGCTGGTGTCAGCTCCCTCTGCTGCGGGGCCGGCGCCCGGGGCTGACGAGCCTTCAGTCCTTGTGTTGCCGCCAGGGCGACCCGGGAGGACTCTTGTCCTCGTGGAGTGTTGGGTACTCCCACCCCACCCCTTCACCCGGGGGCACAGACCGGAGTGGACGTGGGCTCCTGCTGCAGCGTAGGGAAAGGCTCCCGGCTGGCCCCTTGGGCTCCCAGCCAGCCTGTTGGGCTCCTGCCCAGTTCGTTGGGCTCCCAGCTGGCCCGTTGGGCTCCTGGCCAGCACGCTGGGCTCCCGGCTGGCCCTTTGGGCTCCCAGCCAGCCCATTGGGCTCCTGCCCAGTTTGTTGGGCTCCCAGCTGGCCCGTTGGGCTCCTGGCCAGCACGCTGGGCTCCCAGCCAGCCCTTTGGGCTCCCAGCCAGCCCGTTGGGCTCCTGCCCAGTTTGTTGGGCTCCTGACTGGCTACTGGGCTCCTGGTTGGCCCGTTGGGCTCCTGGCCAGCACACTGGGCTCCCGCCCAGTTCCTTGGGCTCTTGCCCAGTTTGTTGGGCTCCTGACTGGCCGCTGGGCTCCCAGCTGGCCCATTGGGCTCCTGCCCAGTTCGTTGGGCTCCTGGCTGGCCCTTTGGGCTCCTGGCCAGTTTGTTCGGCTCCTGCCCAGTTCGTTGGGCTCCCGGCTGGCCTGTTGGGCTCCCAGCTGGCCCTTTGGGCTCCCAGCCAGCCCGTTGGGCTCCTGCCCAGTTCGTTGGGCTCCCGGCTGGCCTGTTGGGCTCCTGACCAGCACGCTGGGCTCCCGCCCAGTTCCTTGGGCTCCCGGCTGGTTTGTTGGGCTCCCAGCCGGCCTGTTGGGCTCCTGCCCAGTTCCTTGGGCTCCTGGCTGGCCCGTTGGGCTCCTGCCCAGTTCCTTGGCTCCCGGCCGGCCCATTCAGCTTCTGCCCAGTTCCTTGGGCTCCCGGCCGGGCCGCTGGGATCCCGGCTGGCCGCTGGGCTCCCGGCCGGCTCATTCTAACTCAGGATGGCTCTCCTTTGCACTCCATGTTTGGCTAGTTTCCCGGTCATCCCGGTGCCCAGAGCGAGGCCGGGGAACGGGGCTCTCTGCCGTGTCTCAGGCTTCTGTCTCTCCAGCTCCTCAGTTCCTGCAACGTGGACTGAGCGAGGCTCCCTGCCTTGGTGGGCCGTGTTTCAGGCACCGCTGTCTGCCGGGGTCCCTGCGGTGCCGCCCCGAGTCCTGCTGCCCGCCGGGCTCTGGGCAAGCGCTGCCCTTCCCACAGATCTCACGCACTGCTTCCCTCTCGCGGAGCCAGACGCTGCCGGAGCGAGCCAGGCCTCAGTCGGGGGGAATCCCTCAGCCACAGAACGGCGGGCACTGGAGTTCCTTGTCGGAGTCTTCCCGAGGGGGTGGAGATGTGTGTCCGGAGCAGGGGGCAGGGAACTCCAGGAACTGCCTGGGGACAGCGATGGATTGATCCTTTTCATGGGTCCTTCCCTGTTCCCTGCACGGGATGGTTCGGGTGGGGAGGGACCCCAAAGCCCCCCCAGCACCCCCTGCCATGGGCAGGGACCCCTCCACAGTCCAGGCTGCTCCCAGCCTCACCCAGCCTGGCCTTGGGCACCCCCAGGGATGGGGCATCCCCAGCTGCTCTGGGAACCTGTCCCAGTGCCCCCCACCCTCTGCGGGAAGAATTCCTTCCCCATGGCCCAGCTCCATCTCCCTCTGCCCGTTCCAACCCGTCACCCCTTGGCCTGTCCCCCCCTGCTCTTGGAAAAGCCCCCCCAGCTCTCCTGTCCCCCCCGGCACTGGAAGGGGCTCCAGGGTCTCCCCGGAACCTTCCCTGCTCCAGGCTGAACCCCCCAACCCCCCCAGCCTGGCCCCATGGCAGAGGGGCTCCAGCCCTCGCAGCATCTCCGGGGTGGGCACTGGGATCACTCGCCCTCCCGGGGGCCGCGTGGTGTGGTTCCGCCCGGGATTCGGGCTGGAGCACCGCCGAGACGGGTTTGCACACTTGGACAGGCAGCGGCGTTGGTGCGAGGGGTGTTGTCATGGAAACGGGACACATCCTGGAGCAGGAGCCGCGGTCCCAGTTCCTGCTCTTCCCACACGTTGACGCCAGCGGGGATAGGACTGGCTTTCGGGCTCGAAGTGAGGAATCCGGGGCTTGTCTTGTGCCCGGGGCTGATGGTGTTTGTTCCGGCCTCCACAGGCTTCCCGAGGGCTTCACGCAGCTCCGGAGCCTGGGCCACCTGGCCTTGAATGACGTGTCCCTGCAGAACCTCCCCAGCGACATCGGGAAGTGAGTATCCCCCTGCTCTGCCGCGAGCGCTGGGCTGGGGACACGGCGGGGCGGGGGGGCGAGCCTGCCATCCCATAGTACCCCGGGCCGAGGGCGCTGAAATGGCCTGCGCCGCTCGCAAAGGGCCCGGGGTGCGGGGGGGGTGATGGGGGGCAGCGGGGTGTGATAGGGCAGCGGGGTGCGGTGGGGTGTGGGGGGTGTGATGGGGGCAGCAGGGTGTGATGGGGTGCAGGGGGTGTAGTGGGGTGCAGTGGGGTGTGATGGGGTGCAGGGGGGTGTGATGGGGTGCGGTGGGGTGGGGTGCGATAGAGTGTGATGGGGTGCAACGGGGTGTGATGGGATGTGGTGGGGTGCGATGGGGTGTGGTGGGGTGTGATGGGATGCAACAGGGTGTGATGGGGTGTGGTGGGGTGCAACGGGGTGTGATGGGGTGCGGTGGGGTGCAGTGGGGTGTGATGGGGTGCGGTGGGGTGTGATGGGATGTGGTGGGGTGTGATGGGGGGTATGATGGGGTGCAGGGGGTGTGGTGGGGTGCGATGGGGTGTGATGGGGTGTGGTGGGGTGCAACGGGGTGTGATGGGGTGCAGTGGGGTGCAGTGGGGTGCGGTCCTGCTCCTGTGGGACTCAGCTTTCCACACCTGAGGGATTTTCTCCGGGTCCTGTACGCGCTGCCTCCTTCCTCCGTTCCTTGCCCCGAGCGTGGCCCCGGGGCTGTTCCCCTTGGTCGCACCAAGCGGTCACCGGCCTTCGGGCCCGGGGGGTGTTCCCGGGGGGTGTTCCCGGGGAAGGGGGCACGAGCATCCCCCTGGGGCCCTGTTCAGCCTGTTTCTCGCCCCCTTTGCTCGCAGTTTGGCCAACCTGGTGACTCTGGAGCTACGCGAGAACCTGCTGAGGACCCTCCCCACGTGAGTTCCGGCCCCTCGGGGCTCCCCCAGCTCCTCGGTAGCGGCCCCTCAGGGACCCGCTGGCTCCGGGGTTGGGGGTCCGGCCCAGCGAGGGCTCGAGGCTTCCCCACATGAGCGGCCGCCCCCTGGATTTTTGGAAATGGGGGTCAGGGGGGGAGAGATGGTGGAGGGCTGGAGAGCGGGTCTGGGGGCCGCTGGCAGGGTGCTTTGGAACGGAGCGGCTTCCACAAGGGAGCGGCTGGAAGCCGTGGGAGCCTTTTTTCCTGGAGGGGTGGAGCAGACGTCGGATTCTGTTGGAAAAAGAGGGAAAACGGGAAAACGTGCGGGCACGGGAGGAGCGCGGGGCGCAGGGAGGCCCGTGCTCGGGCGGGCAGGGGCCGCGGCGGAGGACGTGTGTTGGTTCCGTGGGCGTCCCCGCGGTCGTTCTGCCGGAGCAGTCTGGGAGCGGGCGGAAAACGGGGGAGGGAAGCGTGGTTCGACCGTCCGTGCTCGGGACGGAGCTGGATTCCCGGGGGAGGGTCTGCGTGGAGCAGCTGATGTCAGCACAGAGCTCAGAGTGGGGGAGCTGGGACACCAGGAAGGAATCCTTCCCGCGGGGGGGCACGGGGACAGGTGCCCAGAGCAGCTGGGGATGCCCCATCCCTGGGGGTGCCCAGGGCCAGGCTGGGTGAGGCTGGGAGCAGCCTGGGCTGTGGCAGGGGGGGCTGGGGGGGCTTTGGGGTCCCTCCCCACCCAAACCGCTCCGTGATTCCATGGTTCTCGCAGTATCCTGCCCGCTGAGCTGCTGGGCCGCAGCTGAGACACGGAGCCCGCGCTGCCCTTCCGGTCCCTGCAGCAGTGGGCACCCCCTGCGGGGAAACCATTCCCGCCTCCCCCAGCCGTGCTCCCCCGCCCCCCAGATACCCCTTCTCCTGCGCCGTCGCTCCGTGCCCAGGTCCATCCTGGCCGTGTGACGCCCGGTCACCTCCCGGCTTTGGCCCGCTGTTTCGGGGGGGCGAGGCGAAGCGGTGGCGGTGGGAGGGGGCCGCCCCGCGGTGGGAGCACCGGTGCTGCTGCGCCCGTTCCCGGGTGCGGGGGGGCTGCCAGCACCGGGCACCAACTCCCCGAGCTGCTGGGCTGGGGGGGACCAGGCAGGCGGCCCGGACTGCCCCCCCTGCTTTGGGAGGCACCGAAAACGGTGGGGCCTGCGGGGTGCCCCAGGTGCCGCCGTGCTGATCCTTCTTTCCCCTCTCCCTCTCCTCCCTCCTCCTGCAGTTCGCTCTCCTTCCTCGTCAAGTTGGAGCAGTTGGACCTCGGTGGGAACGACCTGGAAGTTCTGGTAGGTGAGGGATGGGGGAGGGGAGGCGGGGGGCGGCGGGGGCAGAACCCTCTGCCTCTCTGGGAGGGGGCAGGTCTGCATCGGAAATGCAGGCGCGGACCCGGGTGGTTGGGAAGATCCTGCCCGTCGCTCCCAGGATGACGTTCCCTTCGCGCCCGGCCCCGTGTCCTGCTCCCTGCTGCCCCACGCTCCGCTCGCTCCGGGCTCTTGCTCCGGGACGTCAGTTGTTGCTCTCCAGCTCCCGCGGATCCGTCCTGTCCCGCGGGACGCCGGATCCCGCGCCGGGTCGCGCTGTGGCGTCACAGCTGCCAGCCCAGCTCTCCGCCCCGTCCTTTCGGATCCGGGCAGGACCGTCCGGCGTTGGCCGGGGCGCGAGGCCGGGCGGGCGGGGGTGCGCGCTCCGAGCGCGGGTGCGCTGGGAGCCGCGGAATTCAGCTGCGGGGAGGCCCGCGGGCGGCATCCGTCCGGTGGTGGAACTGTGCTGACGCCGGCGCTGAATCCGGCTCTTAACATTCCGGGGGCCTTTTGGCAGAGCCCCCCGTGAATCGGGCGGCAGCGGGGTCCCTGCAGGCACCGTGCGCGCGGCCGCAGGGGCCCTGCGGGAGCGGTGCCGGACGCCCGAACTGCGCCGCGCCGGCGCGTGACCTCCAGCGCCAGACGCCGCTCCGTGCGCGGTGGTGGCGGGGTGCCGCTGCGGCCGGCGCTGCCAGCTCACCGCGCCTCGGCCGGGGACTCCCACGCCCTTGGCTTCGCGTCTGAGGGGAGGAAGAGGCGGGAGCCAGGGTTGCCGAAACCCCCCTCGGTTCTTGCCTTGCTGCCGCCGCGTCCCGGCTGTTGGCTTCCGTGCTGCCCGCCGCCAGTGCCGTCCCGCGGCTCCAAGCGTGCTGCTGTGCTCGGCACCCGCCGTGACAGCCGGGCCGGCGGTTCGGGATGCCGAAGGGTAACAGTGCCCGGCTGTGCCGAGGTGAGACGGGCGTCCCGGAGCAGCCGCTGCCCCGCCCGGGGGACTGATGCTCTTACTGTCTCCCTTACAGCCCGATACGCTGGGAGCGCTGCCGAACCTGCGGGAGCTCTGGTTAGACCGGAACCAGCTCTCAGCCCTGCCCCCGGTGAGTGCCCGCTCAGGCTTGACCGCTCTGCTCCGTGCCCCAGCGCCGCCCCCGAGCGTAGCGTCTCCTTTCTGATCTAGGAGCTGGGCAACCTCCGCCGCTTGGTGTGCCTGGATGTGTCCGAGAACAAGCTGGAGCAGCTGCCCAGCGAGGTCAGCGGGCTGGCAGCGCTGACCGACTTGCTCCTCTCACAGAACCTGTTGGAACGCATTCCGGATGGGATCGGTGAGTGTTGCAGGAGCGCAGTGAGGTGTCAGTGCCTGGAGGGCACGGTCGGGGTAGCTGAGGGCAGGAGCTGTGGGTGCCCCCACCAGCAGGAGGACACGGAGCTGCTGGAGCGAGGCCAGAGGAGGCCCCAGGGATGCTGCGAGGGCTGGAGCCCCTCTGCCCTGGGGCCAGGCTGGGGGGGTTGGGGGGTTCAGCCTGGAGCAGGGAAGGTTCCGGGGAGCCCCTGGAGCCCCTTCCAGTGCCGGGGGGGACAGGAAAGCTGTGGGGGCTTTTCCAAGGGCAGGGGGGGACAGGCCAAGGGGTGACGGGTTGGAACGGGCAGAGGGAGATGGAGCTGGGCCATGGGGAAGGAATTCTTCCCGCAGAGGGTGGGGGGCACGGGGACAGGTTCCCAGAGCAGCTGGGGGTGCCCCATCCCTGGGGGTGCCCAAGGCCAGGCTGGATGGGGCTGGGAGCAGCCTGGGCTATGGAGGGGTCCCTGCCCGTGGCAGGGGCTGGGGGGTCTTTAAGCTCCCTTCAACCCAAACCATTCCATGATTCCATGATCCCGGTGAGCAGAGCTCCACGGGGCAGCTCAGGCTCGTGGTCTGCGTCACCCGTGGGTGAGGCCGGTGGCCAGGAAGGCGGTGGCCGTGCGAGGGTACGTCGTGGCCGGTGGGTGGCATTCGCCGGGTGAAGGCGGAGCAGCGCAGGCACCGGTGGCATGCTCACCCCTCGCTTGTTCCCTGGCCAGGTCAGCTGAAGCAGCTCTCCATCCTCAAGGTGGACCAGAATCGGCTGACCGAGGTGACGGAGTCGATTGGGGACTGCGAGAATCTGTCGGAGCTCATCTTGACGGAGAACGTGCTGACGGTGAGTGGACCGGCCGCCTGGCCTCCCCTGTGCGCTTCGGCTCCGCAACATCCCGGGGTCTTTGCCAGTCTTCTGGATTCTGACGTGCTCCAGCTGCTCTCCCTTCAGTGCCCCCGATGGCCAGTTTCACCTGGCACGCAGGCGCTGGCTGCGGGAGGGCCGGGGTGCTGGCTGCGGGAGGGCAGAGACGCTGGCACCGGGAGGGCCGGGACGCTGGCACCGGGAGGGCAGGGACGCTGGCTGCGGGATGGCCGGGACGCTGGCTGCGGGAGGGCAGGGACGCTGGCTGCGGGAGGGCCGGGACGCTGGCTGCGGGATGGCCGGGACGCTGGCTGCGGGAGGGCAGGGACGCTGGCTCCGGGAGGGCCGGGACGCTGGCTGCGGGATGGCCGGGACGCTGGCTGCGGGAGGGCCGGGACGCTGGCTGCGGGAGGGCAGGGACGCTGGCTCCGGGATGGCCGGGACGCTGGCTGCGGGAGGGCCGGGACGCTGGTGCCGGGATGGCCGGGACGCTGGCTGCGGGATGGCCGGGACGCTGGCTCCGGGATGGCAGGGACGCTGGCTCCGGGAGGGCAGGGACGCTGGCTGCGGGAGGGCAGGGACGCTGGCTCCGGGATGGCAGGGACGCTGGCTGCGGGAGGGCCTGAAGCCCCACAGTGTGACAGGAGCTGGGCTCCATCAGAAGCTGCCCTGGGTGAGGGGACAAGGAGTGGTGTCATTTACATGGTCCCGCTCCAGACCCGTCGGGACCGGGCTGGTAGGACGTGGTCCCGCTCCAGACCCATTGGGACCGGGCTGGTAGGATGTGGCTGCCCTCCAGACCCCTCGGTACCAGGCTGGGAGGACGTGGCCCTGCTCCAGACCCCTCGGGACGGGGCTGGTAGGATGTGGCCCTGGTCCAGACCCGTCAGGACCGGGCTGGTAGGCCCTGCTCCAGACCCCTTGGGACCGGGGTGGTAGGACGTGGCCTCGCTCCAGACCCCTCGGGACCGGGCTGGGAGGACGTGGCCTCGGTCCAGACCCATCAGGACCGGGCTGGGAGGACGGGCCTGCCCTCCAGACCCGTCGGGACCGGGGTGGTAGGACGTGGCCCCGCTCCAGACCCCTCGGGACCGGGGTGGTAGGATGTGGCCCTGGTCCAGACCCCTCGGGACCGGGCTGGGAGGACGTGGCTGCCCTCCAGACCCCTTGGGACCGGGCTGATAGGACGTGGTCCCGCTCCAGACCCCGCGGGACCAGGCTGATAGGACGTGGCCTTGGTCCAGACCCGTCAGGACCGGGCTGGGAGGACGTGGCTGCTCTCCAGACCCCTCGGGACCGGGCTGGTAAAACACAAGTGTTGAGACTGGGCAGGTGAACAGTAGGAAAGTCTGGACCGGTGGGTTTTGGCCTGAGCTGTGCTGAGGTGAACGGTCGGGGCGGAACAGTTGGTGAACCTGGGGAAGGCCTGTCCCGAAGCCGCAGGGAGTTCGTGGCCAAGGAGCCGGCTGGGACAGCGGCAGCCGTTTCCCCAGGCGGAGACAGAGCTCCGTGCGTTTGGTGTGCCGCTCCTCCCTTTCCCAACCGCGGAATCGCGCCCTTCCAGGCCTTACCGAAGTCCCTGGGCAAGCTGGCCAAGCTGACGAACCTGAACGTGGATCGGAACCGGCTGACGTCCCTCCCGGCTGAGATCGGAGGCTGCGCCAACCTCAACGTGCTGTCCCTGCGGGACAACCGCCTGGCCCTGCTGCCGCCGGAGCTGGCCAACACCACCGAGCTCCACGTGCTGGACGTGGCTGGGAACAGGTCAGCAGTGGGCGGGGGAGCCGACCGGCAGGCGTCTGCGGCGGAGCCTGCTGAGAGGGAGCTGGGTTCTGGGAGAGGCTGGATGTGCAGAGCCCAGGGCTGCCTTGGGGGGGGCTTTTCCAAGGGCAGGGGGTGACAGGCCAAGGGGTGACGGGTTGGAACGGGCAGAGGGAGATGGAGCTGGGCCATGGGGAAGGAATTCTTCCCGCAGAGGGTGGGGAGCACTGGGACAGGTTCCCAGAGCAGCTGGGGATGCCCCATCCCTGGGGGTGCCCAAGGCCAGGCTGGATGGGGCTGGGAGCAGCCTGGGCTGTGGGAGGGGTCCCTGCCCCCGGGGGGGCTGGGGGGGTCTTTGCGGTTCCTCCTACCCAACCCGTCCCATGATTTCTGTCATCAGTGCTGAGGGGGCCGGTGCCGGGGCCTGGTCCGTGATGGGCACACCCCCATGACGTGCCGATGCCCCCGTGCTGGTTGGAAAGACTCTGCGGGGTCTGGCTGCAGCTCCGAGGGCTGCGACTGCCGGTTGTGCGACGGTCGGAGCTGCCGGCTGTGCGATGGTCGGTGCTGCCGGCTGTGCGGGCGGTCGGAGCTGCCGGCTGTGCGTCGGTCGGAGGTGCCGGCTGTGCGACGGTCGGGGCTGCCGGCTGTGCGACGGTCGGGGCTGCCGGCTGTGTGGGTGGTCGGAGCTGCCGGCTGTGCGACGGTCAGGGCTGCCGGCTGTGCGACGGTCGGGGCTGCCGGTTGTGCGTCGGTCGGAGCTGCCGGTTGTGCGACGGTCGGGGCTGCCGGTTGCGCGATGGTCGGAGCTGCCGGTTGTGCGTCGGTCGGAGCTGCCGGCTGTGTGGGCGGTCGGAGCTGCCGGTTGATCGTCGGTTGGGGCTGCCGGTTGTGCGTGCGGTCAGAGCTGCCGGTTGTGTGGGCGGTCGGGGCTGCCGGTTGATCGTCGGTTGGGGCTGCCGGCTGTGCGTCGGTCGGGGCTGCCAGTTGTGTGATGGTTGGAGCTGCCGGCTGTGCGGGCGGTCGGAGCTGCCGGCTGTACGTCGGTTGGAGCTGCCGGTTGTGCGTCGGTCGCGGCTGCCGGTTGTGCGGGCGGTCGGAGGTGCCGGCTGTACGTCGGTCAGGGCTGCCGGTTGTGCGGGCGGTCGGAGGTGCCGGCTGTACGTCGGTCGGGGCTGCCGGTTGTGCGTGCGGTCAGAGCTGCCGGTTGTGTGGGCGGTCGGGGCTGCCGGTTGATCGTCGGTCGGAGCTGCCGGCTGTGCGGGCGGTCGGAGCTGCCGGCTGTACGTCGGTCGGAGCTGCCGGCTGTGCGTCGGTCGCGGCTGCCGGCTGTGCGGGCGGTCGGAGCTGCCGGCTGTGCGGGCGGTCGAAGCTGCCGGCGGTACGTCGGTCGAAGCTGCCGGCGGTACGTCGGTCGGGGCTGCCGGTTGTGTGGGCGGTCAGGGCTGCCGGTTGTGTGGGCGGTCAGGGCTGCCGGTTCTGTGGGCGGTCGGGGCTGCCGGTTGTGTGGGTGGTCAGAGCTGCCGGTTGTGCGTCGGTCGGAGCTGCCGGTTGTGCGTCGGTCGCGGCTGCCGGCCGGGCCGCGCGCTGTCGGGCCGTGGGAGCATCAGTTTGTGTCTCCCACGCCCCCTTTGACGCTCCCCGCTTTCAGGGCGTCGGTGGGAGTTCTGCTCTGCCAAAAGCCGGGGGGTTGCTGGGGTTCCGTGGCACAGCCGCGTGCGGCGGGAGCCGCCTGCGCCGGCGTTGGGTCCTGCCGTGGCTCCGTCCCTCTGCAGCACAGCGGGGCCGGCCGCAGCTGCCTCGTGCGGGGGGTGTGACGGGCCGCTGCTGCTGCCCCCGCAGGCTGCAGAACTTGCCCTTCGCCTTGACCAACCTTAACCTGAAAGCCCTGTGGCTGGCGGAAAACCAGTCCCAGCCCATGCTGAAGTTCCAGACCGAGGACGACGAGAAGACGGGAGAGAAGGTTCTCACGTGTTACCTGCTCCCCCAGCAGCCCTCTCCCAGCCTGGGTAAGAGACCGACTCGGGAACGGGGGCTGCGGGGCCGGGGGCTCCGGAGAGGCTGTGGGAGGGGGTCTGAGCTCCAAGGAGGGGGTCTGAGCCCCAAGGGAGGGGAACTGAGCCCCAAGGGAACGGGTCTGACCCCCAAGGGAACAGGTCTGAGCTCCAAGGAAAGGGGAACCGAGCCCCAAGGGAGGGGAACTGAGCCTCAAGGAGGGGGTCTGAGCCCCAAGGGAGGGGTCTGAGCCCCAAGGGAGGGGGTCTGAGCCCCAAGGGAGGGGTCTGAGCCCCAAGGGAGGGGTCTGAGCCTCAAGGGAGGGGTCTGAGCCCCAAGGGAGGGGAACTGAGCCTCAAGGGAGGGGAACTGAGCCCCAAGGAAAGGGAACTGAGCCCCAGGAGAGGGGGTCTGAGCTCCAAGGAGGGGGTCTGAGCCCCAGGGGAGGGAAACTGAGCCCCAAGGGAGGGGAACTGAGCCTCAGGGGAGGGGGTCTGAGCCCCAAGAGAGGGGAACTGAGCCTCAGGGGAGGGGATCTGAGCCTCAAGGGAGGGGTCTGAGCCTCAAGGGAGGGGAACTGAGCCCCAAGGAGGGGGTCTGAGCCCCAAGGAAAGGGAACTGAGCCCCAAGGGAGGGGGTCTGAGCCTCAAGGGAGGGGGGCTGAGCCTCAAGGGAATGGGTCTGACCCCCAAGGGAACAGGTCTGAGCTCCAAGGAAAGGGGAACTGAGTCCCAAGGGAGGGGAACTGAGTCCCAAGGGAGGGGGCCTGAGCCTCAAGGGAGGGGGCCTGAGCCTCAAGGGAGGGGATCTGAGCCCCAGGGGAAGGGGCCCGAGCCCCAGGGGAAGGCCCTGAACCAAGAGGCCTTTCCTCACGGGAAGAGGCCTTGAACCTTCCCCTGCCTGGCTGGAGCCTTCCTCGCTGCGGTACCTGGGGGGCTCCTGGGGGGCTGGTGGCCGTGTGTGGGGGCAGAGGGTGTCAAACCTGGGAAGTTGCTCCCCTGCCAGGTGGTGGCAGCTGCAGCCTGGTCTCCTGCCGTGCTCGGTGGAGCAAGCAGTTCCTTGTCGGGAAGGTTTGCTGCCTGTCACGATGATGTTCTCGTGGCAGTACGGGGGGTTCGTGCTCCATCCCCCCTTGTCCTTGGCCCTTGGCCGAGGAGCGCCAGCGCTGAACCCTTGGGGTCCTTGCGTCGAGGCTGCTGTAGGTCTGGGGGCAGACGGACGGGGGGTGCCAGCATCTGGGGGCTGCGCCCTTTGTCCTCGCGGCCTCTGCGGCTCAACGCCGTGGGCAGGTTGGGAACGGTCACCTGAGCCCGCGGCCCGGCTCGTCTGGAGCGCGGCTCCCACTGCGTCACCTCCCTCGGCAGAGAACCTCCTGCAGAACAGCGCGGACGAGAGCTGGACCGACACCAATCTGAACAGGGTCAGCGTCATTCAGTTCCTGGATGAGCCCAAAGCAGAGGAGGAGGAGGAGTCGGGAGCTGAGAGGCGGGTAAGGAGCTCCTGGCGCCTTGTTGGCTCCCCGTGGAAACGCAGGCCCGATCCAACCGTCTCCCGGAGAGCGGGAGCCGTCACGCTGCTCACGTGTCGCCCCGTAGGGCGGCTGCAGGCCCGCACGGTGGTTGGCGGCTGGAAGGGCCCGGCGAGACGAACAGGGATGGCGGAGTTCCCTGCGGGCCTCGTGCAGGCGGACGTGGCGGCATCGTGTGGGGGCCGAGCCGGCGCTGCCGACTGCCCCCGCAGCGTGCGGGTAGCCCGGGGCCCCCAGCGGTCAGGGGGCCGTCAGGCCTGGGTTTCAGTCGCCCCCAGCCAAAGCGGCGCCGGGCACCGCGCCCCCCCGAGCACGGGGCCACGCGCAGGCCCACGCCATGTCCCGCCGGAGCAGCCGGGCACGAGGCAGCCCAAAACCCGCGGGAGGTCGTTTTGCCTTGACTCCGGGCGCAGAGGGGTTTTGGGGTGTCGTCTCTTGGCCGGGGGGGAACTCGGCGACCCCAGTGCCGGCAGGACACAGCCTCGTCGTGCCGTTAACGGACACCGGAGGGATTAGGGTTCCGCGCGCGTCCCTTTGGGGCTTTCTCTGGGGCCCGTTTCACCTTTGCTTGGCCTGAAGCGCGATTTCAAACTTCCCGGCCCGGTAATTCCCCCAGTCCCAGCGGCTGGAGAGCAGGAGGGTGTCTGGGGGCTCCGGGAAGCCCCCCCTTCCGTGCCCTTCCCGGCTGCAGCGGGGGGGCCCAGCTCAGACCCTGCCCCGGGGTGCCGCGGGCTGCAGGCTGCCGCCGAACGCGTCGCTTGCCGGGCTGCGGTCCCGCGGGATGCGGGCACTGAGCGGATCCCCGGCCCCCCTTCCCCTCGGCAGGGCTTGCAGCGCAGGGCGACCCCTCACCCCAGCGAGCTGAAGGTCATGAAGAAGGTGATCGAAGGCCGGCGCGGCGAGGCGCACGCAGCAAAACCTGACGCGGGGCCGGAGCCTCCGGGCTCGGAGGTGAGTGCCCTTCCCTGGGCAGCGGGAAACCCCAGGGGCCTCGGGGGACGGGGAGGCTGTGCCCGTGAGTGGGGCAGAGAGGGCTCCTGGCGGGGGGGAAGGGACTGAGCGTGGATCGCCTGGATGCTGGGGGTCGGGATGTGCCTTGTGCTGTCACCTGGGGCCCCTGAGGCGGAGCAGCCGGGAGACGGGGACGGGCGCAGCGGGAATGTGGGCATCGGTCCCGCTTTGGTCCTGGTGTGGGGCGGGGGGCGGCTCCGGCGTTCCGGGTAAAGAGGGTGGGAGCAGGGCGCTTGGAGGAGGCGTCTCGCTGCCCAGGCATGACGCGGCCAGCGCGCCCGCCCGGGGGGGGCCGAGGTGCGGGGCAGCAGGAGCCGGTTCTGCTGGTACCGGTCACAAGCCATCCCGCTCCAGTCGCGCTACGTTGCTCCGTCGGTTTCCGGCTAGACTGTTACCGTCTTCCCAGGAGAAGAGGCTGAGCGGCACGTCGAACCGCAGCGAGGATTCCCACCTTTCCAACAGCACCGCCTCGGCCGACTGCCGGGGAGAGGACGGGGAGAGGAGCTGGCCCAACGGGCAGGTGCCGGAGGCGCAGGAGCTGGAGGTGAAGCCCAGAGCTGAAGAGGAGCATAAGGAAGCTGCTGACCCGGAGGAGGAGGATGTGGAGGTGGAATACAACGAGGTAGGAGCACAGGAACTGCGGCGGGGCCGGGGTAGCAAGCAGGAGGGCTTGAGAGGTTCCGGGAAGACGGTGCGTGGGTGCACAGGGGGTGTCGGGCGTTACGGGGAGCAGACAGACGGCGGAAGCCGAGTGCGAGTGGAGATTGAGGGGCCCGTGGGAGACTGGGAAGGAGAGCAAGCGCCGGCCAGGGCCTGTGGGAATGCCAGGTCGGAGCGCCCGCGGTCCCTGGAGTGACGGATGCGTCTGGTGAAGGGGCTGGTAGGGAAAGGCAGGGGTGGTGGAAGTTCACCGGCTGTACCGGTGGCGGGGCGGGGGCGCAGCAGGTCTCTGCACCGCCCCCAGACGCGGCTCTCACCGCGGTTCCCGGGCTTTGCCGTTGTAGCCCACCGTCCACTTCGCCGAGGACACGCTGATACGGAGCGAGGATGAGGACGAGGACGAGGACCGCCCGTTCCCGGTGGAGAAGCAGAGGCTCATCCGCAAGGACACGCCCCATTACAAGAAACACTTCAAGATAACGAAGCTGCCCAAGCCAGAGGCCGTGGTGGCCCTCCTGCAGGGGCTGAGCAGCGACGGTGTGCCCAGAGAGGAGGAGGAGGAGCTGGGAGGCTGCAGTCCCAACGCGGAGCCCGAGGAGCAGGAGGAGGCGTGGGACGAGGATGAGCGAAAGAATGGAGCGTTATCGGCCCAGCCCTCGGTGAAGGTAAGGTCTTGTGGGGAGGGGGCACGGGCGGAGGGGTGCCAGACCTCCCTTCTGCTGCCTTGACGCACCGGCCGGGGATGCGGCACCGATGGAAGCGTTGGCAGGAGGCTCCCGGCAGAGCTGAGGGGGCAGAGCTCGGTCTGGGGCTCGCGGTTGCCCGGGAGGCGGCCGCGTCGCTGGTGTCTGACTTCCTGGGCTGGGGCTCTTCACCCCCCTGTGGCGTGACGGCCCGTCACCGACAGCTGCTGCCGTTCCTTTCGGTCGCCTCCTCGCACCCCGCTGCCGACGGGTGAGCTTCATCCCTGCGTGGGCCAGTCCCAGGCTCGTGCTCAGGCTGCTCGCGCTGCGCTCCCTGGGCAGCAGCGGGCCAGAGCAGCCGGGAGCGGGCCCGTCCCTCCGCTTCCACCCGCACGGGCGCCGTCCCGGCGGGCTGTAGGGGAGCGGCTGCTCCGCAGTTTGGCCGTTGCCACGGGGCCACCACGGGCCCCTCTGGTGGTGCTGGGGGCTCGTGACCCGGGAGGTGCTGGGCCCGACCGGCTCACCCTGCTCGGCCAGGGACACGCAGGGATTCCGCTTGGGGACGAGCCTCCCGGCGGAACGTGCTGCTGCGGGACGCTGTGGGGGGCCAGGCCAGTCCTGCCCGAGCTGCTGTGATGAGCTGGGGGGTGCTTGGCAGGCGGGGTCAGGGTGTGGCGGCATCCCAGCACGTCTCGCCGGTGAGATGGGAACCGGTGGAAGGTGCTGGAGGAAAGCCCGGCCTTGCTGTTACCGCGCACTCCAGAGCGTCGGGGTCATCTCCGCCCCACGCTGGAGTCGGGATCGCTCGGGGGAAGGCTCCTGCACCCGGGATTGCTGGGGAGCCCTTCTCCCTGGGGTGCTGGGGAGCCCTTCTCTCCCCGGGGACGAGACGGGCAGTTCCCCGACTGTGAAGCTCTTCAGGAGGAAAAGGAGCTGCTGGTGGCTGTAGGAGCGTGTGGAGCCATCCCGAGTCCCCTCCATCCAGACCTGCCACCCGCGGGAAGCGCCCCCGCCCAAAAAGCTTATCGTAGTCAGGGACCCGAGGCTGAGGACGCGGCGCCACGTTGGCAGACCTGGGTCTGCGCCGGCGTCGGGGCCACAGGCTCCGCGTCCGTCAGGTTCCTTTGTCATCGGCTCAGCCTGGAGATCGGTTTCCTTGTCGCGGGGCCGGTCGGACGCCCGCTCCGTGGCGGTGGGTCTCCTGGCTCCTCCTGAGCCGCCCTCGGGATCATGGGGAGCAGCGGCCCCGGGCGGCGTCAGGGAGAGGCGCTGCGCAGGGGGAGAGGGCAGGACGGGGCGCGCAGGAGCTCGAATCCTTAAACCAGAGGGTTTGGGAGACGGGTGCTTTTCCAGGGGGATTCCAGGGCTCCCTGCGTCTGGGAGCGGGACCCCTGGGTGCCTGGCAGGATGCGCTGTCTCACCGGAGGCTCTTCCCCTGGAGCAGCGCAGTTTGGTTTGGGATCCCCTCGCTCCTGTGCGGCGGCCGGGTGGCACCACAGGCCCCTTCCTGCTTCTCTCCTGGGGTTGACTCCTTCCTTCTTCGCTCGGCACAGGGAGGGGAAAGGCAGCTTGTGGCGTTGAGCTTGGCGGCCTCGGGGGCCGGCACGGGCCGAGCCCGGCCTCGAGACGCGGCTCCGGGCGGCCGGGCCACGGGGCGCTGGCACTCGCCCCGGAGCAGCCCCGTTGCCGGAGCGGCGGGAGCGGGGCCCGGCCCCGGCTGCGCCCAGGCCCCGGCGCGCCGTGCGATGGGTGGTGGTGGTGGTAGTGGTGGCGGGTTTGGTTTATGCTCCACTAATCCGCATGCCTCTGCTGGTTCCTGTCCTAACAGGGGGTGTCGTTTGATCAAGCCAATAATCTGCTGATTGAACCTGCTCGCATTGAGGAGGAAGAGGTCTGTACCATTCCCACTGTTCTCTGCCAGAAATCATTCCGCCTGCTTGGTTTTGCTTCCCAGGCTCACCCCTTGCCATAGGGGAAACCGATCTCTCGGGGTCAAGCGGCTTCTGGACCTGGCTGATCACAAACCCACAGTGATTGTTTCCTCCCCCGCTCTCACCTCCTTTCCCTACTTTTCCCTGTTTTCCGCACCTGAGGTGAGAATGGCTGCTGCAGACCAGGAGCGGGGCCGGGGGGGCCGGGGCGCCGCCGCTTCCCCTTGGCCGTGCGCGGAGGAAGGAGAAGGGGGCGGAAAGGAAGCGCGTCCCTCCGGGACCTGACGGAGCGGAGGCCTCGGGAGTGCGCTGGGGGCAGCGGGTGACCCTTGGGAGAGGCGGCGGGCTCTGAGCCGGGACACGGCCCGGCTGGAGCTGGCGGTTCCGGCGCGGCGGGAAGGGGCGGGCGGCAGCGGCGGGTCCGTGAAGCCCCGGCACGCGCGCGTGGGGGCCCGTGCCGGGGTTTAAATCCCGTGTCGTGCTGCCTGAGCTCATCCTCTGCTGCTGACCTCCTGCCTCCCTTCCCGAGGGGTCGGCGGGATTCCCTGTGGCGCGACGGGCTTCCCACAGGCGGCGTTTCCAGGGAGCTCTGGGAAGCGGAGCGCTCCCGCCGCTGGCACGAGGCAGGAGCGGTTGGCGGTGCCGGGGGCTCGCGCGGCGGGTTCCGCGTATCCGGGGATTCCACGGGGGTTGGCTCTCGGCCGCTCCCGGCGGCAGGTGGTTCCTCCTTGGGTTTGGAGTGAGGCTTCCTGGGAGGGAGGTGGCAAATCCTTCCCGCTTCAGGCGGGCCGGGTGCCGGCTCAGGACTGTGGGTCGCTGTGTGTGTCCTCAGGATTTGCCCGTCCCGGCTCTGGATCACCCGAACCGTGTCCGTACTCCCTCTGTTTCTGCCTCGCGTCGCTGTTCCGTCAGAGCCGCGTACGGTGGCCCTTCCTGACCCCCCTTTGGGGAACCGCTGCCCCCGGCGCCCCTTTCCAGCGCACCCGGTGGGGCGTCGCGGCCCGTTTGCGCTGTTCTCCTGGAGGAGCCGGGCCCAGGAAAGCTCAGCCTTGTGTCAGGACCCGGTGCTCCCGCCGCTTCCTGGGCTCCTGCCCGGGCTCCGCCTGCGTCTGCTGGAGGGGCCCAGCTCCCCTGTGGTGGCTGAGGGGGTCGGAACCCCCCAGGGATGTTCCCCACGGGAGCGCAGCTCCCAGGGACACCCCTGACATGGGCGGTGGGAGCTGGGGTCGCCCCGGGACAGCCCGGCCTCCGGAAGCTGTCCCGCGGCTCCGGGGGCGCGCGGCTCCGGCCGGCCAGCGCTGCTCGGCCGTTTCAGCCCTGGGCACCTCCCAGGGCCGCAGCCCCTGGAGCGTTCGGTCTCCGGAGACGGCGGCAGTGGCAGACCCGGGCGGTGGGAGCTGAGCTCGGGCTCCAAGGGCGGGGATGGTGCCGAGGGCTGCCCCGGCACCTTCCCGAGTCGCTGGGCGCCTCTCGGAGAGAGGACAGCGGGGAAACGGGCAGAGGCCCTCCGAGGCTGTTCAGCGTCGGAGCAGAGAATGACTTTGGGAAGTGGCCGATCCCAGGAATCGCATCGGCCTGCCCTTCCCAGGGATGATCCACGTCCTTGAGAGGAGCCGGTGACAGCCAAACCGGTGACACCCAGCAGGAGCGGTACAGAGCGGAGAGCCTGGTGCTCCTTGAGCAGCCGCTTCATAATCCTGGAATCGCGGCATGGGATGGGTTGGAGGGACCCCAAAGCCCCCCCAGCCCCGCCACGGGCAGGGCCCCTCCCACAGCCCAGGCTGCTCCCAGCCCCATCCCGCCTGGCCTTGGGCACCCCCAGGGATGGGGCATCCCCAGCTGCTCTGGGAACCTGTCCCAGTGCCCCCCACCCTCTGCGGGAAGAATTCCTTCCCCATGGCCCAGCTCCATCTCCCTCTGCCCATTCCAACCCGTCACCCTTGTCCTGTCATCCCCTGCCCTTGGAACAAGCTCCCCCAGCTTTTGCCCCCCAGGGTTTGCGGCGTGGGACGGGGGTTGCACAAACGTGGGTGTTAAACCGCCTTGGCCCAGTTAACCAATGGGACAGGGGCCCAATTAACCGGCGGGGCTGGGGCCCAATTAACTGGCGGGGCAGGGGCCCGGTTAACCTGCGAGGCTGGGGCCCGGTTAACCGGCGGGGCTGTATCCCGGTTAGCCGGCGGGGCTGGATCCCGGTTAGCCGGCGGGGCTGGGGCCCGGTTAGCCGGCGGGGCTGGGGCCCGGTTAACTGGCGGGGCTGGGGCCCGGTTAGCCGGCGGGGCTGGATCCTGGTTAGCCGGCGAGGCTGTGGCCCGGTTAACCGGCAGGGCTGGATCCCGGTTAGCCGGCGGGGCTGGGGCCCGGTTAACTGGCGGGGCTGGGGCCCGGTTAGCCGGCGGGGCTGGGGCCCGGTTAGCCGGCGGGGCTGGATCCTGGTTAGCCGGCGAGGCTGTGGCCCGGTTAACCGGCAGGGCTGGATCCCGGTTAGCCGGCGGGGCTGGGGCCCGGTCAGCCGGCGGGGCTGGATCCTGGTTAGCCGGTGGGGCAGGGACTCGGTTAGCCGGCGGGGCTGGATCCCGGTTAGCTGGCGGGGCTGGGGCCCAGTTAACTGGCAGGGCTGGATCCCGGTTAGCCGGCGGGGCTGGGGCCCGGTCAGCCGGCGGGGCTGGATCCTGGTTAGCCGGTGGGGCAGGGACTCGGTTAGCCGGCGGGGCTGGATCCCGGTTAGCCGGCGGGGCTGGGGCCCGGTTAACTGGCAGGGCTGGATCCCGGTTAGCTGGTGGGGCAGGGGCTCAGTTAAGCCGGTGGGGCTGGATCCTGGTTAGCCGGCGGGGCTGGGGCACTCCCGTGCCTTCTTGCTCCCTCTTGGCCAGCTCCGTCGTGGTTTCTGGCCGTGTCGGTCGAGGGGAAAACTCCGGGGAAAGTTTCCGGACTTTGCGCTGGACACAGTCACCGGCGGGGAAGGGGGAAGGGGCGAGGGGGGTGGCCGTTTCCGAGGCGTCTGAAGGCGGAAAAGCGCTTGGCTCGCTCCGGGAGCAGCAGCCAGATCAGCGAAAGGGCGACGGGTCAGTGGCTGGGGCCCGGAAGCCTCGCGCCGGCAGTGCCGACCCGCTGCGCCGGTCCTCGCCGCAGGCGAGCCATTCTTCAGTGCGCTTCCTCCGGCGCCTCGACGCCCGGGCACGTCGCGGTTCCCCCGGCCACGGGACACCGAAGGCTGCTCCGGGTTTCCGCTTCCTGGGTGGCTGCAGAGCTGCGTGGAGCTGGCCTGGCGCTCCCGGTGCGTGTCCCGGGGAAGCTCCTTCCCGCTCCGCCCGTGGGGGCAGGGATGGCACCCAGAGGGACTGGGCAGGGTGGGGGCAGGGATGGCATCCAGAGGGACTGGGCAGGCTGGGGGCAGGGATGGCATCCAGAGGGACTGGGCAGGGTGGGGGCAGGGATGGCACCCAGAGGGACTGGGCAGGCTGGGGGCAGGGATGGCACCCAGAGGGACTGGGCAGGCTGGAGAGGTGGGACCGTGCCGACCGCACGGAGTTCAGCCAGGCCAAGGGCAGGGTCCTGCCCAGGGGTCGGGGCAATCCCAGCACAGGGACAGGCTGGGAATGGATCGGGAACAGCCCTGGGGAGAAGGAGTTGGGGGGCTGGGGGCGAGGGGCTGGCCAGGAGCCGGCCGTGTGCGCTGGAGCCCAGAAACCAACCCCATTCCGGGCTGGATCCGCAGCAGCGTGGCCAGGGGGGCGAGGGAGGGGATTCTGCCCCTCTGCTCCGCTCGGGGAAGACCCCCCCTGCACTTCTGCCTCCAACTCGGGGCCCCCAGCAGCAGGAGGACACGGAGCTGTTGGAGCGAGGCCAGAGGAGGCCCCGGAGATGCTGCGAGGGCTGGAGCCCCTCTGCCCTGGGGCCAGGCTGGGGGGGTGGGGGGTTCAGCCTGGAGCAGGGAAGGCTCCGGGGAGCCCCTGGAGCCCCTTCCAGTGCCGGGGGGTACAGGAAAGCTGGGGGGGCTTTTCCAAGGGCGGAGGGTGACAGGCCAAGGGGTGACGGGTTGGAACGGGCAGAGGGAGATGGAGCTGGGCCATGGGGAAGGAATTCTTCCCGCAGAGGGTGGGGGGCACTGGGACAGGTTCCCAGAGCAGCTGGGGATGCCCCATCCCTGGGGGTGCCCAAGGCCAGGCTGGATGGGGCTGGGAGCAGCCTGGGCTATGGGAGGGGTCCCTGCCCAGGGTAGGGGGTGGCAGGGGTGGGGGCTTTGAGGTCCCTCCTCACTCAAACTAGTCCATGATTCCATTATATTGGGACTGGCTGGATCCAGGGGCCGAGGGCACCGTGAGGGGCAGCACGGCCGAGGGCCGGGTCCTGCCCTTGGGCCACAGCAGCCCCCGGCAGCGCTCCAGGACGAGGGGCTGGGAAGCTGCCCACGGGAAAGGGCCTGGGGGGGTGGTGACAGCGGCTGGGCAGGAGCCGGTGTGTGCCCGGGTGGCCAAGGAGCCAGCGGCATCCCGGCCGGCAGCGGGGGCAGCGGGGGCAGGGATCGCCCCCCCGTGCTGGGCACTGGGGGGCCTGCCCCACGAATCCCAGGGGCTTGGACCCTTCTCCCGAGGAATGGGACAAGAGGGACCGGCCTGGAGTTGTGCCGGGGGGGTCAGGTGGGTTCTCGGGGCAATTCCTGCCCGGAAAGGGCTGTCAGGGTGGGAAGGGGCTGCCCAGGGAGGGGGACTCCCCACCCTGGGGGGGTTCAGGGACATGTGGATGGGACACGGGTTCGGGTGGGCTCGGCCAGGCCGGGGTAAGGGGTGGAATCCATCCCCCCAAAGGGCTTTTGCCCCCCGGCCGGTTCCAGGGTCCTGCTTTTATGGACCTCAGCCGCCGCGCCTCGTCGCCTTCGTTGTGCCGCACCGAGGGAACCCCATTCCCGTGTTCTCTTGGACAGCGGAATTCCGTTCCCCGGCCTCCCCAGCTCTGCTCGCGTTGGGGTTTGGGTTCTGGGCAGCGTGGGGGATCGGCTTCCGTTCGCCCAGTTCCGGAGCTATTCGCGTTCAAGCGTGGCAGGTCCTGCTCCTGGGCGGGAATTGGCGGCGCTCCCCCGCGCAGCGTCACGGCCCCCGGGGGTGTTGTCCCCGGGCTCTCGGCGTTCCTAGAGGTGTGAGGTGAAGGATCCCGGGATGAGCGCCGGGATCTTTGACTCACGGCGCCCGGACAGACGCTCCCGCGGCGCCGGTGGCGGCGCGAGGCTGGGACGGGTCTCGGGGAGCTGGGAATTCTCCGCTCCGCGGTGCGTACGGGCGGAGGGCGAAACGGCCCTTCGGAGCAGCGGGAAGTTCCCGGGCCGAGCGGAGTTGGAGCGGGGTCTCGCGGGCGGAAGGGCGCCGGGTGCACGGCTGTGCCTGGGGTGGTCCCGGGAGAAGGGGGCCGATCCCACCGGAGGAAGGGCTCTGCCGCCAGGAGAGGAGGGAATGCCGTGCGTTCCCGCGGATCCGCCGCGCTGCCGTGTCCTTGTCCTCCTCCCGGCCCTGGGAATGGCTCGGGGCTCACTTTGTTTCTCTTCACCCCAGAAGCTGACGTTCCCTTTTCCAGGGGGACCCCGTCCTGCTGCCGCTCCCCAGCGTCGCCGGCTCCGTTCCTCTCGGGATCCCCTCGCGCTCGGCGTTGCCGGGTGCCCGCGGCAGTGAGGAGGAAGGGCCAGCTCCCTAAATCCCCAACCCTGGAATTTGGTAATGGAAGAACAACCGCTGAGGCCTAGACGAGCCCAGGCGGGAGGGGACGCCGGAAGGACCCTCCTTCCGTGGGAAGGGGGCCTGGGTGGGATGCTCTGACCGACGGCCCCTGGAGGACCCGCTCCGGTGGGAACCTGCGTCCCCGGGAACTGCTCCGGCGGCGGCTCTCGGCCCACGGGGTTCTGTCGCGGCACGGCGTTCCGTCGCCGCAGGCTGTGTCCGGGCTGTGCACGCGCACACCGACCGCGGCCCTGTGAGCCGGGGGCTTTCTGACGGCTCCAAACCCCGTCCCCCCCCGGCTCCTTTCCCGCTGCCTCAGCACCCCGTGGGGGGACCCCCCACCCTCAGCATCCCGTGGGGTGACCCCTCCTGCAGGGACCCCCACCCTCAGCACCCCGTGGAGGGACCCCTCCTGCATGGACCCCTACCCTCAGCAGCTCGTGGGGTGACCCCACCCTCAGCACCCCGTGGGGTGACCCCTCCCCCAGCAACTCCTGCAGAGACCCCCCACCCTCAGCATCCTGTGGGGTGACCCCCACCCCCAGCACCTCCTGCAGGGACCCCCAGCCTCAGCACCCCCTGGGGTGACCCCCCACCCTCAGCAGCTTGTGCAGGGATCCCCCACCCTCAGCACCCCGTGGGGTGACCTCGCCCTCAGCACCTCCTGCAGGGACCCCCCCCAGCACCTTGTGCACTGCCCCCCCCAGCACCGTGTGCGGTGACTCCCACCTTCCATTCGCTCACCGCTATTTTCGGTGCCCTCACGAGCTGCCGCTGACGGAACCCGACGGGTTTAGCTCTTCCAATCTTTCCTGGTGAGTCAGAGCCGCCGGCTCCCGAACCCCCGGGTCTCGTGCAGCTGCGCGAGTGCCCTCTCCGGTATGGGATGTTCCTGGAAAAGGGACGCACAGAACTGCCCGTGGGGCTGTGCGAGGCGCTTACCCCATGTAATACACACCCGAACATCTCACAGCCCCCCCTGCCTCCCCTGCCATGGGCAGGGACCCCTCCATAGCCCAGGCTGCTCCCAGCCCCATCCAGCCTGGCCTTGGGCACCCCCAGGGATGGGGCATCCCCAGCTGCTCTGGGAACCTGTCCCAGTGCCCCCCACCCTCTGCGGGAAGAATTCCTTCCCCATGGCCCAGCTCCATCTCCCTCTGCCCGTTCCAACCTGTCACCCCTTGGCCTGTCACCCCCTGCCCTTGGAAAAGCCCCCCCAGCTTTCCTGTACCCCACAGGCACTGGAAGGGGCTCCAGGGGCTCCCCGGAGCCTTCCCTGCTCCAGTCTGAACCCCCCAACCCCCCCAGCCTGGCCCCAGGGCAGAGGGGCTCCAGCCCTCACAGCATCCCCGGGGCCTCCTCTGGCCTCGCTCCAACAGCTCCGTGTCCTCCTGCTGGTGGGGGCCCCGAGCTGGAGGCAGAAGTGCAGGGGGGGTCTGCCCCGAGCAGAGCAGAGGGGCAGAATCCCCTCCCTCGCCCCCCTGGCCACGCTGCTGCGGATCCAGCCCGGGATGGGGTTGGTTTCTGGGCTCCAGCGCACACGGCCGGCTCCTGGCCAGCCCCTCGCCCCCAGCCCCCCAACTCCCTCTCCCCAGGGCTGCTCCCCAGCCGTTCTCCTGGTGCCAAGCCATTCCCATGGGATATTCTCTTTGTAGACTCAGTCACCCCCAGCTCTGCTCCAACCCCCCAGCTCTGCTCCAACACGTCTTTGTGCCAGAGCTGATTTGCCGGGGGCGTTTGCCACCCTCTCCCCAGCCCGGCCGGGTTCATCCCGGTCGAGGCCGTTTCCTGCTCTCCCAGCCGTGTCCCATCCCACGACTCCCGCTTCCTTGGCGCTCGCTCTTCCGCCGTGTCCGTCGGCACAGGGTTCTCAACCCTCGCTCCAGCCGACTTTCCTGGCGGACTCTCCCGCATTCCCCGCCTGGTTTCCGTGACTCTGGAGAGGAGCTCCCCCTTGGCCTTCCCTGGGGAGGGGTTCCCCGTTCTCCTTGGCGTTTGCCTGTTGACCATGGGCGTGAATCCTGAGCACTCCCGAGATCCGGTGCCGCTGGGAGGAAAAGGTGATGTTTGTCGTTGGATCCTGCCGCTCGGGGCGCGCCGGGCCGGCCCCTGCGTGGTTGGAACGGGTGCTGCCGGAGCCGCTGCCGGAGCCGCTGCCGGAGCCGCCTCGCCCGGGTGGTCCGTGTCTGCCGGCACTTGGATTTCCCTCAGTCCCTCGGTCTCGCACTGGGGACAGTGAACTTGGCTGTCCCCGGAATCGGGGGTTCCCTTGCGAAGGTCCCAGCTCCCCGTGCCGAGGGAAGCGCGCAGGCAGGTGCCCAGGGAAGCGCATAGGGAGGCACCCAGGGAAGCGCCCAGGGAAGCGCCCGGGGAGGCACCCAGGGAAGCACGCAGGGAGGCGCCGCGGCACCCATCACGGTTGGACGTTCCCATCAGAGGTTCCGGGTTTGGTGTTGGTCGGGACTCGGCAGAACGTGGAGCCCCACGGGAGGGGAAGGGGTTGGGGGGGTTAAGGAAGCAGCTGTGCTGCTTCCGCGGCCCTGGGACGCTCTGCAGCAGCCGCTCTCCGGTCGGGCCCTGGTTTCCAGGGAGGTGACGCCTGGAGCACCGCAGATTTGGGTCCCTCCAGGGGTCTCCGTGCGTTTGCCAGCCGGTCCCTGGTGCTTGGCCCTGACAGATCCCCGTTCCTTTCCCTCTGTCCTACCGCCTGCTCCCTGTCTTTCCTCTCCCCGGGGCGCTTGTGCCCCCAGCGCGAGCAGTTTCGGTTCGGGTTTTCCAGAAGTTCTGCCGTTGAGCTGGGGATAATGTGGGATGTGGAGGTGGGCGATAGGCCGGAGAGGAGGCCCCTGGCATGCACAGCGACGATGCTGAGCCTGCCTGTGCCGGGGGCGGCGGAGGAGGGAGCCGGCTGGGCAAAGCCGACGGCGTTTCGGGAACCACGCGCGGGTTCCCGTCACCGGAGCGAAGGCGAGTGCCGGGCCAGGGCTCGGGAAGCGGCGCCGTCCCCGCTGCCGCGGGCCGCGCTGGGGTGAGCCTGCTCTCCCGGGAGCCGTGTGGAACCGCAGCGGGCGGCGGAGCCGGGCTGGGACACGGACGCTCTTCCCGTTTCTCCGGCCCCGTCCCGCCACCGCGCAGTGCGCCGGGCGGTGGGCACCGCGTTCCGCGGGTCCCTTCCGGGCAGCCTGCCTCCGTGCCGGGATGCGGCTCAGGATCCCGGGCGCTGGGAGAAGGGATGTGTCGGCTGGACCGTGTCGTGGCTGGTGCCGCTGGGGTGCGGGGCCCGCAGCCCGCGCCCGCGGATCGTGGTGCCCCCGAGAACGTCCTCGGAGTCGCCGTCCCTCGCCCCCGGGGCTGTGCTGGGCGTTCCCCGGGCCCGCGCTGACTGTCACCCCTGTCCCTTCTGCTTCCAGCTGACACTGACTATCGTGCGGCAGACGGGGGGGCTGGGCATCAGCATCGCAGGGGGCAAGGGCTCCACCCCCTATAAGGGTGACGATGAGGTAAGACCCCGCGGCTGAAGCACCCCCTTTCCGGGGCTGGTTCCCTGTAGCCGGAGGTGGGATGCCCACGGGTGGCCGCTCCCAGCTGGGCTCTCGGGGCACGGGGGGAGCAGCCCCCGACCCCCCGCGGCAGGAGGCCGGGGGGGCTGTGCAGGCCCTCGCCCCTGGAGCAGCGCTTGGCTTGCTTCCCGCTCCCAAGGATGGCGGCAGCCCCGGGAACAGCCGCCCCTTTCCCGTCTGGGCCGTGTTCCCCGCGCATGGGCCGCGTCGCGTCTGGTCACGCTGGGAAAGGGTTGAGGCGTCGTTCCCTTCTCTGCTCTGCGGGCAGCGGCATCGCGCTCCCTCCCCGCCAGCCCCGGAGCGGGGCGATGCGGCTGCCCTGTCCCCGCATCCGGGGCTGGGGGTTGGCGGGGGGTTCCCCCTTTCCCTGGGGCTGGCCGGGGCGGTCCCTGCGCTGCGGGGGGGTGAGGGCCGGGCTCCATCCCCGCTAACCAGGACTTTTGCTTCCAGGGCATCTTCATCTCCCGCGTGTCGGAGGAGGGGCCCGCGGCTCGCGCCGGCGTTCGCGTTGGGGACAAGCTCCTGGAGGTGAGGATCCGGCTGCCGCCGCGGAGCAAACGCTTCCAGCGAGCCGCGAGCGGGGCGAGCAGCGTGGTTCGGCCTGCGCCCGCGTCGCGCCCGCGCGTGGCCGAACGAGGCTCCGGGGTGGCGCGAGATGCCCCCGGCCCAAAGGGCGTTCGTTAGCATCGCCGTTAATCACAGACGGGAGCTGCTCCTGCCTCGCTCCCCCGCGGCTCCGGGGTGTTGTGTAACCCGGGTGAGGAGGGATGCTCGGCCCGTCTGCCCCGGACCCATGCGCCCCCTTTCCTGCGGGGGCTCCGTCCCTGCGTAAGGGAATTGCTCTCGGGGCGGCAGCCGTCTGCTCCCCGTCCCCCTCCCACTGCTGCCAAGTGTGATGAACCACACGGGGCTGGGACGCGCGCGGAAGGATGGGTGGCATCAGGGGGGAATAGTTACTGCAGCGCTGGGCAGGGATCCGAGGGGGAAGGGGCCTGGGGGGGGCTCCGGCCCGTGTTTGTGGCCCTGGAGTGGTGTCTCGGGGGACCTTGTGCCCTCCCACCCGCTGCAGCCCACACGTGAGCGGTGGAGGGCTGGGTGCTGTCCCGGGTGGACGTTCCAGCCTTTCTCACCGCTGAGAATCTCGGAATCAGGGAATGGGTTGGGTGGGGGGGACCCCAAAGCCCTCCCAGTGCCCCTGGGGCAGGGACCCCTCCATAGCCCAGGCTGCTCCCAGCCCCATCCAGCCTGGCCTTGGGCACTCCCAGGGATGGGGCATCCCCAGCTGCTCTGGGAACCTGTCCCAGTGCCCCCCACCCTCTGCGGGAAGAATTCCTTCCCCATGGCCCAGCTCCATCTCCCTCTGCCCGTTCCAACCCGTCACCCCTTGGCCTGTCACCCCCTGCCCTTGGAAAAGCCCCCCCAGCTTCCCTGTCCCCCCTGGCACTGGAAGGGGCTCCGGGGAGATCTCGGACCAGCCCCAGGCTGGACAAGCCCCATTCCCTCCCTTCCCTGCCCCCGGGGCAGGGGTCAGGCGTGCGACTCGCGGAGCAGAGGCTTCGAGTGGAGCTGGGGACGTTGCCCCCTCCGCCCCCGCCATTACATCGGGCCAAGTTCATCCCGGGGGGTTCGAGTCCGGGGGGGACGCCGCTCAGGCTGGCCTGGCCTGGCCTCTCGCACGCTGCCGGGCAGGAAGCGTCGGCGCGTGTCCGCGTGCTGCGTGTCCGCATGCTGCGTGCCCGGCGCCGCCTTCCGCTGCAGAGCCAGAAGGGAGCCGGGTCTGGCAGGTCTGGAGAGGGAACGATTCTTCCCTTCCCGCCGCGTGGCACCCTTCCGTGCCACGCGGGGCAGGTCCCGGTTGGGTGCCAGCTTTGGGAAGAGGCTCGTTTCCAGCCCCAGCCCCCTCCGCGGGGCCCGGCCGTGGACCGGCTGCCTCCTCCCTGGCCGCCTCCCGTGGCGGTGGATGTGCCCTCACCACGTCGCACATTTGCCCCGTTCCGCCCCCGGAGCGACACGGCGGGGGCACATCGGGCCCGGGGTCCGTCCCGTTGGCTCTGGATCGTAGGGAGTGCCCCATCGGGCCCGGGGTCCGTCCCGTTGGCTCTGGATCGTAGGGAGTGCCCCATCGGGCCCGGGGTCCGTCCCGTTGGCTCTGGATCGTAGGGAGTGCCCCATCGGGCCCGGGGTCCGTCCCGTTGGCTCTGGATCGTAGGGAATGCTCCATCGGGCCCGGGGTCCGTCCCGTTGGCTCTGGATCGTAGGGAATGCCCCATCGGGCCCGGGGTCCGTCCCGTTGGCTCTGGATCGTAGGGAATGCCCCATCGGGCCCGGGGTCCGTCCCGTTGGCTCTGCATCGTAGGGAATGCCCCATCGGGCCCGGGGTCCGTCCCGTTGGCTCTGCATCGTAGGGAGTGCCCCATCGGGCCCGGGGTCCGTCCCGTTGGCTCTGGATCGTAGGGAGTGCCCCATCGGGCCCGGGGTCCGTCCCGTTGGCTCTGGATCGTAGGGAGTGCCCCATCGGGCCCGGGGTCCGTCCCGTTGGCTCTGGATCGTAGGGAATGCTCCATCGGGCCCGGGGTCCGTCCCGTTGGCTCTGGATCGTAGGGAATGCCCCATCGGGCCCGGGGTCCGTCCCGTTGGCTCTGGATCGTAGGGAATGCCCCATCGGGCCCGGGGTCCGTCCCGTTGGCTCTGCATCGTAGGGAATGCCCCATCGGGCCTGGGGTCCGTCCCGTTGGCTCTGCATCGTAGGGAGTGCCCCATCGGGCCCGGGGTCCGTCCCGTTGGCTCTGCATCGTAGGGAGTGCCCCATCGGGCCCGGGGTCCGTCCCGTTGGCTCTGCATCGTAGGGAGTGCCCCATCGGGCCCGGGGTCCGTCCCGTTGGCTCTGCATCGTAGGGAGTGCCCCATCGGGCCCGGGGTCCGTCCCGTTGGCTCTGGATCGTAGGGAATGCCCCATCGGGCCCGGGGTCCGTCCCGTTGGCTCTGGATCGTAGGGAATGTCCCATCGGGCCCGGGGTCCATCCCGTTGGCTCTGGATCGTAGGGAGTGCCCCATCGGGCCCGGGGTCCGTCCCGTTGGCTCTGGATCGTAGGGAATGTCCCATCGGGCCCGGGGTCCGTCCCGTTGGCTCTGCATCGTAGGGAATGCCCCTGCAGCCTGGAGCAGCAAGACGGGGCACTGCTCGGTGATGAGGCCAGACACCCCCCCGTCAGCGTGTGCCCCCTCTGCGCTCCCTCAGCCTCCTGGGGTGGTAGGAATTCCGAAATTGGGGAGGGGGAGCGCAGGGAGTCGCTGCTTCCCCGAGAGCTGCCGAACCTGGTGTCCTCCCGGCCCGGAGGGGAGGGAGACGCGCTGTGGGGAGCGAGGGGCGGGCGTCCCTCTGGGGGGCGAGCAGGCCGTGCGGAGGTTCGTCAGGGAAGATGGTTCCAGCCGAGGCGTTGTCCGGCGGGAGTGCGGTGGCTGCAGGGGTCGTGCGGGCGGTGGGGAAGCTGGAGCTGCTGGGGGGAGAATCCCTGTGAAAGGGAAAGTGGTGGCAGGGGCTGCCCTGGCCGCGGACAGTGCCGCAGGAGCATCCCGTACCGGGCAACTGCCGGCAGCTCCCTTGCGCTGTGGGAACAGGGTCTCGGCCCAGATCCGGGGGGACGAGCCGCGCTTCCCTCGGGCAGCGCCCGCGGGGGCCGGAGAACCCCCCGCGGAGGGAAGGGCTGTGCCCGGCTCTGTGTCCCCAGGTGAACGGGGTGTCCCTGCACTGCGCCGAGCATCACGTGGCGGTGGAAGCTCTGCGCGGATCGGGCAGCTCCGTCTCCATGACGGTTCTGCGGGAGCGGATGGTGGAGCCGGAGAACGCCATCACCGTCACGCCGCTGCGCCCCGAGGATGACTACAGCCCCCGGGAGCGGAGGGGCGGCCTGCGCTTCCCGGAGCGGCCCGAGGGGCCGCTTCCCACCGGGAGATACTCCACGTGCCTCATGCGCAACGAGAAGGGCCTGGGCTTCAGCATCGCCGGCGGCAAGGGCTCCACGCCGTACCGGGCTGGCGACACGGTCAGTGCCGCTCCCCGGGAAGGGCAGCGCGGGGGCTTCCTCGCCCACGGGCACGCGGCGTGGCCCTGGGGTCCTGGGCGGGTGGGCTCAAGGGGCACAGCCTGCCCTGAGGTTGGGAAGGGGAGACGTTGGGAAAGAGGGACGTTGGGAAGGGGAGACGTTGGGATGGAGAGGGGTCGGGAAGGAGAGAGGTTGGGATGGAGAGAGGTCAGGAAAGGGAGATGTTGGGATGGAGCGAGGTTGGGAAGGGGAAAGATCGGGAAAGAGGGACGTTGGGAAGGAGAGAGGTCAGGAGGAGAGAGATTGGGAAAGGGAGGTGTTGGGAAGGGGAGAGGTTGGGATGGAGAGAGGTCAGGAAAGGGAGATGTTGGGATGGAGAGGGGTCGGGAAGGAGAGAGGTCAGGAAAGGGAGGCGTTGGGAAGGGGAGAGGTTGGGAAGGAGAGAGGTTGGGATGGAGAGAGGTCAGGAAAGGGAGATGTTGGGACGGAGAGGAGTCGGGAAGGAGAGAGGTCAAGAAGGAGAGAGGTTGGGAAGGAGAGAAGTCGGAAAAGGGAGATGTTGGGAAGGAGGTCGGGAAGTAGAGACGCTGGGGAGGAGAGGGGTTGGGAAGGAGAGAGGTGAGAAAAGGGACACCTTGGGACAGAGAGGGGTTGGGAAGGAGAGAGGTCAAGAAGGAGAGACATTGGGAAGGAGAGAGGTCAGAAAAGGGAGACGTTGGGAATGAGGGACGTTGGGATGGAGGGGGCTGGGGCTCCCTGTCCCTGCCAGTGACATTCAATCTCCCTGCCGTCCTGCCGTATATTCTGGGCTCTCGGGCACGTGACGGCTGTGCTGCGGCCAGCGTGTGCCGGTGGCTCTGGAGCAGGAGAGGTCTGTGTGGAGGGGGGAGCAGATGGGAAGTGCTGGGGCTGGGAAGGGGCTGGGACCTGCCGGGCATCGGGGCACGATTCTGGGAGCGGGGTGCTAGGGGGGGAGCTCCGGCTGCTCTGACACTTCTGCCGGTGTCTCAGGGGATCTTCATCTCCCGGATCGCGGAGGGGGGCGCAGCCCATCGGGACGGGATCCTGCACGTCGGAGATCGGGTCATCTCGGTGAGTGGGGGTGTGCGGGGAGGGGCTCTGACCCGGCTCCTGCCCTTCTTCATCCAGGGGCTGTTTTCCTGCCCTGGCAGCAGGATTTTGGGGGTCCTGGTTTCTCTCCTGAGCCTCCTGGGGGAGCCTTTAATCCCGGTGGTCCTGCCCCCAGCTGCGAGGGGTGGTGGGTGCAGTTACTGCCTCCCCTTTCCCCAGGCGCTTCCCCACGGAGCGGGCGCTCCCGAGGCCGTGCTGGAGGGGGGTGATGTGGCAGCGCCGCCCCAGCCTGGTCCCTCCGGAGCCGGGTCGGCTGCCCCTGGAGCCCCACGGCCGCAGGGATGTGGGGACCGGAGCCCTTGGGGGCGAGCCGAGCGGCTCCCTGCGGAGAGCGGGGCGGCGGGGGGTGTGGAGCTGGGCAGGGCGTCCCGCAGCGCTTCCCTGCTTTCCTCTGAGCCTCCGGCACCGGTGTCCCTCCCCGTTGGTGCCGGTGGCGCGGATCTCGCTGCTGCCTCCGGCCTCACGTCTCTCTCTAACATATCCCTGGCTCCCCCTCCCTGGGGGTCTCCTGCGCCTCCTGACCCTCTCCCCGAGCTCGCATGCTGCCTCCGAGGGAAAGCTCCTGCATCCCGGTGCCGGTGGTGGGATTGTGGTCCAGTTGCCGTGCTTCCACGGCGCTGGCGCGAGTAAACGCCGGTACGGCCTGGTCAGTGCTGGCTTCTGTCTGCTCCACCCCGCGTCGGGCCGTGTGTGTCCGCTCCGCACGAGCCGCAGCTCCTCCGGCCCGGCTCTGACACCTCCGCCTCGGCGGGAGGCTCCGGCCGCGACGGCACCTCCCCCTGCGCCGGAATCGAGCCCTGGCCCTGCTGGTGCCCCCGTAGCCGAAACTACCCCGGCCGCGCTCCCGGGATGCTCCGCCGGCACGGGATGCGGGCGCAGCCTGTCCTGCGCGGTGGGTCCTTGACGAGAGGGAAACGGGCTCTCGAGCTGAAGGCCAAGCGCGGCCCTGCCCCCGTTGGCAGCTCTATTGATGGCTGGGCAGCATCCTAGGAAAAGTGGATCTCACTCCCTGGGAATAGCCCGCGGCAGCTCCGACTGCGGCACGTGGGCTCCGGCTGGCAAGGGCTCAGGGCCGTGGCCACACGGGGAGGGGCTGGAGGCTGCGCTGGCACCAGGCCTGACCCCCCTGCGCCCATGGCAGCGCTGCGCCCGCATCCCTGGGAAACGCATCCATCGGAAATGCATCCGTGCTTGGGAGCGAGGCCCTCGGCTCCCGGGGTGGTGCCGGTGCGGTGTGTGTGGTGGGAAAGGTTTGGAGCTGAGCCCCATGGAATCATGGGATAGTTTGGGTGGGAAGGGACCCCAAAGCCCCCCCAGCCTCCCCCCTGCCACGGGCAGGGACCGTTTCATAGCCCAGGGTGCTCCCAGCCCCATCCAGCCTGGCCTTGGGCACCCCCAGGGATGGGGCATCCCCAGCTGCTCTGGGAACCTGTCCCCGTGCCCCCCACCCTCTGCGGGAAGAATTCCTTCCCCATGGCCCAGCTCCATCTCCCTCTGCCCGTTCCAACCCGTCACCCCTTGGCCTGTCCCCCCCTGCCCTTGGAAAAGCCCCCCCAGCTCTCCTGTCCCCCCCGGCACTGGAAGGGGCTCTGAGGTCTCCCCGGAGCCTTCCCTGCTCCAGGCTGAACCCCCCAACCCCCCCAGCCTGGCCCCAGGGCAGAGGGGCTCCAGCCCTCGCAGCATCTCCGGGGCCTCCTCTGGCCTCGCTCCAACAGCTCCGTGTCCTCCTGCTGGTGGGGGCCCCGAGCTGGAGGCAGAAGTGCAGGGGGGGTCTGCCCCGAGCGGAGCAGAGGGGCAGAATCCCCTCCCTCGCCCCCCTGGCCACGCTGCTGTGGATCCAGCCCGGGATGGGGTTGGTTTCTGGGCTCCAGCGCACACGGCCAGCTCCTGGCCAGCCCCTCGCCCCCAGCCCCCCAACTCCTTCTCCCCAGGGCTGTTCCCGATCCATTCCCAGCCTGTCCCTGTGCTGGGATTGCCCCGACCCCTGGGCAGGACCTTGCCCTTGGCCTGGCTGAACTCCGTGCGGTCGGCACGGTCCCACCTCTCCAGCCTGCCCAGTCCCTCTGGGTGCCATCCCTGCCCCCACCCTGCCCAGTCCCTCTGGATGCCATCCCTTCCCCCACCCTGCCCAGTCCCTCTGGATGCCATCCCTGCCCCCAGCCTGCCCAGTCCCTCTGGGTGCCATCCCTGCCCCCATCCTGCCCAGTCCCTCTGGGTGCCATCCCTGCCCCCCAGCCTGCCCAGTCCCTCTGGATGCCGTTAATCCCTATTTCCAAGCTTTTCCCGTGGAGCGATGCCTTTGTGGCTCCACCGGCACGTGCCTGGAGCCTTGTCCCTGGTTCGGAGAGGTCTGTGCTGCCCTGAGTTCCGGTCATTCCCGCTCCCGCCCCGTCTCCCAGCTCCGCAGCCGCTGCCCAGGCCCTTGGCACCACGCTGTGCCCGCACGGCCGCGTGGGCCGGTGGCCTTCCCGCTTCTGCCGGTGCCACCATGTCCCGGGGGACGGTCCTCTGCCGGAGGAGATGCCGTGGGCTCCCCAGGGCTGCTCCCCTGCCCCCCATGTCCGGGGGTAGCACCTTTGGCTGGATGGGATGGGGCAGGTCAGGGGGTCGGTTGCGGGGGCTCTGGACGGAGCTTTTCCAGGACCTGAGGCCTAGAAACCTTTTCCCTTCTGGCCCAACCTTTCCGGGGCGGTTTGTCCGCCCGGCAGCGTCTCGCTCGGCTCCCCTCCCGCTGCTCCGGCCCTCAGGCACTCACGGAGAACAGTCACATCCTTCCCTGTCCGTCGGGTTCCCGGGGGAGCGGCTTTGAGCCCCGGTTTTGGAGGAAAGGCTCCTTCCCCCCGCCGTCGGAGCAGCGGTGCCCTGCGCCTCAGCTCCTTTAGGCAATTCCGCGTGCAGGGCGGGAGCAGCGGCGGCTTCTCGGAGCAGTTCTCCGCGGGGCTTGGCCCGAGCGGCATTCCCGCTTCCCGGAGCGCGCTGGCTGTAGCTCTGTCCCCGTCGCTGCTCCTGCAGCGCGACTGCGTTTGCGTGCTTGGAGGGATTCGGCACCTTGGAGCACGTTCCCTTGTCCCAAGGAATTCTGGTTTGTCTCCTAGAGTCCCTTTTCCAAGCCGCTCTGTGCTGGGATACGCTTCTTCTGGCTTAAAGCCAGTGTCTCCCCGGACCTTGCCCGGCACGGGCACACGCATCCCGGCACGGGCACACGCATCCCGGCACGGGCACACGCATCCCGGCACGCGCATCCCGGCACGGGCACGCGCATCCCGGCATGGGCATCCCGACACGGGCACGCGCATCCCGGCACGGGCACGTGCATCCCGGCACGGGCATCCCGGCACGCACATCCCGGCACGGGCACACGCATCCCGGCACGGGCATCCCGACATGGGCACGCGCATCCCGGCACGGGCATCCCGACGTGGGCACGCGCATCCCGGCACGGGCACGTGCATCCTGGCACGGGCATCCCGTCACGGGCACGGGCATCCCAGCACGGGCACACACATCCCGGCACGGGCACTCGCATCCCAGCGACAGGCCCTGCCGCGCCTCAGATCCAGCTCCTCGGGGCCTGGGGCAGCGGGCAATGAGGGCAGATGGCCCAGCGCCACGGCGACTGGCGCCGTGGGACGTGTGTCCCATGGCATCGCCACTGGGAAGCCACTGGGAATCCGTTTCATCCTCTTCCCACATTTCCCACGTCGGGATCCTTGGGGAATCCACTGGGAATCTGCTTTGTCCTCTTCCCGCATTTCCCATGTTGGGATCCTTGGAGAATCCGCTGGGAATCCCCTTTGCCCTCTTCCCACGTCGGGATCTTTGGGGAACCCGCTGGGAATCCCCTTTGCCCTCTTCCCACGTCGGGATCCTTGGAGAATCCGCTGGGAATCCCCTTTGCCCTCTTCCCACGTCGGGATCTTTGGGGAACCCGCTGGGAATCCCTTTTGCCCTCTTCCCACGTTGGGATCCTTGGGGAACCCGCTGGGAATCCACTTTGCCCTCTTCCCACGTTGGGATCCTTGGGGAACCCGCTGGGAATCCCTTTTGCCCTCTTCCCCCATTTCCCACGTCGGGATCTTCGGGCCCGTTCCTTTAACGCGACCTCGGGCTGGGGAAGCTGGAATGGGAAGCCCGGGGGGAGCGCGGGGCACTCGCTGGGAAGAGGGGGCGCACTCCAGGCAGTAGCTGGGTCTCGTGGAGCGCCGCTGGGCTGGAAGCTGCCCAACCAGGACCGTGTCGGGCGAGCGGAGCCGCGTCCCCGTGACGGACAGGAGGGAGCGGGGCCGGTCCCGAAGCACCGCCGGAGCCGGGGGGTGTCCGGCAGAGCGGGGTCCCCTGGGCGCTCGGCTGGGTGCTCCCGGGGCAGGGGGGTGCCGCTCTGACGCCCGCTTTGCGGGTCCTTGCAGATCAATGGGGTGGACATGACAGAAGCCAGGCATGACCGAGCAGTAGCGCTGCTTACCGCGGCCTCCCCCACCATCGTGCTGCTGGTGGAGAGAGAGGGCGCGGAGCCGCCCGGCGACGGAGACGCGCCGGGAGCGCCCGGAGCGCGCATGCACTCCCCCCCGCCGCCCCCCGGCCACGGGGAGAGCCCGCCCGAGGAGACGCCCTCGCCGCAAAGGAACCACCTGCCTAAGGGCCTGGAGGACCAGTATCCCATCGAGGTGAGTGTCCGGCAGGACACGGGCGAGCGAGGTCCGGGCCGGGCTCCTCTGGAGGGCTGGAGGCGCGCTGAGGCTGTGCCGGGGTGTCAAGAAGTAACGGGGAAGCCCCTGGTCCCGTGGGTCCATCCCCGAGGTCCTTCCCCGTTACGCCGCCCCTGTCCCACCTGACTCCACTTCCTGTGCCCTCCAGGAGATCCACCTGGTCAAAGCGGGGGGTCCCCTGGGACTCAGCATCGTGGGCGGCAGCGACCACTCCAGCCATCCCTTCGGGGTTCAGGAGCCGGGCGTCTTCATTTCCAAGGTAGAGTCCGGCGAGCGGCCGCGGGCAGCCCTGGGCTCCTGCGCTGTCGGGGCCGGATTCCCGTGGGAGAGCCCGGGAAGTACGCCAGGGGCGTTTGACGGAGAGCTGGGCGGGGGGGGAGGCGTGCACACGGGAGGAGTTGGCTCGTGCCGTGTGGGAGCGAGAACGGCACGTGGAATCCTGGAACCCCTGTGGGTCATGGAGCTGCCTGGGGGGAAGCTGCCGGTGCGTTGGGAGCGATGCCGGCTTTCCGGAGCCCCCGGCGTCGCTCGGAGGGCATTGATGGGATGGGTGTGCAGGTGGAAGGGGGGACAGAAGTGTGGCTGCGCCCAGCCCCGTGACGTGGCCGGTGGGAGTTGCAGGCGGCCCAGAGCCGGGGATTTGCTGCAGCTCGTCCCGTCCCAGTCCTGCACATCCGTGCTCATTGGATTAGGGATGGTGGAGAGGACATCCCTGCCCCCCCTTCCTGCATCCACATAGAATCACAGGGTGGTTTGAGTGGGTAGGGACCTCAAAGCCCCCCCACTGCCAACCCCTGCCCTGGGCAGGGACCCCTCCCACAGCCCAGGCTGCTCCCAGCCCCATCCAGCCTGGCCTTGGGCACCCCCAGGGATGGGGCATCCCCAGCTGCTCTGGGAACCTGTCCCAGTGCCCCCCACCCTCTGCGGGAAGAATTCCTTCCCCATGGCCCAGCTCCATCTCCCTCTGCCCGTTCCAACCCGTCACCCCTTGGCCTGTCACCCCCTGCCCTTGGAAAAGCCCCCCCAGCTTCCCCGTCCCCCCTGGCACTGGAAGGGGCTCCAGGGTCTCCCCAGAACCTCCCTGCTCCAGGCTGGACCCCCCAGTTCTCCCAGACGATGCCGTTCCAGCAGCAGCCCGGCCGGGCAGCGTCCGTCCCTCCGGAGCTCTGGTGCCAAAGGTCTGCCCTGGCTGCGGTGCCAGGGACAAGGGTGGCACCGCTGACACGGGGTGGTTGGGGTAAAAGTTGCGTGACGGTGTAAGGTCCTGCCGAGGACACCTGGAAACAGCCCTGTCCTCCTGCGCAGCCGCCCCTCTCCAGCGCGTTCCCTCCTGGGGACTTGGCTGCAGACAGAGCTGGAGGCCGGCCTGGGGCTGCGGGGGGGCAGCCTGGGGTGCCGGCAGTGTCCCTCCGAGGAGAGACGGAATTCCCTTGGCACGCTGCTGGCGGTAACATTCCTGATGCCCCGTAGGTCATTCCCCGCGGGCTGGCGTCTCGCAGTGGGCTCTGCGTGGGGGACAGGATCCTGGAGGTAAACAGCATCGATCTGCGCCATGCGACCCACCAGGAAGCCGTGAACGCGCTGCTCTCCAACTCCCAGGAGCTGACCATGTTGGTGAGGAGGGATCCGCCTCCCCCCGGGATGCAGGTGGGTTCTCAGCAGGGAGCTGGGTGCTCCCGCCGTTCCTTGGGGAAGGGTCCCTTTGGGGGGGTTCAGAAAAGGTCAGCAGGTCAGGGAGGGGATTCTGCCCCTCTGCTCCGCTCGGGGCAGACCCCCCCTGCACTTCTGCCTCCAGCTCGGGGCCCCCACCAGCAGGAGGATACGGAGCTGTTGGAGCGAGGCCAGAGGAGGCCCCGGAGATGCTGCGAGGGCTGGAGCCCCTCTGCCCTGGGGCCAGGCTGGGGGGGTTGGGGGGTTCAGCCTGGAGCAGGGAAGGCTCTGGGGAGCCCCTGGAGCCCCTTCCAGTGCCGGGGGGTACAGGAAAGCTGGGGGGGCTTATCCAAGGGCAGGGGGTGACAGGCCAAGGGGTGACGGGTTGGAACGGGCAGAGGGAGATGGAGCTGGGCCATGGGGAAGGAATTCTTCCCGCAGAGGGTGGGGGGCACTGGGACAGGTTCCCAGAGCAGCTGGGGATGCCCCATCCCTGGGAGTGCCCAAGGCCAGGCTGGATGGGGCTGGGAGTAGCCTGGGCTGTGGGAGGGGCCCTGCCCGTGGGGTGGTGCTGGGGGGCTTTGGGGTCCCTCCCCACCCAAACCATCCCATGATTCCATGACTCTCATCTAGCTGGAAGTCTGGGACTGGGATACAGCGAAACCTTTGGGTTAAATTCCCTTCTCCGGCAGATCCAGTCCCTTGTAAGCACCTACATTCTGTGACTCCGCTGTATCCAGTGGGGCCAGTGGAGGGTTTCCTGCCCTTCCCATGGGGATACAATGGTCACAGTTCACGAGCCAGGCCCCGACCGGAGCCAGGGCTGCAGAAAAGGGTCTGGAATCGAGGCAATACCCGGAGCCAGATGAGTGAACGCTCCAGTCCGGGTCCCTCTCAGGGCTTTTAGGGAGGGGGCAGCTGTTCCATTCTGAACTGGACCCAGAACAGGGGTTCTGAACCTTCTCTGTCCTTGCAGGAAATATGCATCGAAAAGGCTCCGGGAGAAAAGCTGGGCATCAGCATCCGGGGCGGAGCCAAAGGTCACGCTGGAAACCCGTTCGATCCCACCGATGAAGGCATCTTCATTTCCAAGGTACCAGAGCACCGACTGCAGGCTGGTCCCCCCCGGGGGCTGCCGGGGAAAGGGTGACGCCTGGAGTTTGTGCCGCGTGCTCCCCCACGTCTCAGCGGGCACCGCGGCGCTCCGGGCGCGTCCTCCCTCCGCCGAGGGACGCGCATCCGTTCCCTCTGCAGCACCTGCAAATCTTCCTCCGGTTCCCGAGTTTGCTGCTGCGTTGCCTCGTGGTTCTTCTCTCGCTTCGTGTTCCACCATGTGGACCCGTCTTCCCTTCCCCCCTGTCCCGTCGCTTCCCCCGGGCGCTCGTGGCCTCCCTCCGCTCGCGGGCACGGCTGCTCCTCCCTCCTTGCGCCAGCAGCGCTGGGACCTTCCCGCCCGCCGCGCTCCGCGGGAGTCGTTCCGTTCCCTTTGTGGATGCCGGGTGCATCCTTCCTTGGCGCCTCGCTTGTCCTGGGAAGTAGTGCGGCACCTTTCCGGCGACACGCTGGGCGTCGCCTCACGCCCGGCCCTGCCGCAACCGTCACCTCTGCTCGGCAGCGACGGCGGTGCCCGTGGCGGTCTGGCTACTGACCAGAGGGTGGTCACGGGTGTCACTGGTCCCGCTGTAGCTGCCGTGGAGGGTGGAAGCTGCTCGAGCTCGAGCTGGATGGTGCAACCGCGGCTCAGCCCTCTCTAGCGGCCCCTTTCGAAGAGGTAACTCGGCGCCTGGCATGCCCTGGACACAGCTTCAGCTGAGTGTCGGAGCCCGGAGGGTAAATCCCCGCTGCCAGTGGCGGCCCATCACCTGCCGTGGGATCGGTTATGGTAACCCGCAGCGCCCAGGTTTGGGGTTTCCTGCTTTAACGTCCCCTCCCCCCGCTGTGGCTGGGGGTTCTGCTCTCGTCTGACCCCAGCAACACGCGCTCTGCCCCAGCCCTTCCTTCTGCCCGTCTCTCTTACCCCCGTCCTGCCTCGGCATCCAGTCACGCGCGTCCTTGCTTTGCCCCGGCCCAGCAACCAGCTCTGTGTGCCCTTGCGCCCTCCTTCCCATGGCACGGATCTCCAGGCTCTGCTCGAGATCCCCAACACCGGCACCGTTGGGCTGCCAAACCCTTGTGCAGCACGGCCCAGAATCCCCGTTGTAAATCTGGGTCCCGTTGGCCCTCTGGGCCCAGAACTCTTGGTCCCGTTGGCTCTCTGGGCCCAGAACTCTTGGTCCCGTTGGCTCTCTGGGCCCAGAGCTCTTGGTCCTGTTGGCTTTTGGGCTCAGAACTCTTGGTTCCGTTGGTTCTCTGGGCCCAGGACTCTTGGTCCTGTTGGCTTTTGGGCTCAGAACTCTTGGTTCCGTTGGCTCTCCGGGCCCAGAACTCTTGATCCTGTTGGCTTTTGGGCCCAGAGCTCTTGGTCCCATTGGCTCTCCGGGCCCAGAGCTCTTGGTCCCATTGGCTCTCTGGGCCCATAACTCTTGGTCCCGTTGGCTCTCTGGGCTCAGAGCTCTTGGTCCCGTTGGCTCTCTGGGCCCAGAGCTCTTGGTCCCGTTCCTCTCTGGACCCAGAACTCTTGGTCCCGTTCCTCTCTGGGCCCAGAACTCTTGGTCCCGTTGGCTCTCTGGGCCCAGAGCTCTTGGTCCCGTTACTCTCTGGGCTCAGAGCTCTTGGTCCCATTCGTCTCTGGGCTCAGAACTCTTGGTCCTGTTCCTCTCTGGGCTCAGAGCTCTTGGTCCCGTTCCTCTCTGGACTCAGAACTCTTGGTCCCGTTGGCTCTCTGGGCTCAGAGCTCTTGGTCCCGTTCCTCTCTGGACCCAGAACTCTTGGTCCTGTTGGCTCTCTGGGCTCAGAACTCTTGGTCCCATTCCTCTCTGGGCTCAGAGCTCTTGGTCCCATTTGTCTCTGGGCCCAGAACTCTTGGTCCCGTTGGCTCTCTGGGCTCAGAGCTCTTGGTTCCGTTCCTCTCTGGGCCCAGAACTCTTGGTCCCGTTGGCTCTCTGGGCTCAGAGCTCTTGGTTCCATTCCTCTCTGGGCCCAGAACTCTTGGTCCTGTTCCTCTCTGGGCCCAGAACTCTTGGTCCCGTTGGCTCTTTGACTGGGCACCGGAGCCGCCCGCGTGTCTCCGGTGCCCCCGGTGAGCCCCGTCCACATACCAGACGTGCCAAGCTCTTCCTCTCCTCGCGCTCGGCCACGCGTACGTCCCGTTCTGTTCCAGGCTTTTGGGTCTCCCAGAGAAAATCAGCCCGTTTGATGCTGTTCCTTTCCCTGGGGCACTTCAGGTTGTGTCCTGCTCTCCTGCCTGTTCCTGATTCCGGGCTCCTCCTCCCATGGCGGTTGGTCCGGTGGTCGGTGGGGTCTCCCTTCCCTGGCTGGCACCTCTCTCCTGAGCCTCCCGTGCGGGGGTTTGGTGTTTTCCCTTCACGTGAAATTACCCCTCTCCTCCCGGTTTGCCTCCCTCCTGGGAGGCACCGATTACGGTCCCTCCGGGAGGGAACACGGGGGTGCCAGCGCCCGCTCTCAGCGCCTCCTGCACAAAGCCAGAGCCGTTTCTTTCCCTGGGACAGCACGTTCCATCCTGATCTTTGGTCCGCTCCCCGCCCCGGCACGAGTTCTTCCTTCTCTGCCCCCCCGGAAGTGGAAGCGTGTGGAGGCGCTTCCCAGCGCTTCCCTGCCCCCCAGGCGCAGCCTTTCCCGTCCCCTGGGTCCTCTCTCCTCTTCTGCCCCCATCTCCCGCCTCCTGAGCGAGCCCCCGATGCCGTTGGCTGCAGGTGAGCTCCTCCGGGGCGGCGGCCCGGGACGGCCGCCTGAAGGTGGGAATGCGGATCCTGGAGGTGAACCACCAGAGCCTGCTGGGAATGACGCACACCGAAGCCGTGCAGATGCTGCGCAGCGTGGGGGACGCGCTGCTCGTGCTGGTGTGCGACGGCTTTGACCCCAAGGCGGCAGCCGCCATGGAGGTGAGACCCCGGCTGCGCGTGCCCCCCGGGGCTCTCGCCTCCTTCCTCCTGGGAGGTGGCTGGGTTTTCCCAAACTTGCTGGGGCTGGTTTCTCCGATCCCCCGGGTTTCAGACGCGGCTCTCCCGCCGTGCGCGCGGCGGCGGTCGCAGTTCAGAAGGGCTGGGGGCTCCTGACCCCGGCCCCTTCCGCCGTGTCGCTGCACTGGTCGCAAAGGCGCTTGTTCAGCTCCGGGCTGTTGATGCCTATTTTTTATGGAATCATTTGGGATGGAAAAGACCTTTAAACCCATCGAATCCAACTGTCAACCCAGCACGGCCAAGCCCACCCGAACCCATGTCCCTGAGTGTCCCATCCACGTGTCCCTGAACCCCCCCGGGGTGGGGACTCCCCCTCCCTGGGCAGCCCCTTCCCACCCTGACAGCCCTTTCCGGGCAGGAATTGCCCCGAGATCCCACCTGACCCCCCCGGCACAACTCGAGGCCTCTCAGGGGGCTGCAGGGAGCGACCAGCTCTCCCTGACCCCCCCTGCTCCAGGCTGAACCCCCCCAGCCGCTCCCCACAGGGATTGTGCTCCAGCCCCTCCCCATCTCCGGGCCCTTCTCCGGACACGCTCCAGCCCCTCCGGGTCTGTCCTGGAGTGAGGGGCCCCAACTGACCCCGGGACTCGCCCTGCGGCCCCCCCAGTGCCCGGCACGGGGGGGTGATCCCTGCCCTGCCCCCGCTGCCGGCCGGGATGCTGCTGGCTCCTTGGCCACCCGGGCACACGCCGGCTCCTGCCCAGCCGCTGTCACCACCCCCCCAGGCCCTTTCCCGTGGGCAGCTTCCCAGCCCCTCGTCCTGGAGCGCTGCCGGGGGCTGCTGTGGCCCAAGGGCAGGACCCGGCCCTGGAACCTCACTGACCTCGGCCCATGGATCCGGCCCGTCCCGATCCCTCGGCAGAGCCTCGTTCCTGTGCCAGTGCCGTGTCTGAAGTTCCCACAGGGAACCGCTTCCCCCCGGCACGCCGGTGCCTTCTCAGCTCGCTTCTCCACGGCTCAGCACGTAACCTTGGGTGCTGCGCCGGGACACGCACCCAGCATCGCCTCATCCCCCTTCTGGGCCTGTTGCACCTGTCTCAGACCCCAGGGTCGGCCAGCGGTCCAGGGCTGGAACAAGGGCTCCGCCCGTGGCAGAGTTCTGCCTTGGCGGCATCCCCTCGGAGCTCGGACCGGAACCCAGGGGGTGGGATCTGCGGCGCGGGCCGCCGGGCCGCGATGGGTTACTGGCCTTTGGCTTCGCAGATGTCCCCGGGGATTATCGCCAACCCTTTCGCCGCTGGGGTCGGGCGGAAGAACAGCCTGGAAAGCATCTCGTCCATCGACCGGGATCTGAGCCCGGAGGAGCTGGAGATCCTGCAGAAGGTGGGTGCAGCCGGGGGGACGCTGCGGGGGGACGCCGCCTCCCGTGGCGCGTGGAAGCGGCGGCGGGGCGGGAGGTGGAATTCCTTTCTGTGGGTGAGCAGGTCCCAGCACCTGGGCCTGGAACGCGCCAGGACGGGCTGGAACCTTCCTGAGGATTGAGGAGAGGGAGAGGGCTGGGGCTGCGCAGCGCCGACCTCGGTCTCTCCGAGGAGATGGAGATGGAGGGGGGACGCGGAGAAGGTGGTGAGAGGCTTTCCACGGGGCGGGATCCGCCCTCGGCAGCGGCTCTGCCAGGCCTGGGAGCCGGAGGGAAACGCCACAGGTTGCCCCCACCCAGCGCCACGGGGGCTTCGGGCCTCCCCCTGCGTAGTGCCCCGGGTTCCTCTGGCTGCTCCTGGCTTTCCGTACCCCCCGGGGGACCCCTTGGTACCCCTCCCTCCCCTGGAGCTCGTCCGCGTAACCCGCTGCTGCTTCCCGGCCAAGCTGCGGCTCCGGCAGCGCCGGGAGTAGCTGGGGGGGTCCCAGATGGAATCAGCTCTGCGCACGGCGCCCCCCACCCCCACAGCCCCTGTGAGCGGCGCTCGGAACGCGGCTGACGGGTGCCCTGGGCTGAGGGGGAGCGTGGAGAAAGACTTGGGGGGTTCAGCCTGGAGCAGGGAAGGCTCCGGGGAGCCCCTGGAGCCCCTTCCAGTGCCGGGGGGGACAGGAAAGCTGGGGGGGCTTTTCCAAGGGCAGGGGGTGACAGGCCAAGGGGTGACGGGTTGGAACGGGCAGAGGGAGATGGAGCTGGGCCATGGGGAAGGAATTCTTCCCGCAGAGGGTGGGGGGCACTGGGACAGGTTCCCAGAGCAGCTGGGGATGCCCCATCCCTGGGGGTGCCCAAGGCCGGGCTGGATGGGGCTGGGAGCAGCCTGGGCTATGGAGGGGTCCCTGCCCATGGCAGGGGGTGCTGGGGGGGCTTTGGGGTCCCTCCCCACCCGAACCATTCCATGATGACATTCCGCAAGCCTGGCCTCTGCTGTGGGTCCCCGTGGTTGCGTTTGGAACAATTCCAGGCTCGTTTCCAGGCAGTGGGAGCTCCGGGGTGGGAGACAAGGCCTTGGTTGCCCCGGGGGGGTCCGTGTTGTGGCTGTTCCTGCTCTCTGGAGCTGCCTCGAGCCTGATCGCTTCCCACTGTTTGTGTTTCCGTGCTCCCTGCCCCGTCCCTCTGCAGAACGCCACCCCGGAGCCCCTCCGGCTGGACTACCGGACGCTGGCCGCTCTGCCCAGCAGCACCGCACACCGGCTCCACCGCACCGTAAGTGGGTCCCTGGGGGGGGAGCGGGGGTCGCTGCGCCCACCCTGTGCCCTGGTGTTGGACGAGGAAAACCGGGAAGCAGAACCGTGGTGGACTTGGCCACTGCCTGAGGGGGGAGGTGGCCACACAGGAAAGTGGCACCAGGGACTGCGGAGGGCAGAGCCGGGCGGATTCCCAGGCTGGGGGGGGCCTGGGCCCGCGATGGCCAAGGTGAGAAATGGAGGGTCTGAGGGCAGAGGGAATGGCCCAGCAGGATGGGGGCCACGGGATAGGAGAGGGGGTCAGCATTTGTACAGCCAACCCCATCCCGGGCTGGATCCGCAGCAGCGTGGCCAGGGGGGCGAGGGAGGGGATTCTGCCCCTCTGCTCCGCTCGGGGCAGACCCCCCCTGCACTTCTGCCTCCAACTCGGGGCCCCCACCAGCAGGAGGACACGGAGCTGCTGGAGCGAGGCCAGAGGAGGCCCCGGAGATGCCCCGAGGGCTGGAGCCCCTCTGCCCTGGGGCCAGGCTGGGGGGGTTGGGGGGTTCAGACTGGAGCAGGGAAGGCTCCGGGGAGCCCCTGGAGCCCCTTCCAGTGCCTGGGGGGTACAGGGAAGCTGGGGGGGCTTTTCCAAGGGCAGGGGGTGACAGGCCAAGGGGTGACAGGTTGGAACGGGCAGAGGGAGATGGAGCTGGGCCATGGAGAAGGAATTCTTCCCGCAGAGGGTGGGGGGCACGGGGACAGGTTCCCAGAGCAGCTGGGGATGCCCCATCCCTGGGGGTGCCCAAGGCCAGGCTGGATGGGGCTGGGAGCACCCTGGGCTGTGGGTGGGGCCCTGCCCAGATCGGGGTGGGGCAGTGGGTGGGCTTTGAGGTCCCTCCCCACCCGAACCGTTCTGTGATTCCATGACGTGATGGCATATCGTGACATGATGGCGTATCGTGACGTGATCGTGTATCGTGACTTCGCCCGGGTCCAGCCTGGGGTACTCCTGCCCCGTGACCTGTGTTCCAGTCCCTGACGGGGGGGTCAGAGCCCCAGGTCTCGTTCCGGTCACGCGTCCGTCCCTCTCCCCGGGGATGTAAGGTCTCACCCCTCCACCGTTGGTCACACTTCACCTTCCCGTGTCGGACATGTCCCGCCGGGATCCTGCCCGCTCCGTCACCACATCCTCAGACCTCCCCCCTTTTCTGCTTCGCTGGCAGCAGATCCCGCGTCCCCGTTCCGTCTCCTTCACCATCAGAGTCTCCATCTGGTGCCATCCAGACCCCTCTCCCTCTCCCTTTCCTGCTTCCCCGCCGATTAGGACCCTCTTTGGCTCGTTCTCCCCCCTCCCAGCTTTTGGCTTCTCCCTCCTGGCTGTCCGCAGAGAAGCATTCCGGGACAAAGTCCAGGCTATTTTTAGGGTCTGTGGTGGCATTTGGCAGCTGGAGCCATGGGAGAGTCCGTCCCACGCCAGCAGCTGCCTCCTGGAAGCCTCGTGTCACCCGGGGCAGGGCAGCACTTGGGACGCGGTGCCTTCGCGGTCCCGGTCAGCCCAGGAATGCCTGGCACCGGAATGTGGGGCTGGGCAGGCTGGAATGCTGTGGGGGGTGGGCGGCATCTATAAATGTCCCGGTTTGGGGGAAGGGCCACTTGGTGCCCTTTTCCAGCCCCGTTTCCCTTTTCCAGCCCCGTTTCCTTTTCCAGCCCCGTTTCCCTTTTCCAGCCCCGTTTCCCCTTTCCAGCCCCGTTTCCCCTTTCCAGCCCCATTTCCCTTTCCAGCCCCGTTTCCCTTTTCCAGCCCCGTTTCCCCTTTCCAGCCCCATTTCTCTTTCCAGCCCCGTTTCCCCTTTCCAGCCCCGTTTCCCTTTTCCAGCCCCGTTTCCTTTTCCAGCCCCGTTTCCCCTTTCCAGCCCCGTTTCCCCTTTCCAGCCCCGTTTCTCTTTCCAGCCCCATTTCCCTTTCCAGCCCCGTTTCCCCTTTCCAGCCCCATTTCCCTTTCCAGCCCCGTTTCCCTTTTCCAGCCCCGTTTCCCCTTTCCAGCCCCATTTCCCTTTTCCAGCCCCATTTCCTTTTCCAGCCCCGTTTCCCCTTTCCAGCCCCGTTTCCCCTTTCCAGCCCTATTTCCCTTTCCAGCCCCGTTTCCCCTTTCCAGCCCCATTTCCCTTTCCAGCCCCATTTCTCTTTCCAGCCCCATTTCCCTTTCCAGCCCCATTTCCCTTTCCAGCCCCGTTTCCCCTTCCCAGCCCTATTTCCCTTTCCAGCCCCGTTTCCCCTTTCCAGCCCCATTTCCCTTTCCAGCCCCATTTCTCTTTCCAGCCCCATTTCCCTTTCCAGCCCCGTTTCCCCTTTCCAGCCCCATTTCTCTTTCCAGCCCCATTTCCCTTTCCAGCCCCGTTTCCCCTTTCCAGCCCCGTTTCCCTTTTCCAGCCCCGTTTCCCCTTTCCAGCCCCATTTCCCTTTCCAGCCCCGTTTCCCCTTTCCAGCCCCATTTCTCTTTCCAGCCCCATTTCCCTTTCCAGCCCCGTTTCCCCTTTCCAGCCCCATTTCTCTTTCCAGCCCCATTTCCCTTTCCAGCCCCGTTTCCCCTTTCCAGCCCCGTTTCCCTTTTCCAGCCCCGTTTCCCCTTTCCAGCCCCATTTCCCTTTCCAGCCCCGTTTCCCCTTTCCAGCCCCATTTCCCTTTCCAGCCCCATTTCTCTTTCCAGCCCCGTTTCCCCTTTCCAGCCCCATTTCCCTTTCCAGCCCCATTTCCCTTTCCAGCCCCGTTTCCCCTTCCCAGCCCTATTTCCCTTTCCAGCCCCGTTTCCCCTTTCCAGCCCCATTTCCCTTTCCAGCCCCATTTCTCTTTCCAGCCCCATTTCCCTTTCCAGCCCCGTTTCCCCTTTCCAGCCCCATTTCTCTTTCCAGCCCCATTTCCCTTTCCAGCCCCGTTTCCCCTTTCCAGCCCCGTTTCCCTTTTCCAGCCCCGTTTCCCCTTTCCAGCCCCATTTCCCTTTCCAGCCCCGTTTCCCCTTTCCAGCCCCATTTCCCTTTCCAGCCCCATTTCTCTTTCCAGCCCCGTTTCCCCTTTCCAGCCCCATTTCCCTTTCCAGCCCCATTTCCCTTTCCAGCCCCATTTCCCTTTCCAGCCCTGTTTCCCTTTTCCAGCCCCGTTTCCCTTTTCCAGCCCCGTTTCCTTTTCCAGCCCCGTTTCCCTTTTCCAGCCCCGTTTCCCCTTTCCAGCCCCGTTTCTCTTTCCAGCCCCATTTCCCTTTCCAGCCCCGTTTCCCCTTTCCAGCCCCATTTCCCTTTCCAGCCCCATTTCCCTTTCCAGCCCCGTTTCCCCTTTCCAGCCCCATTTCCCTTTCCAGCCCTGTTTCCCTTTCCAGCCCCATTTCCCTTTCCAGCCCCATTTCCCTTTCCAGCCCCGTTTCCCCTTTCCAGCCCCATTTCCCTTTCCAGCCCCATTTCCCTTTCCAGCCCCATTTCTCTTTCCAGCCCCGTTTCCCCTTTCCAGCCCCGTTTCCCCTTTCCAGCCCCATTTCCCTTTCCAGCCCTGTTTCCCTTTCCTTCCGTCCTTCGCCCAGCGCCGGCTGTGCTGTCTGAACCGGGGTGTCCCGCTGGATCGCGGGGCTCCGGGGCCAGCGGGGTGCTGGCGTTCCGTCAGGAGCGGTACCGCCTGCCGGGATGGCTCGGGCTCGGCCGAGTCCCGCAGCGGGAGAGCCGGCGGCACAGCGAGCGGGTCCGTCTCCAGGCAGCCTGACGGGGTCAGACGGCCGATGCTGTGGCCGGTTCCCGGGGGGAATTTTCGTTCTTCCTGCCTCTGGGGCAGCTTCTCCCCCCGGAGCATCCGGACGGCGGGCGCGGAGCGGCTGTTCCCGCAGGGTTGTCTGCAGGGCTGGCTGTTCCTCACGCTCCACGGGAGGAGGTGCGGAGCCGTAGGGTGGGGGGGGAATTTCTCATGAGGATTCCCCAGGGATTGCCCCGAAGGAAGGGGGCCGGTGGGTGTCCACTTGGATCTGCCTGCATGGCCGTAAGCAGGAAATCCTTCCCGGAGAGGGGGGGCACGGGGACAGGTTCCCCGAGGAGCTGGGGATGCCCCATCCTTGGGGGTGCCCAAGGCCAGGCTGGATGGGGCTGGGAGCAGCCTGGGCTGTGGGAGGGGTCCCTGCCCATGGGGAGGCTGGGGGGGCTTTGGGGTCCCTCCCACCCAACCCATCCTGTGATCCCATGGTTCCATGTGGTTTTGCTCTCTGGACTGCAAGGCTGGAGAAGGCTTCCCCCCGGGACGTGTCGCCTTCGTTAGTTAACGAGCGGCGTCACGTTTTGGCTGGGCCCGTTTCTCTCCAACGTGTGGCCGCTGAGCCCTTCCCTGGAGCGGTCCCTTCCCTTCGGACTGGGCCGTGTCCAGCGGTCGGGGCCAGGCGATGGACCCGATGGCAAACGCCTTCGTTCCGGAAGCCCTCGGAGGACGCTTCCAGGGTGGGACACGGCTGCCCTGTCCGCCCGCTGGCGGCGTGGCGCGGGGGGGCACCGCGGTGCCGAAATCTGCCCCCCCAGCATGGCAGCGTGTTTCGTGCCGAAGCCAGCGCGCGGCGGCGCGGGGCGACGCGTCCTGTGCCGGAACACGCCGCCGCAGGAGGGAGCGGGGCAGCTGCGGCTCAGTTCCGGTCCCGTCCGTGAAGAAAATGGGGCTCGAGGCCGCCGTGGACTCTCGGGCCCCCGCGGGCGGGGCGGAGGCCCGTCTCCCCGGCGCCCTGTGCGTGGCTGGCTCTTCCCCGCCGTGCGAAGCGCAGTTGGCGTCGGGACGCGGCCGGGAGGGAGCCCGGGTGCTCGGCAGCGGCGCCGGAGGAGCCCGGCTGTAGGGCCTGTCCCAGTGGTGGGGTGTGCCGAGCCTTGCGCGCAGCGTCCCCGGAGAACGGTGTTCCCGGCAGTGTTGGGGGGCGCTCCGGCGCTGGCGCGGTGCCTGGCACCCCGGGGAGGGACGGTTGGAGTTCGGGCTTTGGCAGGGACTCTCCACCCTGGAGGTGGCGCAGCCGCAGGATTCCGAAGGGCAGCGCAGGCTTCGCCGCCCGAAGAAACCCGCCGCGAGCCGGGGCTCTGCCACCCTCCGCCTCCGGATGGGTTGGGGATGGGGGCTTGGGGAAGGGCCTCCGGAATTCCAGAGCCTCTCAGCTGCCGCTGTAGCCACCAGCCCGGAGCTATTTTTGGGGCTGCTGCCGTGACGGAGGAGCTGGAGAATGTGCTCGAGCGGCGGAGCTGTCGTGCTCCACGGGAGGTACTGGGAGAGGGGGAGCCCTGCCCACCGCACCCTGGCTACCCCGGCCCCCTCAAGGCGGCTTTGCCCGGGGGACCCCACGCTGGGCTGACACTAACAGCGGGAAGGTCAGTGCTGCCTCCTGGGCGGGTACCGCTGAGCCCAGGCAGAACCGCAGCGGGGCTGTCGTGCCCCCCGCAGGGGCGCTGCGAGGGTCTGCCGGCAGCTGCTGCCGCGCTCGCTCTTGGGGTGCCGTTCGGTGGAGTGGGGGGTTGGCAGGCAGAGCGAAGGGAATGTGGGGAGCGGCCGGTGCCGCCGTAACGGTGTAACCGTGTGGGAGTGCTGGGGAGCGAGGAGGGGGGTCACCGTGCGGGACAGCGCGGGAGGTGAGGTTTGGCCGTGCGATGGTGGAGAGGGGAGAGGGGGTGCGGGGAGAGGGAGTGCAGGGAGGGTTTGCAGGGAGAGAGTGTACTGCTGGAGGAGGGAGAGGGTGTGCAGCTGGAGGAGGGAGAGGGTGTGGGGGCGAGGGTGTGCAGGGAGAGGGTGTGCTGCTGGAGAAGGGAGAGGGTGTGCAGGGAGAGGGTGTGCAGGGAGGGTGTGCAGGGAGAGGGTGTGTGGGGAAAGGGTGTGCGGGGAGAGGGTGTGTGGGGAGAGGGTGTGCGGAGAGGGTGTTCAGAGAGGGTGTACTTCTGGAGAAGGGAGAGGGTGTGCAGGGAGAGGGTGTGCAGAGTGGGTGTGCTGCTGGAGGAGGGAGAGGGTGTGCAGGGAGAGGGTGTGCAGGGAGAGGGTGTGCAGGGAGAGGGTGTGCGGCTGGAGATGGGACAGGGTGTGCAGAGAGGGTGTGCTGCTGCAGGAGGGAGAGGGTGTGCAGGGAGAGGGTGTGCAGGGAGAGGGCGTACGGGCAGAGGGTGTGCTGCTGGGGACGGGAGGGGATGCGCTGGTGCAGGTTCTGGCCGTCCGTTCTGCGGGAGCCGTGCGGGGTTACGGTTGAGCTGCCGGAGCGCGGGCTGGGACGTGCGGGAGAGCTGGGAGCGCCCGGAGCGCTCGTGCCTGTCGCTTGCTCGGGGTGAGCGTTGCCTGCGGGCAGCGAGCTCCTGCCGGAGGGGACACGGGTCACCCGGTGGAGCAGGGGGAGGGAGGGTGGCGTGGCTGTCGGCACTGGCGTTCCCTGCCCTGTCCCTGGCGCCGGCAGCCGCCCAGCGCTCCCCGCTGTGCTCTCTCTCTGATCCTTGTGTTTCCCTCTCAGCTCGCTCAGTGCGATAAGCCCAGCTCCAGAATGGAGGGCGACTGCGCTGTGCTGGCCGTGCCGGTGGCCCGGGAGAGCCGGGATTCGTGCCCCGGGACAGCCGCGGGCCCCGTCGTCGGAAGCGTGGCCGCCCTCCCCCAGGACCCCGCGTCGCCCGGCGAGCGCAGGAGCGGGGCAGACCGGCCCCGGCTGGACGAGCAGGAGCCCTCGGGGTGCCCCTTGTCCCAGGAGCAGGTGGCGGAGACGCCGGAGCAGGAATGTGCGATCGACTCCCAGCCCATCCCCTTCAGCCAGAACCCCTTCGTGGTGGCCAACCGCCGGGGGAAGGCGGCCGGCAAGGCCTGCCTGGGGGGGCCGCCCCTGGGCTACGGCAGGGGGGGCGTGCTGAAGACCAGCCTTTACTCCCAGGCAAGCGGTCCCGCGCGTGCGGTGTGTGGCACGCGGTGACGCCGGCCGCCCGCGCCCTGCGAGCCGCGGGGCAGCACGAGGCCCGCGCGGGGCCGGCCCCCCTAACATGTGCTTCTGGCGTGGCGCAGCATGGCGTGTGGCGTGCTGTGGCGTGTGGCGTGCTGTGGCGTGTGGCGCCGGCGGGCAGAGGGGTCTAACACCCACTAACGCACCCCCTTGCCCTGCGCCCCTCCCGCTCAGCCCCTCTGCGGGGGGGCGCGGCGGTGTCGGGGGGGGCTTCCCCGGCGTCTCCGGGTGGGCAGGAGTCGGACTCGGAGCGGCGGCGTTCCCCGGCCGTGGTCATGAGCCGGGGGGGGGGGGGGTCGCAGGGGGACGGTGGGGGTGTCACAACCTGCCTGGACGAGCAGCCGGTTGATGTGCAGCCCAGAGCGGGCCGCTCTCCGGGTGACTCGCTCCGGTACTTCCAGAGGGGAGATTCCCAGGGGGAACTTTTCCGGGAAACCTGTACTTCAGTTCCGCACTGTTGCACAGGAAACCAGAGCCCGGACCCCCCAAGGATGGTCTGACCAGGCCCCCTCCACACCACCCACCCTGCCTTCCCCCCTGCTGGGGGGCTGGAAAGCGGGAGAAGCAGAACAGCTGCGATCCAACAGCCCCCCCAGAAGGAAAACCACCACCAAGCCACCACCCGGCGGGAGTCGCTCGGGCATCCTGAGCCGCTCCCCTGGGAGCACTGGGCTTCCCGGGACAGCGGGCGGAGGGGCAGGGGGCCGACGTGTCATAGCACTTCTGACCCCAGCACGTCCCAACGGCAGGAGGACGCGGAGCTGCCCCCAGGGCTGGAGCCCCTCTGCCATGTGGCCAGGCTGGGGGGGTTGGGGGGTTCAAACTGGAGCAGGGAAGGCTCCGGGGAGACCTCAGAGCCCCTTCCAGTGCTGGGGGGTACAGGGAAGCTGGGGGGGCTTTTCCAAGGGCAGGGGGTGACAGGCCAAGGGGTGACGGGTTGGAACGGGCAGAGGGAGATGGAGCTGGGCCATGGGGAAGGAATTCTTCCCGCAGAGGGTGGGGGGCACGGGGACAGGTTCCCAGAGCAGCTGGGGATGCCCCATCCCTGGGGGTGCCCAAGGCCAGGCTGGATGGGGCTGGGAGCAGCCTGGGCTATGGAGGGGTCCCTGCCCGTGGCAGGGGGGAGGCTGGGGGGCTTTGAGGTCCCTTCCCGCCCGAACCATCCCGTGATACCACGACTGGGGTTCAGAAGGTCGAAAACGCAGCGGTCGCGGAGCACCGACCTTTTCCGAACGTAGCCTTTACGCCAGGCCAGCGGCCACCAGCGTGGGGGTGGGTGTCCCAGTCAGCTGGAGCTGTCCCAAGGGGTCCCTTCTCCCTGTGTCAGCTGGGATGGGGAGCTGGGAAAAGGGGAAACACTGCTGTAGGCCAGCTCCTGCCTTGGGAAGCGGCCCGTGGGCGCAGAGGGGCTTGGCTTGCGGTAGCCGGCAGCAGGGCGAGCGGGGACGCTCCTGGCCCCAGAGCCGTGGCAGCGGACACGGCTGCATCCGCCCTCCCAGCGCTGAGGAGGATGGGGCGTTCTCCGGCCCAGCCTGAACTGGCTGGCGGCTCCTACCTTGGGCGGCCGAAATGCCGCTGCCCCAGGCCGACACGAACCCGACCCAGTGATTCCTCAGCGCCTGGGTCCGGCACTGCCGACTGCGCGAGCCTGGAGCGGCTCGGGCGGCTCTCCCGGTCCGCACACCCCTGTTCCCGGGAGTCGCGCCGCTCCGGCCGCGGCTGGACGGCGGGTGATCGCTGGGATGCGCTGGTCTGGGGGGGCTGGCGCGGCCCGAACGCTGGTGGCCCCGGGGTCCCGTGGCAGGGCGAGCCCTGCCCGTCCCGTGCGCTGGGATACCCGGGAAGGTGCTGCCGTTGGGGAACGGCAGCGGATGCGGCTGGGGAGGAATCGGGGGCTCTGCCGAGGCTGTTGAGGGCTAAAGGGCGACTGGAGCAGATTCCGGGAGCGCTTAGAGGGCGGAGGCTGCAGCCTGGTTCAGCCAGCCTTGCCAGGCGCTTGGATACGTCCCAGTTCCGATGGTTGACGTCGTTCCTGTGGTGTTTCTAACGTTGGTGCGAGTTCCTGCTCTGTGGCAGCTGCTGCAGGGCCCAGGGCTAGCTCTGCTCGCGGCGAGGTGGCCCTGGCTGGCCGTTGGCCTGGCCTCCTGCTGGCCCTGCCAAGGGCCGGGCATGAAAGTCACTGGACGGGAACCCAACGGCTTCGTCTTCTCTTCCAGGCTCCTGCGGGCGAGTCTGGGACGGGCAATTCCAGGCGTGAACCCCCCTGTTCTCCCAGTAATCAGGTGAGAATTGCCCCGGACAGGGCGGGGGGATGGGGGTAGGGCAGGGGGACAAGCTTCTGGGGCGAGGTGGCACCAGGCAGCCGATGCAATTGCCCTCCTCAAGAGTGATGCCGTTGGGGCGGAGGGGTGACCGTCACGGGGGCAGCTGGAGAACGGGGGGCAGCTGGAGAACTGAGGGGGCAGCTGGGGAACTGGGGGGCAGCTGGAGAACTGAAGGGGCAGCTGGAGAACTGGGGGGCAGCTGGAGAACTGGGGGCAGCTGGGGAACTGGGGGACAGCTGGAGAACTGAAGGGGGCAGCTGGGGAACTGGGGGGCAGCTGGAGAACTGGGGGCAGCTGGAGAACTGGGGGACAGCTGGGGAACTGAGGAGGCAGCTGGGGAACTGGGGGGCAGCTGGAGAACTGGGGGCAGCTGGGGAACTGGGGGGCAGCTGGAGAACTGAAGGGGCAGCTGGAGAACTGGGGGGGCAGCTGTGGAACTGGGGGGCAGCTGTGGAACTGAGGGGGCAGCTGGAGAACTGGGGGGCAGCTGGGGAACTAGGGGGGCAGCTGGAGAACTGGGGGCAGCTGGAGAACTGGGGGGGCAGCTGGAGAACTGGGGGGCAGCTGGGGAACTGAGGGGGCAGCTGGGGAACTGGGGGGGCAGCTGGAGAACTGAGGGGGCAGCTGCAGAACTGGGAGCAGCTGGAGAACTGGGGGCCAGCTGGGGAACTGAGGGGGCACCTGGGGAACTGAGGGGGCACCTGGGGAACTGGGGGCAGCTGGGGAACTGGGGGGCAACTGGAGAACTGGGGGGCAGCTGGGGAACTGGGAGGCAGCTGGAGAACTGGGGGGCAGCTGGGGAACTGGGGGGCAGCTGGAGAACTGGGAGGGCAGCTGGAGAACTGGGGGGTCAGCTGGGGAACTGGGGGGCAGCTGGAGAACTGAGGGGGCAGCTGGGGAACTGGGGGGCAGCTGGAGAACTGAAGGGGCAACTGGAGAACTGGGAGGGCAGCTGGGGAACTGGGGGGGCAGCTGGGGAACTGGGGGGCAGCTGGGGAACTGGGAGGCAGCTGGAGAACCGTGGGGGCAGCTGGGGAACTGGGGGGCAGCTGGGGAACTGGGGAGGCAGCTGGGGAACTGGGGGGCAGCTCGGCGCCTGCCCAGTGTCTCTGAGGTCCTGGGGTACGGAGCAGCTCATCGGGGGGTGGAAAGGTGCCGCCTGCGGGTTCGCAGGGCGTTGGGGAGCGCCTACGACGCGGCGGCTGTGGGTAGGGAGCGGCCCCGCCGGCGCCTCGCACGGGATGTTGGTTCTGGGAGGAACCGGACGGGTCGGGAGTCGGGGAGCGAGCTCAGCGCCAGAGGGATCCCCGGATCCGTTGGAGCCGCTGCCTGCAGCCCACGACGCGGTTCGGGAGCATCCGGCGGGAATGGGTGCGGGAGCGCTTCCTGGAACTCCGGCTGGGGAGCAGCTCTCGCTGGGGGATGGGACGTTCCTTTATTTCTCGGGCAGCGTTACCGTTCCCGCCCTCCGTTTGACTCCCCGGCGGCCGTGTGTCCTGCGGGATGAGCCGCCGCAGTGGGATTTCTGAGCTCCCCCGTCGCACCTTACTGGTTCCAGACTGGGGCTGGAAGGAGCCGGCGGTTGCCCGGGACTCACTGTCCCTGGTCGTCCTGCGCGTGGTGGGTTCCCCCCGGAGCTCCTCCAGCCACCCCGCACCGGCCGGGCCCTCAGCCGAGGCGTTTCCGCTCCGTAGGCCGGCCGGGAGCGGGTCCTGCTGGGCCGGGCCAGCAGAGCGTCGCGACGTGAGTTGTGTCGGCGAGGGGGCAGTTCTCGGGTCAGAGGGGCCAGGACGTGGCTGGAGAGCGGGGCCGGACAGCAGAGCCGGACAGCGGAGCCGCGGGGAGGGACGGCGCAGCCCATCCTCCCGTGCTTCCTTGGCCGGCCTTGCGTCTCCCTGGGTTCTCGGATCCCTGGGAGCCGAGGGACCCCCGGGGGCACGGGCAGGTGAGGAGGAGGCAGCCCCCCGGCAGCGTTTGTGCAGGCGTTTCCCGTTCCAGTTGGAGCTGGAGGTCTGGAATTCCCTGTTGGCAGCTCCGGGTTCGTACCAGGAGTTCCTGCGCCGTGAGCGTCCTGCCGAACGGTCGGCGCGGCGGGCCCCTGTCTTCCTCTCGCCGCCGTTGCGACGCAGGTGCCACCAGCCCCGTTATTTCCAGGGGCGTTGGAGCCAGTCCCAGCCTTTGTCCCGGTTTTCCCGTTTCGAGGATCCCGGCAGCTGCTGCCGCGGGGGTCGGGGCTGCGCGTGGTTCCGAGCGCCGCCTCCCCCTGTTGGGCCGTGGCTGGCGGGAATGAGGGGCTCCGGGGGCTGCTCTTGGAGGTGGTTTTGAAGAAAGTTGGGGGGGGCTTTGGCTTTTCCAAGGGCAGGGGGTGACAGGCCAAGGGGTGACGGGTTGGAACGGGCAGAGGGAGATGGAGCTGGGCCATGGGGAAGGAATTCTTCCCGCAGAGGGTGGGGGGCACTGGGACAGGTTCCCAGAGCAGCTGGGGATGCCCCATCCCTGGGGGTGCCCAAGGCCAGGCTGGATGAGGCTGGGAGCAGCCTGGGCTGTGGGAGGGTCCCTGCCCGTGGGGGTGCTGGGGGGGCTTTGGGGTCCCTCCTCACCCAACCCGCTCTGTGGTGCCGCAGTGCTGGGCTGTGGGTGTCGCTGGTGGCCGTCCCCACTCTCCCTTCCCAGGGCCTTGTGTCCCGTCTACTTGGTTTCATCCTCCCTGGATCCCAGCCTCCGCAGCAGCCTCCGGCACGTCCCACAGGGGGTGGGCAGGGGGTTTCGCTGTCCCCGGACGAGGAATGTCACAGGGGCGGGAGCGGCTCCGACAGCAGTACTGAGGGGCGCGGGGCGACCCCGGCCTCGGGGCCTGTACGTTTTCTGGGGATCCAGGAGACTGGGCCGCCTGGAGGTTGCTCCGGAGCAGAAGCTCCAAGGAATCGCAGCTCCAGTTCTCTGCCGCCGCCTGGTTTTGGGGTGAATTGGCCGGTTTTGAGGACTCGCAGCGCAGCCAGCGTGTGGCGGGTCGTGTCGGACTCCCCCAGAGTGACCGAGGGAAGCTGATCCCTTTGGCCCGAGGCTGGAGTCGCGACAGTCTCCCCTGGCCTTGGGTTCTGGGGGGTGGGGGAGCAGGGGGGTCCGGCGGTGCGTGCGGGGGGTCTGCTCGTCCGGCGGGGGGCAGAGGGGCTCTCCGTGTGGCAGCGGGTGAGGGCGCTCGCGGCGCTGGGGACGGCGCTGCTCTCACGCGGGAAACCCGGTCTCTTCGTTTTCTCTCCCGTTCTCTCCCCTGACGACCCTCCCCGGCGTTGCCCCCCCGCAGACGCCCACAGCCCCTCGGCCTGCTCCCCTCCCGGGCAGGGAGACCCGCTTTGTAAGTGCCGGTGGGTGTGCGGTGTGCGCTGCTGCTCCGCGCTGCTCTCGCCCGGCACCGCTGCCCCGCGCCTTCCTCCCGCTGCCCCCGGCTCCCGGGCGTGCTGCGCCGCGCGGGCTGCGAGGGGCTGCTCCTGCTAGCCGCCGCTGCGCTGGCGCCTGCGCTTCGGGCAGAGGAGCGGGGGGCTGCCGGCTTTGCAGTGGCGAGGGCAGGGGGGGTGACCAGGGGCCAGGAGAGCGGGGCTGGGGGGCAGCGCCCAGGGATGGGCAGAGCTGGGGGGCCCGTCCGACGCAGAACCGGGAGAGGCCCGCGCGGGCGTCCCTGGATGCTCAGCCCACGAAGAGGAAGGGATGGGGGGCTCGTGTGGGATGGGGGGCTTTTCCCTGCGCAGGGCGGGCGGCGGGGCTGGGGGTGTATTTTTTGTGCGGAGCGGGGTAAACCAAGGGCTTCCAGGCTGGGCTGCGGGCTGACGCGGCGTCTCTGCTTTCAGGCTTCCATCAACTTCATTTCCTCGCCGGACGACAGTAGATCCGTGAGTACCTCCCGCTACACCGTGCCGTTACACCGTGTCCTTACAGTCCTTACACCGTGCCCTTACACCGTGCCCTTACACCATGTCTTTACACCGTGCCGTTACACCGTGCCGTTACACCGTGCCATTACACCGTGTCCTTACACTGTGCTCTTACACCATCTCGTTACATCGTGTCCTTACACCATGTCTCTACACCGTGCCATTACACCATCCCGTTACACTGTGCCCTTACACCATCCCTTACACCGTGCCTTTACACCGTGCCATTACACCGTCCCATTATACTGTGTCCTTACACTGTGCCCTTACACCACCCTGTTACACCGTGCCCTTACACCATCCTTTACACCGTGCCCTTACACCGTGTCCTTACACCGTGCCCTTACACCGTGCCGTAACCCCTGTGCATCCCCCAGCACGCAGCTTAGCTCCAGCCCCGCCATCCCGCTGCTGGCTCCTCCGGCGCCTCCCAACTGTCCGAACACACCTGCGGGCAGAGAAGGGCCGGGGGGGATGGGGTGGTTGGGGGCCGCCGGGGGCGCAGTGCCCACGAAAGGATGGGGGTCCGTTCTTGGGGAAGTGGGTGGTGGGCAGAGCCGCTGCCCTGGCGTTGCGGAGGGCGGAGGGGCGGGTTGGCAGGGTCCCTGGGGGGCAGCCCCGAAGGGCGAAGGAGTGCGGGAAGGGTGGGTGTCCTGCCAGAAGGGATCTTAAAGGTACAGTGCAGGGCGTCCCCGTGTGCCAGATGGGCTGGGGGGCAAGAGACCGGCCCGGCTGGAACTTGGGCGTTCGGAACCGTCGGAAGAGGGGGCAGGCAGCTGGGGAGGACGGCAGGGACGTCGCAGGGATTCGCAGGGGGAGAATTAGAGGGGCCAGAGCCCGACTAGAACTGCGCCTGGGGGCTGCGGAAAGGCAAGAGAAAGCGTAGCCGGAGGATGAGATGGGCCATCGGGAAAGCTCTTCCCAGAGGGGGGGTCACTGGGACAGGTTCCCAGAGCAGCTGGGGATGCCCCATCCCTGGGGGTGCCCAAGGCCAGGCTGGATGGGGCTGGGAGCAGCCTGGGCTGTGGGAGGGGTCCCTGCCCGTGGCAGGAGGCAACACTGGGTGGACTTTGGGGTCCCTCCCCAAAACCATTCCATGATTCCATGTTTCCATAAATCCATCAGCAACACGGGGGGGCTCAGGAGACTCTCCGTCCGTACTGGATGCGGTGGGAAGCAGTGGCGGGGCGAGGGAAGGGCTGAGGTGCGGGATGCCACCGCTGCCCCCGTCCTCAGGGGTAGGAGCAGTTGTCCTGCGGGTACCCAGCGCCCGCGCTGGAGCGCAGCGACGGGGCAGATCCCCCCATCCGAGGGGGACGGTGGGTGTAACGGACGTGGGTGTGCCGCCTGCTGAGGTGGTTTAGCGCCGGACTGGGCAGCGGGGATCAGCGGGGGGACTCAGCGATCTCCAAGGCCTTTCCTGACCTCGGCGGGGCTGGGGCAGATCCTGGCGGTGGGACAACTCGGTGCCTGGGTGGCGGCAGCGTTTGCTCCCTCACCGCTGCAGCTTTCGCCCCGTGGCGTTTCCCTGCCTCCCGCGGGTGCCCCTTGGGCTGTCTGGCGCGGGGCGCTTCGCTCACGCCTGCGCAGCGTGCGGCGGGATGACGCGGAGCCCAGGCCCCCGCGCTGCGCTGGCCGCTGCGTGTCTGTCGGGGGGGGGCTCTCCAACGCCGCCTGGAGCCCTGGCTGGGTCTCGGCTCAGCCGCGTCCCCGGCTCTGGCCAACACCCGTTCCCGGCTGGCGTTTCCCTCCCGCGTCCTCCATTCGGGATGCTCACGCTCCCCAGGTTGGGACGCTGGCGCCACGCGCCTCTGCCCTTCGCAGCTGCTGCTCGGACGTGGCCGGGCGTCCTGCCCTGCCCCGTAACCTCTCGCTCCTGTCGCGACCCCGACCTCGGTTCCTCTGTCCCAGGCCCACGCTCCGCGCCAGGGCCGGCTGGGCGCCTGCTCGAGCAGCTGCCCCGGGGCCGCAGCGCGGGCACACGGGCTGGCCTCACTGCTGCAGACACCCTGCTGCCCTAACTGCTCCTCTCTCTCTCTCCCCCTGCCCCTTCCGCCACCCTCCCCCGCCATGCCGCCCTGACGCCAGCAGACCAAGCCGGGCGTCATCCAGCCTCTCGCCCGCGCGCGACCGAGTGCCGCCTCGCCCAGCGCCGAGGACGGGGACAGCCCCAATCCCTTCCAGCAGCCTGAGCTCTGCTTCCGTGCCCAGAACTCCGTAAGTGCCCTGCGGTTCTTCCTGCCGAGCTCCGTCTGCCTGCCCCGGGCTGTCGGGGGGTCCCCCCCCAGTGGTGATTTTGGGGTGTAAAGATCCCGCGCCTTAGCCAAGGGTGCTCTTGTTTACACATCGGTCTGGGTGCTCGGCACGGGTGGAGCCGGGCACTCCCAGCACAGGGACAGGCGGGAATGGATCGGGAACAGCCCTGGGGAGAAGGAGTTGGGGGGCTGGGGGCGAGGGGCTGGCCAGGAGCCGGCCGTGTGCGCTGGAGCCCAGAAACCAACCCCATCCCGGGCTGGATCCGCAGCAGCGTGGCCAGGGGGGCGAGGGAGGGGATTCTGCCCCTCTGCTCCGCTCGGGGCAGACCCCCCCTGCACTTCTGCCTCCAGCTCGGGGCCCCCACCAGCAGGAGGACACGGAGCTGTTGGAGCGAGGCCAGAGGAGGCCCCGGAGATGCTGCGAGGGCTGGAGCCCCTCTGCCCTGGGGCCAGGCTGGGGGGGTTGGGGGGTTCAGCCTGGAGCAGGGAAGGCTCCGGGGAGCCCCTGGAGCCCCTTCCAGTGCCGGGGGGGACAGGAAAGCTGGGGGGACTTTTCCAAGGGCAGGGGGTGACAGGACAAGGGGTGACGGGTTGGAACGGGCAGAGGGAGATGGAGCTGGGCCATGGGGAAGGAATTCTTCCCGCAGAGGGTGGGGGGCACTGGGACAGGTTCCCAGAGCAGCTGGGGATGCCCCATCCCTGGGGGTGCCCAAGGCCAGGCTGGATGGGGCTGGGAGCACCCTGGGCTATGGGAGGGGTCCCTGCCCATGGCAGGGGGGAGGCTGGGGGGACTTTAAGGTCCCTTCCCACCCAAACAATCCCGTGATTCCGTGATTCACTTTCTACCACGGATGACCCTCACCACCCACCTTGTGCCTGCACAGTTCTCCCTCGGGACGCGGCACCGTGGCGGAAATCCCCGGAGCCGTTACGGTTTCAGACCCTCATGTGGGGTGTTGCTTCCACTGAGGCGTCAGTCCCTCGGAACCTTTGCCCGCGGCGGTGTTGGCGCGGGAGCCCCGACCATCCTGCTGGAAATGCGTTATGGTTTCCTAAAGGACGGGGTTTGGAAGACTCACGTTCCGGCTGCGTGTCGCTGGGGAGATGCCGGCGTCCTGGCCTCTGCCGTGCCAGAAGCCGCGCACCCCCCGTGCAGCCCTTGTCCGACGTGATCCGAATCCGGGACCCGGGTTGCGGAGCGCTGTGTGTGATCCGGGTGGTCGGCCGAGACTCACGGGTTTTACAGCCTCTCCTGGTGGCGCTGGGCTGTTCCGCAGCCCGGGCAGAAGGCAGCACCGTCCAACAACCTCATTCCCCCCCAGCCCCGCCAGCGCGAACCCGCCAGCACCTGGGGGGTTTGAGGGGATGCAGCAGCCCACGGGGGTTCGCATTCCGGTAGGAAGGGAGGTGGTGGGTTCCGACCCCCAGCTCCCGCTCCTGGCTGTGCTGCTGTGGGCAGGTCACCCCTGTCCCCCTGAGGGTGACAGAAGGGGCCCCGGGGAGGAGAGGGCGGGAGAAGCCCAGCACGGAGAAGTGACCGGCAGTCGGAGGGTCCTCCTGGGCCTTGTCAGGTGCTTCGGAGTAAGTGGAATGCTGCGGAGGGAAAAGCCGGGGCGAAGGCTGGCCTGCTCCAGGTTGGGGTGCCTGAGGGGGTAGCAGTTTGGCTCAGGACACCGCGGGGCCGTCGCGCGGGGAACAGGAGCCCAGCGGGACTCGGGGATCCCTTCCACAGGCAGAAATGCCAGGTAGTGCCGGGGTTATCGTTCACTCCCTAACGAGCGCCCAGCCCTTCGCCGGGGCGGTCACCGTGGGGCAGTCGCCGTGGGGCGGTCACTGTGGAGCAGTCCCGGTCCATCCCTCGGTCCCGCTGGGTGGAGCAGGCACGTCTGGCGGGATCGGGTGGAAACCCCCAAGGGCTGGGACAGCACTGCAGCCCCTCGGCCAGGGGGTGGGTCACACACGCCTGGCCAGGTCGGTGGGAGTCAGCACCGCCGGGAGCATCATCGCTCCCCCCGAAATGACGCCGTGCCCACGTGCCGCGGCGTATCGCCCGCGCGCCCCCTGCGCTCCTGCCCGCGGCTGCAGGAGCTGACACGTTGCGGCTCTGCCGGCCAAAGGCTGGGCTGTAAGGTCGCTGTGACCCTCTGCCGCGGGCTGGGGCCGTGCTGAGGGTCGAGGCCGCTGGCGTCAGCCTCACAGGTACCAGGGGAAAAGCTGTTCCTTTAGTGTGAGTCTGTGGGAAGCGTGACGTGTCGGGATTCGATGGCCGGGCCCACGCTGCCGCTTGCTTGACGTGGAAGAGCATCTGAGGGCAAAATCCGATTAGCGGCGGGTTAAAACGGTTTGTACGTGAATTAAAAGTGATTTACAGGCAGGGAAGTGGAGGCAGGATTGGATTGTTGGGATGTGGCCGGGGAGAAGGGGCAAGGAAAACCCTCCCGTGCGGTCACACGGTTCAGAGCGGAGCCCCTGCTTCCTACACTCCGTGGAAGAGCCTGGGTGTGGCTGGTCCCAGCCCGGGTCCCAGCCCGGGCCAGCAGTTTATGCCTGAGGAATCGGGGCGAGGATCGCGGGGTGTGGAGTTTGGGCTCGGGGCAGCTGCGGTGTGGGGCAGCAGCGGCCCGGCGACGTCACAGCGTTAGCTGGCCGTTCCCCAGCGGGACCCAACCGGCAGCAAATCAGCGCAGTGACCCCAGCAGGGGGCTGACGAGGCCAGCGACCCGGCGCTGCACCCACACACGGATACGGAGACGCCTGAGTGTGTAGAGGTGCCTCAAATCCCCCTGGGGTTGGGTGGCAGCATTCCCGCGGGGTGTCCGTGCCTCGACGCGCGCAGAGCTGAGCCTCCAGGAGGTTCTTCAGCCCCGGGCTGTGGGGACCGTCCTCTGACGTCGCCAACTGGAGTGGCTGCCGGCCCCGAGAGGCGTCCCACTCCGAGGGAGACGCTGGGCGCAGCACCAGGAGAGCCCTGAGGGGCGCCTTGGAAGCGCTGTCTGTCGGGGCGCGAGACAGTTGCCTTCAGGGGTGAATAACTGCAGCCTGGCCGGGGCTGGGGCCGGCGGTCACCAGCATTCCCAGCTGGTACCCCTCTGCCCAGCCTGCCTAAGGGTCAGGGCTGGCAGGGGATGAACTGTTTCACTCTCATCCCCCACCGTAACCGGGCAACGGACCCGCGGTACGGCCATTCCCCACCGTGGCACTGCAGGAGCGTTTGGGGTGAGAAGGGGCGCTTCACCCCCGGCCTGCCCGCACGGGGTCTGAGCTTTGACGGGAATCTCTAAGGCCTCCCAGGAGCTGGGAGGGGAACGAACCCACCACCGGCCCTTCACCTCCTGTCTCTGTCCCCGCAGCAGAAGCCACCCTCCCCCCCGTCTCCTGACGAGGTGCCCATCAGTGTCAAACAGGCCTACAAGACCTTCGCAGCAGTGCCCCTGGCGCACCCCCTGCTCGGGACACAGGTACCGCTGCGGGGGCGACACGCCGGTGCGGGGGGTGGGAGCTGCAGGAGGAGCGGGAGGGCCGTGCGGTTCCGTCCCAGAGCCGCTGTGCGGGAGGGACGTGTCGAGGTCCCGCGCGGACCGGCACGCTGCACGGCCCTGTCCGTGAACTCCCCGGCTTTCAGGCAGCTGCGGCTGTCCCCGGCCGTCCTGGGACAGAGGAATCCAGGGCCAGGCTGATCCGGGTCAGAGGAATTATGTAGTAGGCTGGGATCTTTCTCTCCGTGGGAACGCTTCCATCGCCCGTCTGACCGTGGAACCGCTCAGGCGAGGTGGAGGCCGTCCGCCGCAGTCCCCAAAGGGCATCCCTGGAAGTCGCGTGAGGCTGCTCAGGCCCGGTCCGCTTGAGTCCCGAGTTCCCAGAAAGGGGGTTCTGGGGCGCCTGGGGGCAATCTGACCATCTGCTGGGCAGAGTATTTCCCACGTGCTTCTTCAGAGGAGCCCCACGCCGTGCTCCGTAACCCCCTCCGGGAGGCTGGATACGGGAATTGCATCCCCCTCCCCTTAGGCTGAGCCAGCACAGCCCCCACGGCCGGTTCCGGCCCGCAGCCCATTTCCTCACTCTGAGCACGGCTTTCCTTTCTGTCCTCTGAACGCTCCCCGGCACGGCTTGGAAGCAAATCACAGACTCATGGGATGGTTTGGGTGGGGGGGACCCCAAAGCCCCCCAGTCCCACCCCCACCAGGGTCAGGGACCCTCCCACAGCCCAGGCTGCTCCCAGCCCCATCCAGCCTGGCCTTGGGCACCCCCAGGGATGGGGCATCCCCAGCTGCTCTGGGAACCTGTCCCCGTGCCCCCCACCCTCTGCGGGAAGAATTCCTTCCCCATGGCCCAGCTCCATCTCCCTCTGCCCGTTCCAACCCGTCACCCCCTGTCCTGTCGCCCACGATGAGACGCCGTGTCACAGGTTTCTTTCTGCTGCGGGTTCGTTGGGGTTTGGCCCGTTCCCTGCCAACCCCTTCCCTTACACACCATCTTCAGGACTGGGCTGTACTGGGACGCGTGGCCATCCCGCGGTGACCTGGGGCAGCAGGTTTGGCCATGTCAGCAGTCCTGGGGCTCACCTGGCCGCGCGTCGCTCCGGTCTGGCCACGGGTCCGGCCTTGCTGTTTGCAGGGTGGATTTTTGGCCGGTTTGGCTTTGTAGACGGATGCCCTCGGCGGTGGGTGCCTGTCAGCGGAAGCCCTGGGACGTCCCTAGCGGCGTCCGGCACGAAGAGGCGCTGGGACTGGTCTCTGGGGGCGTCTCGACGCACCGCCCAGCCCACGGTCGCTGAGTCCTGCGCACTGATTGCTCCCGCTCCAGCGGCCCCAGCTGGTACAGCGGGGGGTGGGGACAGGCGCTGACCCTCACGCAGCTCATCCCATCAGCCTGGCGTTCCGGGCCGACGCTCCCCACCGCTTGGACTCTGGGCAGTGCTTGCGCCCATTCGGGGGAGTGGGATGGGTGAGGGGATTTGGGGCAGCTGTGGGTTCTGCTCTTTCCCGTCGCCGATTCTGTTCGCACCTTCCTGGTTTCTGGGTCACTGTTGGCAGTGAAAGGGTTAACTTGGGCACCCAGCTGACCTTTGACCTCTCAGGCTCCTTCCTGCCAAACCCCTGATCTGTTACCACGGAGGCCGTGGGGTTATCCTCGCTGCCCCCGCCCCGTGGGGTTTCCTGCTCGGTTTCGGGTTGGTGACCTCCATCTGTGACCGTCTGTCCTGCGGCACGCCCCGGCTCTGCTGCTCCGATCACCCCTGCCCGGCTCTGTTCAGAGCCGAACCGTCGCCCGGTGCACCGGGTCGGCGAAAACCCCAGCGTCGCCCGGGCGCTGTCACGCGCCGCTCAGAGCTGCCGGGCGGCCGCTGCCCCGGCCCCGCAGGCGACGGCCATCGGCCACGTGAGCAGCCGGAGGTTGTTCCCAGGGAGCCGCCTCTTCCCCCGACGCTTTCTCTTCATCCCTTCTCCGTCGTTTGCTCCCTGGTTACACGAAACTGCAGGTTTCTGTCAGTCTTTGGGGTGCGCTGGGACAGGGCCAACAGCCGGCCGCTTCCCCACCGCTTCCTTCCGCGGGTTTGGCAGCTCCCGGGCAGTTCTCCTCTCGCCCCGACGCGATCCTGCTCCCAGCCGGATTTTCTGGGCTGGTTTCTCTGCCCCCTGTACTCCCCATCCAACAGCTGGTTAGTTCTGCCGGGTGTTCCCGCTCCTCGGGAGCCCGTGTTCCGCCGTCGTGCCGCGATTGAGCGAAGGTCGCAGCGCCCCGCACCGTCGGCTCAGCCCCCGCTCCTGCTGCCCGCCCGCCGCCCCGTGTGTTCCATCTCTGCTCGGCTGGAATTCGCCGGGATGAACGCGGGTCTTGGCCGCCCACAGTTCCCGGCGTTGCCGTGTGGGCGCTGGCGCCGCCCGCGAGCCGGCCGGTGCCCGGGAGCCGGCCGGTGCCCGGGAGCACTGCCGCCTGCGCCGCGGGGACACGCCGCGGGAGACTCCCCGTTAGAATGTGCCCGTTTCTGTTTTCCCAGGAATCGCCTGGTCAGACGAGCACCGAGAACCCCCGATGCGCCCCGGAGGTGAGGGCTGGTGGCGGGAGCGGAGTGGGACGGGCACTGGGACTGGGAGTGCTGGGCGAGCTGGGCTGGCGGCGTGGGGGCTGGGGGAGGGCGAGGGGCGCGCGGGGCAGTGCCGATGCGGCTCTCGCAGGTGGCCCCGTATGGCCCGGGGGCGCTGCACGGCCCAGAGCAGAGATCCTTCCGCGAGAGGCAGAAGTACTTCGAGGTGGAGGTGAAGCAGCAGCAGGCGGACAAACCCCCCAAGCGCGTCTCCCTGGTGGGCGAGGATGACCTGAAGAAGATGAAGGAGGAGGAAGGTACGTGGGGTTGTGCGGGGGGATTCGGCCTCATAAGTGCATCCCTTATCCATGGGAGGCGTGGGAAAGCACCTCTTCCCGGAGAGGGGGGGCACGGGGACAGGTTCCCAGAGCAGCTGGGGATGCCCCATCCCTGGGGGTGCCCAAGGCCAGGCTGGATGGGGCTGGGAGCAGCCTGGGCTGTGGGAGGGGTCCCTGCCCATGGCAGGGGGTGGGGCTGGGGGGGGCTTTGGGGTCCCCCCACCCAGACCGCCCTGTGAGGCGGTGATTTTCCCTGCAAGCTGCCCCGCCTGATGTGCAGCGCCGGGGGGTGCTGGGGGGGTCCTTGCGAGGGGCCGCTCGGTGCTGCTCTGCCGGCACCGGGGCTGCAGGGGGAGGGTCGGTCGCTGCCGTGGGGTCCCGTGTAACCTCCTCCTGCTTGAGAGTGCTGGAAGGTGGCGAGGAACCCTGTTAAGGGCCGGAATCCCGTCCTGTCCCGTAGGAAAATGCAGCTGGAGCGGGACTCCGGGGTTGGGGAGCTGCGACTGTTGATTATCGGAGAATTTCTTTGGCGAATTGTTGGGGTTTGGGTTGTTTTGGGGTTTTTCCAGTTCATAAATAGCTGGTCTTCTCCTTCCCACCTTCCCCGGCGTTCCTGTTCGGCGGGGGTCGGTGAGCAGCGGAGGCCTCTTTGCGCTCACGCGCTCAGGAACGCGACTGCGTTTGGGCCAGGCGCGAGCTCCTCGGAGACCGGTCAGGGAAAGCAGGCGCTTGGGCGCGCCGTGGCCGGAGGAGTCGCAGCTCCCCCGTCAGAGGTTACCTGCGCGCGGCACTCGTGCTCCCGGCCGGAAGAGGTGCCGGAGCTGCGGAGATAAGGGAGGGTGGAAGGAGAAGCTGGAGTGACGAGGGGCTCCGGGCTGGCTCCTCAGCTGTAAGGCGCGTCAGGCGGAGCATCGTCTCCGGGTGCTGGAAGTGAATGGATGAAGGCTCCCCCTGGGGAAGAGCGGTCCATGGGAGGGTTGTCCAGACAGTTGAGTCGGAGCTCACTCGGGACGAAACGGCCCGGTCGGACACCTCAGAGTGGCCAGTTACACCCTCGGCGCCTTGGCGGTTGCAGCAGGGTTCTGCTGCGCCGCGTCCCGCTGTGGGTAACCTGCCGCAGCGGGGGCGCGCAGGCACTCGCACAAGCTTGCCGTTCACACGCGCTCGGCTTGCAAACGTCCGAGGGAGGGGGCAGCAGCGTTACTGCTTTGCAGTTACAGAAGAGGGGAAGGAATAGGGTAGATCCTCTGGGAGGGATCATCCCATCCCGCTGCCTGACCGCGTCAGGGCTGGCCAGAAGGTAAAGCACATCACTACGGGCATTGTCCGGGCCTGGGGCATCGAGCACCTCCCTCCCTCTCCACGTCCCCTCCTCGGAAGCTGCTGAGAGCCGTGAGGTCACCCCCAGCCTCCTTTTCCACCCAGAGAAACCCAGCGTGCTCAGCCGCTCCCAGGGGATGTGCTTTCCAGCCCCGTCACCCCTTTGTCACCCTCCCCGGGCACATTCAAATACCGTCCCACCCCTCCCACATGGCGGGGCCCAGCGCCGCACACGGAGCTCGAGGGGAGGCTGCGCTGACGCCGCATGCAGCGGGACCACCCCATCTCCTGCCCAGCCGGGCAGGCAGTGGGTGATGCCCCAGGATGTGGTTTGCCCCCCTGGCTCCAGGGCACAGGGCTGGCTCCTATGGAGCTGCTGCCCCCCAGCACCCCCAGATCCCGTTCGCCCAGCGGCTCTCCGGCCACTCCTCTCCCAGTTTACGCTCCTGTCCAGAGTCACTCTGTCCTGGGTGCAGAGTGTGGCATTTGCTCTTGTTAAATTCCATGGCAGCGGTGATTGCCCGACGTTCCGATCTGTCCAGATCTCTGTAAGGCCTCCTGTCCCTTGAGAGGGCCCCCAGCCGCGCCCCGGTCAGCGTCGCCAGCAGAGCTGCCCGTGGTCATTCACCCACATCCGGGTCGGTCAGAGCACTGACCGGGCCTGGGATTGAAGCCCGAGGAACGCGGCTGGTGCCTGCAGAATACCGACCCGCAGAGGGCTGCCCGCTGCCCTTTGTCCCTGATCCCCACGTCCGGCTGCCCGACGCCCCCCAGCTCCACCGCCACGTGCGGAGCCCCATCGCCCGCTCCCGGCTCTGGGCCCTGCTGGGGGCGAGTGGGAAGGGCAGGCTCCCCACGCGGCCACGCGGGGGAAGGGGCAGGGGGGTCCACACACGGCTGCGGGTCGAGGATGAGAACGCTCAGCACCGTGACCTGTTGGAAACCCTCCTGTGAGGGTCCAGGGATGGAAGTTCAGGGACTAAGGACGGAAGGACTGAGGGGATGGTGTGGACTCGGTTTCGTTTGAGGCCTGAGGGGGTGGAGGAGAAGCCGAGGCGCCAGTGGAGGGGGGCGGCCCCAGCGCCCGGCGGGGTGATGGGCGTCAGGGCCTGCCCGAGGCCACATCCTGGCGGGGGGTGGCGAGAGCTGCGTGGTGTAAGACGAGTCTCTTCCCGGCAGCTCGCAAGCTGCAGCAGAAGCGGAGCCTGCTGTTGGAGGAAGAGGCCGAAGAGGACGAGGCGGCGCAGCCGGTCGCTGAGACGAGCGCGCAGTCCACCGTCGTCATTGAAGGGGTCGAGTACAAGATCGAGAGGCTGAACGGGAGGAGCATCCCGGCTCCAGCATCTCGGTAAGACACGGCTGGGAGCTCCGCGCCGCCCTGTGTGCCAGAGGTGCCCCAGCAGCGGGAGGTCTGGGGGGATAGGGCTGGGCAGTATCCCCAGCGGAGGAACGGGCAGGGCTCCCAGCGCTCCCTTTTCAGAAGGATCTCGGCTCCAGCACTTGGCTCTGCAGGGACGCCGACTTTCAGAGGTCGCTGATCCCAGGCGGGCGGGTGCGGAGCCTGGGTTTAGTTCCTTCAGGCTTTTGTCTCCTGGCTCTCCCGGCCTTGCCAGGTTGCCTTGTTGTTTTTCTGCCTCTTGGGCACAGAACTGGGGATGAGAAAAGGCTCCTCGGGCTTTCAGAGGAAGCCACTGCAATGAGCGGTGACGGTAGCGCGACCTTACGGGCTCAGCCGGGAGATGCGGCCGTGGGGGAGGAGCTGCTGAGCACCATCACTGCGGGTCGTGGCTTCGAACCGAACGAGCCAGGATCTGCTCCGAGCCTTTCCTGGGGGCGCCGGCCCGTGGTACTGACGGCTGCTGGTTCTGCTCTAGGCCCGCCGAGGTTGCCGAGAACAGCAGCTCCCAGAGAAACTCCCTGGAAGAGGGAATGAAGCCTGAACAGAGAAGCAGCTCCGTGTCTGGGTAAGCGCCTCAGCAGCGCCCTGTGCCGGGCGGCGGGGTGAGCGGCTCCTCTTCAGCAGACCCAGGGAGTAGAAAGAAGGGGTCTGTGGAGACAGGGAAACGGCAAGCGGAAGCAGCTTCCTGGGAGAAGCTCAGCTCGGTTACGTGTCCTCCCGTCTCCCGGGGCGATGTCCCTGGATGCGGCACACAACAGCTGGCTGGGGGTGTCGGTCGTCACCTTTACCTCGAGGCTGTGGTGCACGGGGCCGCCAACCTCTCCCCCCTTCTCTCCCTGCCCAGGTTAAGTCCGTCATATCCCGGCGCAGGGGACCAGGCGGCGCCTGTGCGGACGGCCAAAGCCGAGCGGCGGCACCAGGAGCGACTGCGGATGCAGAGTCCTGAGCTTCTCGGTGGTCCGGAGAAGGAGCTGTCTCCGGCGGAACGTCGCGCCCTGGAGGCAGAGAAACGAGCCATGTGGAGGGCGGCACGGTGAGACGGACGATCCTTCCCTCTTCTCCCTAGGCTAGCTCAGGAGCAGGGGACCTGCCGTGTGTCCCTGGGAGCAGGGGGCCTTGAAAACGGGGAACACAGGGAATGAGCAAGCTTTCCCGGCTCGGCTGGGCAGGGGGGTTACGCAGTGCCTGTTCGAACCGGGCAGACCACCCAGCGCTTGGCTGAGCTCGTTTGCTTCGGGGTGAGGGGCCTCTTGTTCCCCCAGCGCTGACCGTCACGGAGACAGCGGAGCTCTGCGGAAGCCATCAGCGCCCTTGTGCCCGGGGCTGCGCTGCTTCCCGGCCCGCACGCAGCGTCCCGCCTCGCGCGTAGCTGAGGCTGCAGGGAGACAGGCTCAGAAGGGAGAAGGGCGAGAGCGTCCCCCGTGCCGCCTGCTGCCAGGCTGGAGAAGTTGCCAAAGCCAGGAAACGACCCGGACCACGGCTTGCTTTGCCTCTCAAGCTCTGAAAGTGTGGCTACAAGTTGTTGTAGAAGTAATTCCCAGCTCAGAATGCAGGATTCAGCTGCTCCAGGCATCGGCTGGGGCACAGAATTCCTCCCAAAACAGGCCTCTAACTAGTGAAAGTTTTCCCAGAACGTTCCTGCAGGAGGCGGTGGAGGGATGGTCTGAGACAGCCAGAGGGATGGTCTGACACAGCTGAAGGGACGCTCTGACACAGCTGGAGAGACGGTTTGACACAGCCAGAGAGATGGTCTGACACAGCCGGAGGGACGGTTTGACACAGGCAGAGGGACAGTCTGAGACAGCCTGAGGGACTCTCTGACACAGCCGGAGGGACGGTCTGACACAGCCGGAGGGACGGTCAGACACAGCCGGAGGGATGGTCAGACACAGCTGGACAGGACGGTCAGACACAGCCGGAGGGACGGTCTGATGCAGCCGGAGGGACACTCTGACGCAGCTGGACAGGACGGTCAGACACAGCCGGAGGGACGCTCTGTCACAGCCGGAGGGACGCTCTGACGCAGCCGGAGGGACGGTCAGACACAGCTGGACAGGACGGTCAGACACAGCCGGAGGGATGCTCTGAGACAGCCGGACAGGATGGTCTGACGCAGCCGGAGGGAAGGTCAGACGCAGCCAGAGGGACAGTCTGAGACAGCCGGAGGGACGCTCTGACGCAGCCGGAGGGATGGTCAGACACAGCTGGACAGGACGGTCAGACACAGCCGGAGGGACGCTCTGTCACAGCTGGAGGGACGGTCAGACACAGCTGGACAGGACGGTCAGACACAGCCGGAGGGACGCTCTGACACAGCCGGAGGGATGGTCAGACACAGCTGGACAGGACGGTCAGACACAGCCGGAGGGATGCTCTGAGACAGCCGGACAGGATGGTCTGACACAGCCGGAGGGACGCTCTGGCACAGGCTCTTCTGGGGCGTGAGTGAGCAGAACAGGGCTGCTCGCCCCTCAGGACAGGACGCTGGAGGGATTGCCGGGAGTTGGGGTGCCACTTGGCAGTGCCAGGGGTTGTGCTGAGACGTGGATGATAATGATGCTGGTGCCTTCTGGGGAGGCTCTGAGGATGCAGGCGGATATTTGGTGGAGTCTCAGTGAGAACCGGCTCGTTACGCGGGCCCTTGCGGGTGCAGAGCTTCCCACTGTTACTGGACCACGTAACAGATCTGCTCACGGTTTACGTAGAGCTGGGGTCTTGTCCCTAGTGCCGGGGCTTTTGCCTTTCCTGCTGCGCTCCGACTTTGCCTTGGATGGGTCCTGTGCCTGGTCTGTCTCAGCTGGAATTCTTTCCTGAATCCCCGCCGTAGGGTCAGAAAGCTGAACAGGTGGTGGGAATCCTGTTTGTCGTCTGGAACCGGGATTTGAAGCGGTCAGTCTCTGTTAGACCTCCGGAGCTGGCCCTGCTCTGAGCAGCATCTGGATCAGATGAGCCCCAGAGTCCTTCCGGCCGGGATTGCTCCGTGCCTGGAATCTCTCCTTCCCCGCTGGCGGAGGTGCCCGCTCACGGGCACAGTGGAGAGTCGGGGCGGCGTGTGCCCTGGCGGGATGTGCTGCTGCGGGATTCCCTCTGTTGCTCCGACTCACTGGAAGTTCGGCTGCGTTCGGCAGCCGCCTGGTCTGCCGGATGCTCCTCCCGTGGCTCCTGTGTCACGGCTTTTCAGGTGGCACCACTGGAAGTGGAAGGGCTTTGAGGTCCCCTCCAGCCTGAACCGTCTGCGGTTCCCGGATCGTTTGCAGGTGGAAGTTGCGTGTTCCCACACGGAGCCAGGAACAGCCTGTTACAAAGGCACAAGTGGGGCGCGTGCAGCCGGTGCCAGAGCTGGCGCGTCGCCCCTGAGCGTCGGTGTGCTGGGGCCGAGGGCGTGCTGGGAGCCGTCGCTGGGAAGAGGCTGGATGGACTGGGGTGACCAGATCCGGATTCTCGCTCCGGCACGCACCTCCTGGTGACATTGGGGCGATCACCGAGTCCCTTTGCCCGCAGGGGACTGGAAGAGCAGTTCTGGGTCACACAGAGGCTCTGGGCGGCGACTGCGTTAAGCCAGCTGTCAGGGGGACGCTGGGGAAGCACCGGTGGTATCGGGAGTGTCACAGAATCATGGAATGGTTTGGGTGGAAAGGACCTCCCCCCTCCCCCAGCCCCCCCGCCACGGGCAGGGACCCCTCCATAGCCCAGGGTGCTCCCAGCCCCATCCAGCCTGGCCTTGGGCACCCCCAGGGATGGGGCAGCCCCAGCTGCTCTGGGCACCTGTTAGAAACGCCGGGGGGGCAGGGCTCTGCTGACCTGCTCGGTCCTGTCACGCTGCTGTCCCTCCCATGGGCTTTTGGGGTAGGATCTGTAGGTAGGATTGGCTGAAGGTGCTTAGGGCACAGTGGACGTTCTGCCCTGCGCTGAGGAGGGGTCCCGAGCGCTGTGGGTTCGCCCACTGTGGGGGAGCGAGCCCTGCATTCCAGCCCTCCCATGTCCCCCACGCGTGGGGCTGGTGGGAGATGCGCCGGTGAAGGGAGAGGCTTCGGGAGGCAGGAATACGTGACGGGGAGAAGGCACTTGCCACTCTCTCGCCCGTCGGTCACCGGTTCCAGTGTCACCGGGCTCGAGTCCTCGGCTCCGCATCGCTCCGGCGCCAGGTGGCTTTGTTGGTTCTGGAGGCGTGCCCGGCTGATGCCCTGTGGCATTGGCAGGAATCAGTCGGTCACCGTAACGTGCTCCTTGCGGCGGGACAAGGATGCTGCTGCCTGCGGCCACAGGTCCCGCAGGGTGAGCTGCCGGTGGCGCAGCGAGGTGGTGGCAGCCAGGGCCCCAGCCTTGCTCCCGGAGGCGGCGGGGCGGGCGGGTGGGAGGCCTGTGCGGCCCCGTGCGTGGCGCTGCGGCCTCGCTGGCCCCTGTGTGCTGTCTAGTGATGCCACTGCTGTGATTCTCCTAATCCTCTATCTTCTGCTTCTTTCCAGTTCTCTGCTCTGTGCGCTGTCGCTCGTGACCCCATCCGTTTGCACCTTCTTGGGCTTCCCTTTCTCTCCCCGTGTCGCCAGTGCTGTGCCAGGACATGCCATGCGCCCCCCTTCCCCCCCACCCCCCCCAGCTCTGTGGGACACACCCCCCGGGACCCGGGCCGCGTACGTTCCGGGCACACGCGGCCGCCGGCGCTCGTGCCGTGGGAGGAGCAGGATTAGGGCGCAGGCACGTAGCGGGGGCGTCGGGGCAGGGCTGCGCGTCCTGGCAGCGGCCACCCGCGCGCGCGCTGCTGCGCAACACGCTCGCCCCTGCCCGCGCCTGAGCGGGGCCCATGCAAACGGCCCTTCCCGAGTGCGCGCGTCCCTCTGCTTCCCCTTTCCTCGGGGCCGAGGGGGGCGCGGGTGGGGGCCAGGCACCCCGAGGCGTCAGGGCGACGCGCTGGTGCCCCGCGCTCCCTCGGCCCGTTTCACGCGCGCACGTCGCCGTAACGGCCCCCTGGGCCTTGCCGGGGCCTGCTGGGCGCGCCCGGTCCTGCCAGCGTGGGGAGCGCAGCCTCCGGATGCTGAGGCTTCGGGCCCGTGATCCCGGGTTCCCCTCCCCCCGCCGGGGGCTCCCGCAGCAGCCGGTGTTGGATGGGATCCGACCCGGGAGCCCGTTTCAGACCCGTTTCTCCTGGCCAGGGTGTGTTCCTGTGTCTGTTTCTCTCCCTGTGCTTGTCCGCTGCGATGTTCATCACCACCGTTTCCTCTTCCTCCTCTTCCTCCTCCTCCTCCTCCTCCTCCTCCTCAGCTCCTCCGCTCTTGAAGACAGTATTAAACAGTACGAGCAGGATCTGGCCAGGAAGCTGTACCAGTCCCGGCAGCGGGCGCCTGCTCCCGGGGCCAGGCCCGCCCCGGTGGGTAGCCCAGGGCCGAGCCGCGCCTCGAGACCCCCCGGGTCAGGAAGCCAATCCAGGTGTGCACGGCCCCCTCCCCCGGCTGCATGCGAACGCCCCGGCTGCCCCCCGTCCCGCGCAGCGCTCCCAGCTCCGCGGCCGGGGGGCATTGAGGGGTGCTGGTGTGCCCCGAGGTCCCGCCGGCTGGCGGTTGTCTCGGGGGGGGGGTGCTGGGGGTGGGGAGAGGGAGCAGGTGGTCAGGGCTGAGCCCACATCTCTGAGCCGTTCCGTGACCTCCCGACGCCTGAAGAGGGTTAATGTGGAACACGCTGAGAGCGCCGGGGAGAGCGAAGCCTGGGACCGGTCCTGCTCGTTGAGCCCCCGCGGTTCCCTGCCCAGCCTGGGCCGCTCTCCCGTCCCGCGCGGCCCCTCCGGAAGGGCCCGCGGCCACCCGGCGCACCGGTGCTTGGCTCGAGGCTCCGTCTGGTCAGCGCCTGGCGCCGGAGGGGCAGCAGACCGAGCTGTTCCCTCCTGCTTGACCGTCTGTGTGCCCCAGGGCAGCGGGGTGCTTTGCCCCTGGCCGCGCTGCCGGGCGGCTGCTGGGCGCAGGACGGCTCGCTCTGCCCAGGAGCCCGTGTCCGACATTCTTCCCTCCCTCCTTGCCGAGGCAGGATGAAGTCGCTGGAACAGGATGCCCTGAAAGCCCAGATGGTCATTGCCAAGTCCAAGGAGGGGAAAAAGCGCAGCACCCTGGAGCAGCTGGCGGAGTCGCCGTCCCCGGCCCCCACCCCGTCGCCAACGCCCCTGGAAGGTACCGAGTTGTCTGTCCCCGGGAACATAATTAACGCTGCGGGAAGGGCTCTCCTCCTTCAGCCTGAGCGGGAAGGTCCCTTGGGGGGTGGGACATCGCTCAGCACGGGGTGGGCCTGACCTGTGGGAGACGGGAGCGCGGGGGGCGCAGTCCCAGGAGCCGGAGCAGAAACACACCCGGGACCCGGCGGTTGAAATGATGGGGCAGGGGGGGCATTTGCCAACGGGGCAGGGAGCATTTCCAACGGGGCAGGGGGGTATTTGCCAACGGGGCAGGGGGCATTCACCGAGGGGGCAGGGGGGCATTCACCATGGAAAGGCAGCGTCTGTCCTGAGCGCGGCCCTGGGTGTTGCCGGATGGGGAGGGTGGGCTCGGAGACGTGTCGCGTGTGCTGCAGGCACTGACTGTCCCCTTCTGTCACCCTCCGCAGAGTGCGGTCCCCGAGGCGTCACCTCGCCGGGGAGGCTGGTAAGACACCGCGCGCTCTCGGTACCTCGCCCGTCATCCTGGGATTTCTCGGGGACTCACTGTGGGCTGTGCTCCGGGGCTCGGGGTCGCTGCCTGGATCCCTCCGCCGGGTCCGGCCGCGTGGCGGCACGTGGCGGGGGCGCGGGGGCGGCTCTGCCATGCCGGTTGCCGCAGGCATCCCCCGTTCTGCAGCCGCGCTCTAACATCTGTTCACTCATTCGTCCCTCTTGCGGGTCTCCGTGCCCAGGAAGCCTTGCGCGGCAGAGCTCCAGAGCCCGTTTCCTCAGTGGAAAGCTGACAACTTGGGCTGGAATCGGCCTTTTCCTTTCTCGAGGCGCTGTAAAGGCGTGCTGGGACTAGTAAAACAGTGGGAGCAGGGGGACCAGCCGCAGAGGGGACCTGCTTTTGCCCCAGGTCCCACCGTAGAGCCCACCCTGGGTGGAAATCCCGCCCGTGCCGCAGCCGACGGGAATCTTGCCGTCAATTTTCCCACGAAGACAGGTCCCCCCCCGGCTCCGTGTGCGTTTTACCGGGGCGCGTGGGGTGTCCTCAGCATCGGGGCCCCGGCCTGGCCCCACAGCAGCCGGAAGGACGGGATCCCAGAGCCACGTTTCCAGCGGCGCTGTCCGGGCGCTCCTGGCGCTGCCTGGGAGTGACGCTCTGCTCCTGCTTTGCCCCTGCACGTTGCTCGGCTCCCCGCTGGGTCTCCAGCCGTTTCCCTCCCCTTACTCTCTCTTCTCTGTTTCTTCTCCTTCGCTGTCCCTTCCAGTCCGTGTCTGAAAAGAAGTTTGACTACCGGGAATTTGCTGCTATTCCTTCCTCCAAACCTGTTTACGAAATCCAGGTATAAACAGCTTGTCTGCCAGGCTGCCCAGGGCTTGCTTTGCTTGCGTACCCAGCGTAACGATCCTGGAACCTGCAGGGAGAGCTGGGAGGTAAAACGAAGCGTAGGAACGATTCCCAACAGCCTGCGAGCTGGAGCGGGCGTTGGCTCCACACGGGAGAGTGCCCGGCGTCCGGCCCCCGCGGCAGCCCTGGGGACAGCTCCCGGGCGTTGTATTCTGCTGCAGACGGACGGTGAAGCACTCGCCCAGCGATGCCGCTCGCCCAGCGATGCTGCTCGCCCTGGGTCCGAGCGGCACTGTTTCCCCGGGCTCTGCTCCTGAACAGGGTGCCCGGGCTCTGCCCCCGCTGCTCATGACGGCACGACCGCTACCAAATTCCCTTTATTCCTGAGGCGGTGCGTGGGCTGGGCTCATCCCCCTTTGTCCTGCCTCCTCCAGGTTCGCTGCTGGCACAGAATCGGCAGGTTTGTAGGGAAGCGAGGGCTGGGTGTGCTCTGCAGCTGTGGAACTGCCCTGATGCTTCCCAGATCATACCATGGAACGGTTTGGGTTGAAGGGACCCCATGGCCCCCCCAGCCCCACCCCCTGCCACAGGCAGGGACCCTCCCATAGCCCAGGGTGCTCCCAGCCCCATCCAGCCTGGCCTTGGGCACCCCCAGGGATGGGGCATCCCCAGCTGCTCTGGGAACCTGTCCCCGTGCTCCCCACCCTCTGCGGGAAGAATTCCTTCCCCATGGCCCAGCTCCATCTCCCTCTGCCCGTTCCAACCCGTCACCCCTTGGCCTGTCACCCCCTGCCCTTGGAAAAGCCCCCCCAGCTTTCCTGTCCCCCCAGGCACTGGAAGGGGCTCCAGGGTCTCCCCGGAACCTTCCCTGCTCCAGGCTGAACCCCCCAACCCCCCCAGCCTGGCCCCAGGGCAGAGGGGCTCCAGCCCTCGGGGCATCTCCGGGGCCTCCTCTGGCCTCGCTCCAGCAGCTCCGTGTCCTCCTGCTGGTGGGGGCCCCGAGCTGGAGGCAGAAGTGCAGGAGGGGTCTGCCCCGAGCGGAGCAGAGGGGCAGAATCCCCTCCCTCACGCCCCTGGCCACGCTGCTGGATCCAGCCCGGGACACAGTGCCGTGCAGGTGTAGGCAGCCTTTGCCCTCCAGGGGAAGGAAGGTGTAGCTGCCCCTCACTTGTGCTCCTGAGCCGAGCACGATGACGCCCCCGCGAGATCCTGACCAGGAGCGGCCAGAACTTTCAGACGGGTTTGGCGGTTTTGAACTTGCTGAACACTGAGCCCTGTAGCAGCGCTCCGGAGTGTTGAGCTGGTACCACGTATACGCTGTGCGATAGCGTAGCGCAGCCCTAGAGCGTAGCATAGCCATGTAGCATAGCCCTATAGCGTAGCGCAGCCCTATAGTGTAGCATAGCCCTATAGCACAGCCCTATAGCGCCGCTCAGGAGCGTGGAGCCAGTAGTGGAACAGTAGCTGTAGCAAACGAGCCGCTGTCGAAGCCAACGGGGTCCCTCAGCAGACTGCCCGGAGCTGCCTGTCCTTGGCGCACCGGCTCCAGCGGGACTAGACGCTCCGTTCCCACCAGGTGGGCAGGGCCGGGGGCGCTGGTGCCTGCCCCGGCCTGGGGTGGGTTTTCCAGCTGCCCCCGCTGCCACGAGCGGAGCCGGGTCCCGTGGGGTCGCTGCGTGATGCGCTCCAGGCAGCGCTGGCTGGTGGAACGGCCCTGGCGTGCGCTGACAGCAGCAGGAGCCGGTGGGAGCGTCGCGACTGTGCCTCGGCCCTTCCTCCGGCGCGGGCTGTTGGGACGGAACGGGTGTGATCCCGCGCGGCTCCGGGGGAGGAGGGTTGATTTGGCGCAAGCAGCCAGGCCTGGGAGCCGTGCGGATGTTGAATTGGGGTCCAGGACCCCCAAGGAAATGCAGCTCCTGGCTTTTCTCCCGCGTTCCTCCTCATTTTCTGTAGTCTCTACGCTTCCTGCCCTCCGTGTCGCTCCTGCCGTCCCCTCCCTGCGCACTCACGGGGTCGGGGAGCTGGGATGGGCAGAGGCACCCCCCACCCCCATCCCTGGGCTGCTTGACTCCCGCGAAGGGTGCCCGTGGCAGCCCCGCGCCTCGGAGATGTCCGGGCCCGGCTGCGGCGTTCCCGCTGCCTTCAGGCAGGTGGCTCCGTTGTGCGCGGGGGCCGGGGGGCACCCGGCCGTGCTGTCGCCGAGGCGGGTGCTGACGCCGTCTGTTCTCTTCCAGTCGCCCGACGCCGCGGATGAGCTCAGGTACAGGGATGAGAGGAACAGCTCAGGTAAGCGCGGCACTCGGCGCAGCGCGCTCCCCACGGCGGGCGGGGGGTTCCCGGCCGGCCCCGCCGAGCTCAGCTGCTCGCAGCGACGTCCTGTTCTGTCCCTTCTAGACTGACACGTCCCAGCGCCGCGTTCAGCGTGGGGTAGGACATTTGCATTGTGGCGCCCAGCGGCCGATTGCTGCGGGCGGGGTGTGAGCGGCATGTCCAGTTTCCGCCTGGTTTCTGCCCGGTTTCTGCCCAGTTTCTGCCCGGTTTCCACCCGGCTCGGGGTTCCGAAGAGCGGCAGCAGAACGTGGGTGGGAGGTGCTGGCCCCTGCCAAGTGGGTGACGTCCATCGTTGAGGGTCTGCCTCGTGCCCCTTTCGCTAGAGCAGCACGTCACAGCCTTATGGAGCAGTTTGGGTTGGAGGGACCCCAAAGCCTCCCCCCCCTGCCACGGGCAGGGACCCCTCCCACAGCCCAGGCTGCTCCCAGCCCCATCCAGCCTGGCCTTGGGCACCCCCAGGGATGGGGCATCCCCAGCTGCTTTGAGAACCTGTCCCAGTGCCCCCCACCCTCTGCGGGAAGAATTCCTTCCCCATGGCCCAGCTCCATCTCCCTCTGCCCGTTCCAACCCGTCACCCCTTGGCCTGTCACCCCCTGCCCTTGGAAAAGCCCCCCCAGCTTCCCTGTCCCCCCCGGCACTGGAAGGGGCTCTGAGGTCTCCCTGGGGCCTTCCCTGCTCCAGGCTGAACCCCCCCTCTCCCAGCCTTTCTTCATAGGAAGTGGAAGGGCACTGTTGGGAAGGGGCGGGGGTTTTTGGGAAGCCCCCCCCGACGCCTGCAGAATCCCACTTCGAGGATGCCGCATTTTACACGCAGTCAGGGTCATGTCGCTCCTGTCCAGCCTGAGCATCGTCCAGTCATGCAGAGCAGAACGTGCTGAGTCAGCACCACGTTCTGGCTCGTGCCATCCTGTGTGGTGCGAGCCGCTGGGAATGCCAGGCAGAGAGCGTGAAAGCTGAAGGTGTGGAGCGATTCCTTCTGGGATGCTGCGCAGCAGCCTGTGCTGCAGAGCCGCTCCTGCCTCCCTCCCTCCCTCAAATCCACTTCTCGTGTCATCGCCCCCACAGCCCCGTTGGAGCCTGCTACGCTGGTTTGCCGGGGGCTGTGTGCCCACCCCCCCCACACCTTGGTGCCACCCGCAGTCCCGCTCGGCGCAGTCCTCGCTGCTGCTCCCCGGGCGTTGGGGAACGCGGCCCCGATGCCGGCGGCTGCTCCGTCTTGGAGCGTCCCGTCCCTTTTCCGTGCTCTGCTGCTTGTTCCGCCGCCGAAGGCCGTGCCGCCTCATCCCGTGGCAGCTTTTCCCTCGGAGCGCTGGCTGGGGACAGGCAGAAGGGTGTCAGCCGTTCTGTGTGTTGTGTGGAGACCCCGTAACCTGCATGTCAGGGCGATCCCTTGGTCTGCCCTGGTCTGAGGAATGACTTGTCCCTAAGGCACGTGGATGTGCTCCCCACCCCCTGGACGGGTTTTTAACCGCATGTGCCCATCCCTGCCTGCCCTCTGCACCCGTCTGGACGTCAGATCGCTTCCCGATCCCAGCGTCCTGCCACGGCGGCCGACGTGTGGCGTGTGCTGGTTTGGTGCCGAGGCCTCTGACAGCAGGTTCAAGCGTCGGTCAGTCGTAGCGGAAGGAGCCCGAGGCTCTCGCGCTCGGGCTGCAGCACGGGCGCAGGCCACGGACACGGCCCGGCAGACGCCACCTCTGCGCTGGCAGACCCTCAGCGGCTCCTGGCCTGGGGGTCTCTGCTGCCTTCAGGCACTTCCCAGGGGTCTCCAGGAGCCGGGTGGCACTGGAACGGAAAAGCCCTGGGCCTGCGGCACTCTTCCCCAAGGGTCACGGCGGTTGCTCAAGCCAAGTCGCTGCCGCGGGCAGATGTTCCAGGGGAGCTCCACCTTTCCGGGGGGTCAGGACACCGAGCAGTGCCACCCCTGGCCTGAGGACGGGTGAGCTGAGCGTCTGCCCCGCCAGCGCCGCCGCCCTGGCGAGTCCCTGCGGCGACGGCCCAGGTGGCAGCCGCGTTGGCAGAAGGGGCTGAGCTCTGTGCACACGAAGCGAGGCCAAAACGCTCACCAGGATGGTCACCCGCGGTGGCCGTCACTGCTGGCAACGGGAGCGATGCCTGAGCACGAGCACACGCCCGGGTCCTGTCGGGGCACCTGAGTTTTCCGAAGGTTTGGCTCCACCAACAGTTCTCAGTGAATCCTGGGTGCTGGGGGTGGCGGCTCCTCAGCGTGGGACCTGCCCAGGGCCCACCGTGCTGAGGGCACGAGCTGCTGATCACCGGCCGCTCCGGGCACGGGATTGCTGGAAGTCACGGGGACGTCGGGGCTGTCTCGAGCTCAGCCCCTGGACAGACCCTCCTGTCCGCGCTGACCGTGGCGGCTGCACCCTTCACCCGGCACGTGCCCTAAAACCCGTCATTTTCTTGTCCCCCCAGCGCCCCCAGAGCAGGATGGGCAGCCAGAGGAAGAGGAGACGGTATTAGCACGCGATTCGTCACCACCTACGTCATCAGCACTTGAAGAAATGGCCCTGTACAGCAGCAAGCGCAAACTGCGGCACGGGCGGCGCAGCCTGGAGGCCGCTGTCCCCACGTAGGAGGTGGGACGCGCCGGGGCGATGGAGTGGCCCAGCACAGGGCTCCCGAGCTTCCCGTGCTCCAGGGACAGCGCCGGGCTGCCCACACTGCTGCCTCCTGGGCGCTGGATGGGACCCGAGCACCCCGGGGAGCACTGTGGTCAACTGCAGGCTGCCCACCGCCCTCTCTTCTCGCCCCACCGCGCGCTGGGGCGCGTCCGGAGCGGAGCGGGGCGGCGCTCTGGCCGCTGGGAGAGGCGCGGGCGGGACAGCGCGGCGGCAGCTTGACAGCCTGTAAATAGTGGGGGGGAAGGGTAGGGCAGGGAGAGCGTGAGTGTGAGTGTGTCGGGCTCCGGCCGTTGCTTCCGCAACTTGGATTTGTCGATGGTTCGCGCGGGAGCGTCCGCTCGGGCACGAGCTGGGGGGAGGCCCAGCCTGCCTTTGCTCCTGCTTAATTCCCGGTCTTTTGCCAAAAAGCAGCTCCTCCCCCCTCCCGCGCCGTGTCACCTCACTTTCCCTTGGGAGTGTGTGGGAATGGGCAGCTCGGAGGCAAAACCCAGGAAAACACAATGGAAAACCCAGGAATTCCAGCCAAGTGCCTCCCTGCGACACCGACGCCGACGTGCTCCGGCGAGGACCGACAGGCGGGAGCCTGCGCCGGCTCCGCAGCGACCGGTCCCGTGCCGGAACCTGCTCCTGCCGGTATTCCGAGCCGTCCCGGGCGACGGGTACCTCGATGCGCACGGAACGGTGTGTCACGGCGCGGATGGCTCCGACACGCTGCGGCGTCCAGGGGGCGGGAAGCTGCCTCCCTCCGGCAGCGCGGGCGGGGGGCCTGGGGCAGGAAGGGCAGGGGGGAGAGCCGAAGCGCTGGAGCGGAGCAGCCGAGCGCGTGTGTGGGCCGTAGGGAGCGGGCTAGCGGGGTTAGCATCCGGTGGCAGAGGTAGGTGTACGCAGCAGGTAGGATAGCGGGATAGGGTTCAGGAGGTGGGGGAGGGTCGGGAGTGGCGGTGCTGGGGTCAGGTTAGCCGTAGCGGGGTCTTACGTCGGGAGGATACCAGGGAGTCCACTGCTGGCTGCGAGTGACGGGACGGCGCGGAGGTGCATGGCGTGGGGCGCCGGGGGCTCCCGCCAGGCGGGGAGCACCGTGACGCAGGACGGCTCCGGCCAATGCAATAACCACACCATTCCGCTCTCCGCCAGCTCCGTGGGTTCAGGCCCCGCTCCGTGCGGGCGGGGAAAAGAGGCGCCTGCCCCCGCGAGAGGGGAAATCCGAAAGGGGCAGGGGCGCGATTCCCGGGTTCCCTGCGTGGAACACGGGCTGCACTGTCAGCGCTGCGGGTGTGGAGGAGACAGATGCCGCTCGTAGCTCTGGAATCCGTCCCTGCTGCCCGCTGCCGCCGTGGAACATCCCTTCTCCTTCTGGGCAGCGCCTCGGCCGGGGGCGGCCGAGCGTGGCGGCGACGTGGCGCGTGGACCCCGAGGACAGCGGTGCTCTCTGCTGGGCTCGGCAGCAGGCCCAGAGCCGTAGGGCCGTGACTCCGGGGACTCGGGAGCGGCAGGCGCTGCTGCGTTTGCTGAGGGACGGGATGCAGTTCCCTGTCGCCGGGAATCTCCCTTCGTGCCAAACTCCAGCGGAGCGTTTTAACGGGCGGGTTGGTTTCGCAGCGCGACGAGGGGGACTGGGGTAATCGCAGGGCGCGGCTCCGGCTGCCGCCATCAGCAGCAACTTGAGCTTTTCCTTTTTAAACCTAATTTTAGCGTTTGCTTTTGAGCAGCAGCAGGTTTGGAAACGATCCCGGGTGGGTTTTGGTGACTAACTTGTGACTCCTCTTTTCTTTCCCTTCGCGGTACCTGGTGCCAGGCTCTGGGTTCTCTCCCGTTCCCTCCCGAGGGACCCGGAGGGAAAATTAGCGCATCGAGACTGTAACTAGTGACATTTGTACAACCAAAGAAATCTATTTTGTGGTTCCAGGACAATAAAGTTTACTTTACATTTTAGAGTTCCCGTGTTGGCCCTGTGTGGCATCTGCAGTTCCCCTGTCGCCGCTCCGGTGCTTATTCCGGGTGGCCCCTGGGCCCAGCAAACACCCCAGAGCCTCTCCCGCTCCGGAGGTCGCCTCGGCCAGCGCCAGCCGCAGGAAAGGCAGTAAATTCACGGCGAACCGGCATCTGCGCCAGACGGGGACGGAGAGACCCGAAACCCGCCCCGTCAGCTCCGTCCGTGCCGTTTGAACGGGCCCCCCGGGTGGGCAGCGGAAGATTCACTGCGGGGAGGATTCTGCCCCGAAGAAGCTGTAGCAGTGTGGGGGGGAAATGGGGACAGACTGGTGACACCAGTGGGACACTGGTTTCGTTCTCCCCTTCCTCACCCCCATCCCCCTGCGCAGGGGCCGTACCAGAGGGGGAGGGATACCCGGGAAGGGGACGAAAAGCCAGGCCAAGCACAGAGACTCCAGGTCCGTCCGGGCAGGAGGAGCGGGACCGTGTGGGTGCTGCCTGCACTGCCCGAGGCTGCCCGAGGTGACCGCGCGGCAGCAGGGACCAGGGACTCCTGCTCCAACCCTCTCCCCCTGCTCCAGCCTGTTCCTCCTGCTCCAGCCCTCTCCCCACACTCCAACCCTCTCCCCACACTCCAGCCCTCTCCCCACACTCCATCCCTCTCCCCCCGGGTGTGGGTCAGGCATGCAGCACCAGCCCTAAGGCTCCGTCTGCATCTGGCCACCAGCCGGGGGGGTGGGGGCAGGGTAGGTGTGTGAAGGACTGTGCAGCGGCCCGGGGCAGTGCAGAGCCGGAGCCCCGCTCACGGCTGCTGGGGCACCTGCGGCACCAGCAGGAGCTGAAGCCTCTTGGCTCTGCCTGGAGCCGGCCGCTGAAGCTTGAAACCCAGGGTTTGACTGGCAAGAGGCGTCGCGCTGTTCGTAGCCCACACAGGGGCTCCGTAGTCCGGACCAGTGGGTGGCCACAAGATGCGCCAGCATGGCCAGAGGCCCCGGCGGGAAGAGGGCAGCGTCCCTTTTCCTAGAGCCGGTGCCGTGCTGCGCCCTGGCCTCCGTCCGCGTCCCCAACGGCCGACTTGCAGGGACGAGCCCTTGGCACCGCGGGAGCGGGCTGGGGTCAGCGCGGAGGGCTCGGGTCCGCATGCAGGTCTCCACGGCGCGCTGCCCGGGTCCCCCCCGGGAACAGGGACTTGAAAACGTTTCCATTTCCCCCGTTCTCCCCCCGCGCAGCTGCCGCTTTCCTTGGGCTGGTTCACTCCTTCACGCTCCCCTCTCGCCTGGCAGAGCCGCGCCGGGCCGGGCTGCACGTGGTAGGTACCGCCCGGGAGAGCTGTAAACACGGAGCTGCCCCGAGGGCTGGAGCCCCTCTGCCATGGGGCCGGGCTGGGGGGGTTGGGGGGTTCAGCCTGGAGCAGGGAAGGCTGCGGGGAGACCTCAGAGCCCCTTCCAGTGCCTGGGGGGGACAGGAAAGCTGGGGGGGCTTTTCCAAGGGCAGGGGGTGACAGGCCAAGGGGTGACGGGTTGGAACGGGCAGAGGGAGATGGAGCTGGGCCATGGGGAAGGAATTCTTCCCGCAGAGGGTGGGGGGCACTGGGACAGGTTCCCAGAGCAGCTGGGGATGCCCCATCCCTGGGGGTGCCCAAGGCCAGGCTGGATGAGGCTGGAGCACCCTGGGCTATGGGAGGGTCCCTGCCCGTGGCAGGGGGTGGCGCTGGGGGGCTTTGGGGTCCCTCCCCACCCAAAGCCGCCCGTGAGGAGTGTTCCCTGGAAGGCCCTACAGGGAGCCGTGCGTGGCCTGGGGAGCCGGGCAATCACCGTCTGCGATTTAACCAGTGCCGGATCCTGCCCCTGCACCGGCTGCTCCCGGTTACAGAGCCGGGGGGGATCTGGGGGGGATCTGGGTTTGGGCTGACGGCGAGTTGGAATCATGAGGTGCCCTGGCAGCCCAAGAGCCACCCATGTCCCAGGGGACGTCAAGCCCCGCAGAGCACAAGGGAGGCACCTGTCCCCCTCTGCTCCACCCCGGGGTGCCCCCGCCCGAGCCCGGGGCCGTTCCGGGCACCCAGCGGGACCCCAACCCGTCGGCGTGTCCAGCGGGTGAGCGGGACGGTGAAAGGCCCCCGCCCCTCCGAGGGGCGGCTGAGGTCCCCCGGCTGGTCCCGCGGGAGAAGGCCGAGGGTGGCCCAGCCCAGGCCAGGCTTCCCGGGGCAGAGGTGACGTTCCGGGTGGCCCGCGGTGGGACACCCCGGAACGGGACGGAGCTGCGCCCGGGCTCTGGGAAAGGCTCTTCACGGAGGGGGCGGCCGGTGACGGGGCCAGGCTCCCCGGGGAAGCGGCCTCGGCCCCGAGCCTGGCGGAAGGCGCGTCTGGCCGATGCCGCCACCCGGTGTTGGGTCAGGCCGCCCTGCGAGGAGCCGGGCCTGGAGCGGGTGATCCCCACCGGCCCCTTCCACCCGCCGTGTCCCACGCCCCGGGAGTGGCCGCCCAGCGCCTGCCGCGCCGCCGGCCCCGCTGTCCGGCGGCTCCCACGGCCGGCAGCCGCGGGGTCACGGAGCCCTCCACGGGCTCGGCAGGGGCGCGAGCTGCCGGCCCGCAGCGTCCCACCGCCCGGCCGGGCCCTCCGCGGGTCCCCGGCTCCGCACGACCCGGCTCCCGGCCGCCGCGGCGGCACCGGCGGGGGAGGGTGGACGGGCAGCCCCGCCCCGCGCCCGGGACCCGGCACCGCCCGCCGCGCGGCGGCGGCTGAAGACGTCACGCTGACGTCACGCTGCCGGTCGCCGCGCGCCGGGGCCCGTCCGTGCCGGGGCATCGCTGCCCGGGGCGTAGCGGGGGGGGGAGAAGGGCGCGTGCAGCCGTCCCCGCGCCGGGGTAGCGGCGGCGGCAGCACGAACGTGCGTCTGTAACGCGAGTCGCGGCGCCGGGGGGCGGAGGCGCAGCCGCGGGCAGCGGGGGAGTGTCCCCGGGGAGAGGGACCCGGCTCCAGGCGCGGGGCTGTCCCGTGCGCCCAGCCCGGCACCCGGCGTGCGGCAGCCCCGGTGACCGCGGCGGAGCTGGGGCGGGCGATCGCAGACAGCCGGGAGGGGCCGTTCTTCAGCCCCCGGCCCCGGCTGCCCCTGGCTTTGCCGGATTCCGGTTACGGTAGCCAACTGCCCCCTGACGCACGTCTCCGCGGCGGAGTGATGCTGGGCCGCCCGGCGCGGGGACAGAACACACCGGGCGTCCTCCCCCGCCGTCCCGCAGGTTTGGCCTGTGGAAATAAAGCCGCTTAGAAACCGAACGGGCCTTGGGTGGCTGAAGCGGCTCCGCCACACGGAGGGATGAGCTCTGGGCACCAGGGAAATGGGCATCAGGGAAATGGGCATCAGGGAGCTGGGCACCAGGGAGCTGGGCATCAGGGAAATGGGTACCAGGGAGCTGGGCACCAGGGAGCTGGGCATCAGGGAAATGGGTACCAGGGAGCTGGGCACCAGGGAGCTGGGCATCAGGGAAATGGGTACCAGGGAGCTGGGCACCAGGGAGCTGGGCATCAGGGAAATGGTCATCAGGGAAATGGTCATCAGGGAGCTGGGCACCAGGGAGCTGGGCATCAGGGAAATGGGTACCAGGGAGCTGGACATCAGGGAGCTGGGCATCAGGGAAATGGGTACCAGGGAAATGGGCACTAGGGAAACGGGCACCAGGGAAATGGGCACCAGGGAGCTGGGCATCAGGGAGCTGGGCACCAGGGAAATGGGCATCAGGGAAATGGTCATCAGGGGGCTGGGCACCAGGGAAATGGGCACCAGGGAACTGGGCACAAGGGAGCTGGGCACTGGGGAAACGGGCATCAGGGAAATGGGCACCAGGGAACTGGGCACAAGGGAGCTGGGCACCAGGGAGCTGGGCATCAGGGAAATGGGCACCAGGGAGCTGAGCACCAGAGCACTGACTCCAGAGAGGGTGCGGGTAAGGCCACAATCCAGGCCACGCTCCCGCCTGGCTAGAATGCCGGGATGCAGTCCAGCCTGGATACCTCACGGATGAGAATGGGCCTGCCCACAGGTCTCACCTCGCTCAGTTCGGGACAGCCCTTCCAAGTCCTTCCCCGCACAAGCTCGCAGTTTCTGCCAGCCCATTGTGACTTCCCAGGCAGGAGGATGAACATGAACGCCCCGCAGGCGGGTGTCGATGTGTTCCTCGTGTATTTTGGCCACGTTCATCTGTGTGTTGCGCCAAGAAACATCCAGAGTTGGAGTAGGGACAGGACAGCCTCCTACGTGCGTTCCCGGGTTCCTGCCAGTTGTGCCGATGCCCTGGTTTGCCAAGCCGTTATGCGATCTGGCTCAGGAAACAATTCCGAAGGAAACCCAGAATCTTCTTTCTCAAGGTGTAAGGCGACGTGGCAGCTGTGTGGGCGCGGGTGGTAGAAACAATTCCAGTGAAACACCAGCTGAAATCCGGTGCTCAGCGTGCGGAGCATCCTTATTACTGTGACCCACCCAAGGAAGGCCAGTACCAGCTTCCACGGAATAATCATACTTTAAGCAGCTTCCTCACATTCTGGGTGAAGCCTTTCTGTCTCTCAACCGACCGACCGCTCCGCTCTGGGCTTCCTGCACCCATTTGCAGCTTCTGCATCACGTCGGCGCCTCGATCTGGACTCTTTGAGTGCCCCCCCAGCCCTGGGTGGGAGCCGGGCGCTGCAGTGATAACCAGAAGCGGAGGTTGGAGGCTTCGTGGACGCTTTGACGGGATGGCTCATTTGCATAAGGCAGAGTGGGTTGATACACATTCATCGGACCACAGAAGTGACTTAACGTAACCTCAGCAAAAGGACGTGATGCCACGGCCCCAGTTCTTGCCGTGCGTCTGCCAGAGCTGTTGGACTCCCGGGGGTACCCCATGTGCAAGTCACCGCCTGCTCAGTCCCTGGCGGACCAGAGGCCTGGACATCCCCCAGCAAGAAGGAAGAAGAGTCCCTTGGCCAAAAGAACACAAACTTTTAAGCTCCAAGTGTCAGATCTGTGGCCCTTCCAACACAGAGTTGTGCAATGGCCCCCTGAACACGGCCGGGAGCCCTGGCATGTCCTGTTGAGGGAACACGGAGCTCACAGGACTACGGCAGCGTGTGCCGCACCGGCAGCTCTCCGCGCTGTGAGGCTTCCTCGGAAGAGCTGTCGCAAAGCTGGGTTCACCCCTTCTTAAATTTGTCATCAGAGAGCCGCTGCCGGTGTTGCTGACAGGCTCAGCCTCGGCCGGTGGTAGGTCCACCTTGGAGCCGTCTGGAACCGGCTCCATCCAGCATGGAACTGGCTCCATCCAGCACGGAACCAGCTCCGTCCAACCTGGGCCAGCGTCTGGTGTCTTCCCACACAATCCAGCCCTGCAGTGCCCCAGCTACCAGACCTTGCCACCTACACCCAGTACCCGCTACGGGCCACACACATCTGTGCTGCGTGGGCTCAGCCCGGGGCAGAGCAGATCCAGGCAGAATTCTCTGGGACGGAGCCGCAAGCTGTCCCGATGGTGAGCGGAACGCGGAGCCTGGCCTGCCTTTCCGAGGCGCCCGCTGGTGGTGCCATGTGCTCCCGGCTCTGCGAGTGTGCGAGCCCAGCAGCTGGTAGGGGCTGAAGTGAGGTTCCCTCAGTTCACGCTCCGTTTCATTCCCATTGCATCCCGTCGTTAACCCAGACCGCGGCAATCCAGGGGGCACGTCTCCTCGCTGCTGCCGCCGCCTTTGGAGGCAGCTGGCACGAGAGCACCCCGGAGAAGACGGCAGTTGCACAGAGCCTTTACGTAGGTGCGTTACCAACCTGACCCACCGTAACAGTGCACGCGCATCGTGGGCAGCAGCAAAGCAACGCACAGCCGAACGCCGTGGCGGAGGATCCATCAAAAATGATCAGTAGTTTCTTGGAAATAACACAGAAAAACACGAAGCACCATCCGAATAAAAGCAGCCAAACTCGCACTGCTGACGGCCGGGGGGGATGCAGGTGCCACCGTGGCATCATGGCACGACCGCGGAGCCATTTCAGACAGCCGGTAATGCCCGTCTTCAGTCACCTTCTAGATCCCTGCCACCCTGGTGCCACGGGAACCGGCTCAGATGGCACACCTGCAGCTACAGTTCCGACCCTGGAATAGCACTGTGAGTCTGGAGGGGGAACCGGAGAGTCCCAGTGCGGGCCCAGTGGGCTAACTGGGTTTTTACATTCATTTGGCAAAGCTGGAAGAGAAGGTCCACGAGTAGAGTCTGAAGGATCGGGGGAACAGGAAAGGAGGTCTTTATATGTTCACCTTATTTCTAAAGGAAAGCAGAGGGTGAGGTGATCGTTTGGGTCAGTTACGGTACCAGGAGCTCCGGGCAGATACAGGCTGTGGGACTCTGTGCTGGAGTACCTAACCCGGCTGGGGCTGGCACAGCACAGAGGGCTGAGGCAGGAGCGGCGGGGTCTGGCTGGCCATGAGCTCTGTGCAGGCAGTTGCCGACACTGGGCTTTTCCTCAGTAACAAATATCCGACAGTGATTCAAATGGGGCCTTGCTCGTGGACAGGATCCGGAGCCAAAGGTCCGAGGGATCTGAAGTTCTGTTACAGATCGGTTCAGACTGGTACAAGCAATTTTTATTGATGGAATAAAAGGGTTGTAAAGCCACACACTGAAACCTCATAGTAAAACCTCGTAGAAACAGTTTAGATGTGACTTCCTGGGGGATTTGAACAAGTCACCTCTCAGTGTCACCCCGGGGAACCCCCAGACCCAAACTCCCTTTCCTCCCAGCCTTGTTTGGTTCAACCCGCTGGCGCTTACCCTCAGAGCCGGAGGGCTCCTTACCCCACGCAGTGCAGGTCTGGGTCTAGGGGGAGGTTTGGTTCCCTCTGCACCCAGTGCCTTGGCTGCTGTTCTCTGCTGCCTTGGAAGGTCCGTGCTGCACCCGTGGACGCAGTGCCAAGCCCACTGGAGCCACTGAACCGTGCGTGGGATGCTTGGCCCCGACGCAGGCACCAACGTGGCCGTTACTCATGCTCAGTCTTACATATTCTGCCCAAACACCCCTTCACCAGCAGTGCCAGCACTTCTTCAGGCCTCAAAAAGGATCCTTTGCCATTTCCTGGGACCAGCAAAGACACATGATCCCAAAGATGTAAACAATCAAATAAAACTCAGGTAGAGCAACGCTGCTCTGTGCAAGGCAGAGAAGCCAAGAACCGGTGAATCGCTATCCCAATGGATCTGGCTCAGCCAGGAACGTGTGGGCACACCCACTGTCTCTGCATCCCCATCTTCTGGCATCGGGCAGCAGATGGATACTCAGGAGAGGGAACGGCAGACGCGCTGCAGGTGCACTGCAGGCCTGGCGCCAGCCAGCCTGCTGCCAAGTGCGCCCCAGCCAGACTCAGACCCCGTGTCCCAAACTCGGCACGCGAGGGACGCCCACCGCCCTGCCTGCCTTTGCCACGACTGCCCCATCCAGCAGGGGAGCACGGAAGGCTCACAGATTCACAGATTCACAGGTCCACAGCGTGCTGGGGGTTGGAAGGGACCTGTAGAAATCATCTAGTCCAACCCCCTGCCAGAGCAGGATCCCCCAGAGCAGATCCCACAGGAACAAGTCCAGGGGCTTTGGAAAGGCTCCAGGGAAGGAGACTCCCCCCTCTCTGGGCCCTGTCCCAGGGCTCTGTCACACTCACAGGGCAGAAGGGTTTCCTCATGTTCAGGGTGAACCTTCTGTGCTCCAGTCGATGGCCATGGCCCCTCGTCCTGTCACTGGACACCCCTGAGATCAGCCCGTGGTGAACAGTGAGTACAACGGTAAGTGAACGGAACTCTTCCGGCCAGCTCTGCGTCCCACGCACCCGCCTTGGCTGAAGGCACACACAGCTGGAGCAGCCGTGCTGGCAGACTGTCCGACAAAGTGGCTTTAAACAAAACTCCCACTATGTACTGGGGAAAAAGGGTGTCGGGCGCAGGACCGGGAGCCCACAGGGGCCGTGGGATCTCTGTCCCTGAAAACCAGCCAAGCCAGGCACAGAGCAATGGTTCCAATGAGCTCTGCACGGAGCCGGGGATGGATCAGACTCCCAGGAGATTCTTCCAACCACAACCGCTCCGACTCCATTCTGTTAGCTCTTTCCCAAGCCACCTTCTCAGGTACCAGCAACAATGACTAACACTCTCCCAGAGGATTCAATCCTGTCTGTATTCCCAAGGCTGCCCCTCTCCAAGGTGCGACCACCCCTCACTGAGATGCGCTCGGAGTTTTTCCCAGCCTGTGCCTTTAAAAGCGAAGTGAGAACATTTGACACCAATCACAAACGTATGGCTGGCGTCACTCTGGCCCACCTGAAAGGTCAAAAATCATGGAATCATGGAATGGTTTGGGTTTCAAGGGACCTTACAGCCCCCCCAGTGCCACCCCCTGCCACAGGCAGGGCCCCTCCCATAGCCCAGGCTGCTCCCAGCCCCATCCAGCCTGGCCTTGGGCACCCCCAGGGATGGGGCATCCCCAGCTGCTCTGGGAACCTGTCCCAGTGCCCCCCACCCTCTGCAGGAAGAATTCCTTCCCCATGGCCCAGCTCCATCTCCCTCTTCCCATTTCAACCCGTCACCCCTTGGCCTGTCGTGCTCACGCAGTTCGTGCCTCCGTCACCGTGGTAGTTCAGGACACTGAACACGACCGCACTTCCAGCGCGAATTGGGCATCGCTCGGAACCTAAGCCCAGCCGCCCCCGGTCCCGCTGGCGTCCGCTGACCAGCTGGAACACACAGGGTTGATTTGCTGCCCTTTTACCGTGCCTTTTAAGGCAGCACACCCCCCTGGGGGGTGACTGGGATGACCCATCAGTCCTTCACAGAACAGTGCAGGGTACGTCCTCGTCTGCGCTGCCCACAGGAACATCAAACTGGCCGCGTTCCCTTCCCACCTGCTTCTCTGTGGATAGAAACACTCGAAGCTGGTCTGACCCATGACACAGACTGCCCGAGTCACCCCGATGGCACACAGAACTGTGCCTGTCAGTGCAAATCGCCTTGTCTTTACTCATATTACACAACACACTTTGATCCTGCCTTTCCTAACGGATGCAACCGGCGCATTGAAAACAAGCGGAACCGAACAGCCCTATCAAAGAAAAGTTCCCCAGGACCACCCAGTTCCAGCCGAGAGGAGTGGGAGGGAAAAGAACAAGGCAGAGAGGAGACAGTCACACACCAGTGTGTTACCGGACAGCAGGTACTTGGGGCTGAAATCACTGAAAACAGGAGAAATCACAGAATTCCGATAACCGTAGGTGCACCGGTGGCCACCCACCCTGCATTCCTGAGAGCCCAGCTGCTGGAAACCCTGAAAGGTGCGATCCTTGAAACCTTCAGCCAGTTACTGAGAGCGAGTGGAGCGTTCCAAATGCAACATTCCTGCTCCAGTTCCTTTCCTCCGGAATAAGGATAGTCACACCATCACAGCCCCATCGAGCCCTGAGAAGTTAATTGGTGTTTGTGAAGCACTCCAGTAGGATACGGAGGAGCAGCGTAGTGACACCTACGTGGAAGTTAATAACTCCATTCACTGGGGTGTTTAAGTGGCATGTGGTGAACAATGCCCCGGGCAGCAGGGGGGAGGGTGATTAAAAGCCATATTGACCGGTCACCTCCTCAGCTGGTGCTCTCCATCCTTCACACCCACTGACGTTCCCGCAGGAAAAACAGCTCACAAATACGCGATTGAGGTCTGTATGGCCGTGCTTACCTCCAGATTCTGAGGACACCCTCCGCTCAGCTCAAGCACAAGGCCAGGCTGGGAGTGGATTGGGAACAGCCCTGGGGAGAAGGAGTTGGGGGGCTGGGGGCAAGGGGCTGGCCAGGAGCCGGCCGTGTGCGCTGGAGCCCAGAAACCAACCCCATCCCGGGCTGGATCCACAGCAGCGTGGCCAGGGGGGCGAGGGAGGGGATTCTGCCCCTCTGCTCCACTCGGGGCAGACCCCCCCTGCACTTCTGCCTCCAGCTCGGGGCCCCCACCAGCAGGAGGACACGGAGCTGTTGGAGCGAGGCCAGAGGAGGCCCCGGGGATGCTGCGAGGGCTGGAGCCCCTCTGCCCTGGGGCCAGGCTGGGGGAGCTGGGGGGGTTCAGCCTGGAGCAGGGAAGGCTGCGAGGAGACCTCAGAGCCCCTTCCAGTGCTGGGGGGTACAGGAAAGCTGGGGGGGCTTTTCCAAGGGCAGGGGGTGACAGGCCAAGGGGTGACGGGTTGGAACGGGCAGAGGGAGATGGAGCTGGGCCATGGGGAAGGAATTCTTCCCGCAGAGGGTGGGGGGCACGGGGACAGGTTCCCAGAGAAGCTGGGGATGCCCCATCCCTGGGAGTGCCCAAGGCCAGGCTGGATGGGGCTGGGAGCAGCCTGGGCTATGGGAGGGTCCCTGCCCATGGGGGGGTTGGGACTGGGGGGCTTTGAAGTCCCTTCCCACCCAAACCATTCCGTGATCTCGGCAGCTTCACATCAAAGCGCTTCATACAGGCCGTTCTCACACAAACATTCGGCCCTGCGGTGGGGAGCGCGGCCCGGGCTGTCCGGGCCTGGCGGGGGCGTGCGCTGGGCGTGCAGCCTTGCTGCGGCGGCGTCCCGCACCGACCCCTCGGGCTCTGCCACCGCCGGGTGCCCCGGGCCGCGGGCAGCCCGCTCCCCTCCCCGCCTCCCTCCTGGCGCCCGGCCCCCGCCGCCGCCCGGGCCCGCCCGAACCGGGCTGCCCGGCCTGAGTCATCGCCGCCTGCCGCGGAGCCGCCGCGCCCTCGGCCGCCCGGGCCCGCCCGGCACACGGCAGCCGGCGCTTGCCAGGCTGAATAAGATAGAACATGAAAGGCGAAATAACAGGAGCTGCCACGCCCGGGGCTGCGGGGAATCTCGCTTAACCCTTCGCCTGCGCCCGCCCGGCCGCGGCTCCCGAGAGGCTGTGCCGCCGCCGGGTCGGTCAGCGAGGCCGGGGGCGAGTGGCAGCCCGTGGGGGCACCGCTGCAGGCTGGCCAGCACGCTGCTGCGGCACGGGCCGGCGCAGGGCCCTGCACCCCGCTGTCCCCCAAAACAGAGCCCAGAGCATGAGGGATCCCCCTGAGCCCACACCCTCCTCCCCGGGCGGCCGCTGGGCCGAGGGGTGCCAGGCCGAGCGGCGGCCGGTGGCCAGGGGCCGGGGCCGGCTGCCAGCCCCGAGCTGGCTGCGAGGCCAGGCCCGAGCTGGTCCGACAGGCTCAGGGCAGACGAGGGAGAGGCCGCCCGCGGCTCAGGAATGCGCAGCCCTTATCTCTGGCTCCCCTGCAATCCTGGGGAGGGAACAACTCTCCGGAGTTTGCCTTTCTCTCGCTCTTACTCACCCTCTGCCCTGGGTGGAGCCTGATCCTGCCTGCTTTGGAGGTGCCCGTGAATCAGGCTGCAGGCTCGTCCAGGGGTGCGGAGAGCGACCTGCCACCTCCCCCGGCTCACCTGGGAAGGTAGGAGCAGCGCGGGCACCGCCGGGGGTCCCGGCACCGCTCGGGGGCTGGGCAGGGGTCCTGCGGGCAGGGACCCTGCAGGCAGGACATGGCTGCCTCGGCTCTGGAAGGCTCCGGTGGCTCTGGAAGGCTCTGGTGGCAGGAGCTCCCAGCCACGCCGTGGGAGCAGGGAGAGGCTGGGGGAGGCAGTGGGGGAGGGAGGCAGCAGGCATTGTGGCTCTGAGGGACAAGGCCGGTCAGTCCTCAGGTGGCCTGACCAGAACTGCGTAGGGAATGCTTCACCGAGCGTGTCCCATCTCCGTCGGGAAAGCCCCAAGGAGTGGATGTTGCCGAGCGTCGCCTGGTCTTCGGGAAGGGATCTGCAGCCTGACTCGGAGCCTGAGCCAGCCTTCTCCTTGGGTCGGAAAGGCGGTAGGGGTGTGTGGTCAGGATGCTGGGCCAGGGGACCACTGATGGTGCAGCTGGAAAGGCCACAGCCTGCAACAGGCTGAGAACCGAGCTCCCCGGGCCTTTCACTCGCTTTGGCCCCGCTCCGCACGCGGGTGCATGGCCGCCGGCCCACACGGCCTGCGAGCAGTGGCACGGCCGCTCAAGCACGTACGTGCAGAAGCAGCGATGCGTGTGGACACGGGCGTGCACGGGCACACGTGTGTGTACTCACAGTGCTGACCACGGGTGTGAGCCTGTGGCTGACCTCGGGGGTGTGAGCAGGGGGAAGGTCTCGTGTTCTTGTCGCTCTGAATTGGCTGAGGCCAGTGGAGGTCAATTAGGGCTTTTGTCTGGCCTGGGGACTGGGCTTCTGTCTTCTGAAACAGTTGCAGGGGGCGGAGACACTTTGTAGAGGGGCAGCAGTGCGTACAGCATCCTCCTGCTGAAAAGCTCTGAGCCGTGAGAGGTGCCGTGAGCTCAGCCGCGAGAGAGGCCAAGCAGAGGAGGAACAGCTCCAGCCACCCAGCTGGGCCCAGAGCAGTGCCAGCACAACGCAGAACAGCGGTGGGCCGGGACCCCTCCGCGCAGCTGCGGTAGCATGTCTGCACGGGAGGAGGCGAGCACACAGCACAGCGTGCCTTCGCCCTCTTACTGCAAGGCCGCAGGAGGGGGCAGTTTTGGGGGCAGAAAGGTGGTTTTCCATTTTGGCCTAACACCCATTTATCTGGGGGGCTTTAGAGTTGTGTTTGAGGGACTGGGAGTTGTGTTTGCTGTCACCCGGCAGTGGAAATGCTGGTGTCCTGAGGGAACTAACGCACGGTCGTCGTGTGCTTGGAGGGGAAGTTGCACGTCAGAGGGACGAGTGAAAACTTCATGTAGCGCAGCCTGGTGTGGCCGCGCCAGCGCAGCGGCGTGGCTGGGGATAGCGAGCACAGGGCTCTGTGCAGCGCATCTCAGGCCATCCCGACTTCCCGACAAACTGAAATCCAAACTTGGCAGGATGTGACTTCTTTGCGCTGTGTGGCTAAATGGCACGCTTCTGGGCTGCTGCCCAGGCCCAGTTTGGCAGGGTTTTGTCCCCCCAGTGACAAGAGGAGTTTCACGAGTGCATTTCTAAACTCAAGGTGTGGGGGAAAGTGAAAGTCCAGGGCAGCATGCAGTTCTCCTCCCAATTATTCCTTACACTGTTGGACCTCTTGAAGCTCTGTCGTGGAGTCCCTGACACCTCCTACTTATAAACAAAAGCCAAGGGAAGGAGGAGGGTGAGCTTGGCCCGAGTGATGTCCTTGTGGACATGGCGCTCAGGGACATGGGTTAGTGGTGGACTTGGCAGTGTTGGCTTAAAGGTGGGACTTGCTCTTAACGGTCTGTTCCAGCCTGAATAGTTCCATGATCCTGTGTGTTCAGGTGATCTGCTCCCAGTAAGGAACCTTCCGGCACCCACTGCACTTGTCAGTAGCTGTGGACACAGGTCCTGCCCCAGTGACCCTGCAGGCTGGGTTTACCCGTGCCGTGCCCTCCGTACCTTTGCTGCCCAGGCCGCTTAACGCCGATGTGCTGACGTGCGCTCTCAGGAGCCACTTCACAAGGCAAATTACGATGTGTAATTTTTCTGCTCTTTTCCCTTTCTCTGGCCCGTAGGAAGATCCCTGGACATTCTGAGTGTCTGCCTAATTGCCTGCTTCTCCAGCAAAGAGCATTTTGTGGGATCCCGTGCACGGCCAAGCGGAGCAGTGGGGCTGCAGTAGGTGTGCTGAGGGGCTGGCAGGCTCCCAGCTCTGCTCTGCTGCGTGCCTGAGCATTCAGTATGTTTTCTGTTTACCTGAGACACAGTTTGTTAGGGCAGGTCGTGGGGTCAGCTGACAGAGGTGTGTAAGGTGGAGGGTGTGTTGGAACCGCTGGAAGCTCAGTGAACGGGCTGATTAAATTAATGGACGCAGTTCCTCGTCCCATGACCATGGCTTCAGATTAAGTGAAACCCCTGGATGACGGCAGGCAGAAATGCCTCTGAAGTGATGAATGGAATCACTTTCACTCTGATGCTTTAATGCAGGGTGATGAGTGGCGGCTGGTCAGATGGCCAGAAGGAAAGGCCTGGGGGTTGAATACATGCCATGGTAAGAGGAATGGCAAACCCCGTGTTTTCATCTTCCAAACAGACATTTTAACGGTAACCTGGGCTTTGTGCCCACAACCTCAAGCTGAGAGACCACTGGGAATGAGAGCACAGGGAGACTTCAGCAGAGAATGCAGAAGGGAGCATGGGAAGAGGAACATCCCTGCTGTGAGGACTGAGCACCCAGGTGTGGCTGGGAAAGGGTCTAACTCAGCCTGTCACCCACATTTCACCGTGCTGTTTTGGGGAACATGCCTGAGTCTGGCTTGGTGTGAAGGGCAGTTCAAGGGAAGGGATGCAGCATCCTTTGCCACAGCGCTTGCAAAACTTCCGTGGCAGTGTGCGGTGGCTAAAGTGGGACATGCTGGGGTACACTTGAAAGCTGAAAGTGCCCCAGGCACCTCACTGTGCGAGTGGCGAGTGAGCGGCCTTAGGTTGGGAGATCCTTTCTGAGGAGGAGTCCAGTCCCTCATACAGACAGCTGGCACGTGTAGGAGCAGCTTATGGAAAGGATGGGCGTCTCCATCACTGTTAATGTTGGCTCCTGCAGCAGGGTCAGAGGGCACTGGCTGTCCCTCCATCACTGTTAATGTCTCCTGCAGCAGGGTTAGAAGGTACTGGCTGTCCCTCTATCACACAGCACAGAATTTAAACCCCTCAAACCGTATTCCAGAAGACACGTCCCTTCCCAGATCATTTACCTACTACAACATCTTCTTGAGAGCAAACCAACATTTTCCATGTCCTGTCCCAGCATCTGCTCAAGCAGTTTTACCCTGGCATTACTGTTCCCTACTAAAACTGGCCCTGCCACAATATTAGCCATATTTTCTATTTTATCAGCTCAAATAAATGTCTTAAAATAATTGATTTGTAAACTTTGGGGGTTCTAGACGTTTTGGAAACCGGACCATTTGTCACAGCCCACTGAGAGACGTGATGTCACTGACCACGGTGGATGAGCCAGCTGTGGCCCATGTGCTGCCGGTCAGTTGGGAATTGCTGCTTTAGGTTCTCCTCTTGGATGTAGGATCTGCTGCTTCGCTCTCAGAACCGCGTTGATTCGTTTCTTGACCAGGGCTGGACGGTCCTTCAGGTGTTCCTGGCACAGAGGGGTTTTGTGGCTGTGGACTCCCGCAGGCTGCATCCTCCTGTCCGTGGTGCCTTTCTCTGCGTGCTGGTGGCCAGGGCAACCTCACACACGATGTTGAGCCCAGCAGTTTGCGGCTCTCTGTGCACGGAAGGATGGGGGCTTGGCAGAGGTCAGCCCTTTCCAGCCGTAGGGAGAAGCCGTGCTGCTCCCCGGCAGCTCCCCTGGCTGGTGCCGACGGAGCGATGGAGGCCTCTGCTTTTGGGAGTGTCCTGAAGCAGAGGAGCAGGTCCAGCCGCGGCAGTGTCTGAGGGCGGCCGGCTGGGAACTTGCTGTGCAGGCAGAACACGTAGCAACAAGCACTGGAGTCAGCACGGGGAGGAAGATAGAGCCAGCCGGAGGTGCTGAGGCATCAGCAGGGGCTGACATCAGGCAGCATCACATGGGAGCGACGGGACCAGCCAGCCAGTTCCCTTTTGCTTAGTCTGGGTAAATGCGATGCGTCGCTCTCGATTCACACCTGGCACCAAGAGCCAAGGAAAAGGCAGGTCCTTTTTTTTGACTTTGCAAGGCTTTGTGGTGATCAGCAGCTCCACACAGCCAAGAGCAGAATTCCAGGCTGCTCTTCTAGGAAAAAACAGCCGAAGTCCACTGAAATGGAGCATAATACGGACAGGCAGCAAATGCTGCACAACCCAGCAGGGCTGTCCTTTTGCCAGTTTCTGCTCCTGGTGTTCATCCGGTGGGAAAGGCAGAGTCTGTACAGCTTCAGCGCTCCACTGCTGTCCCTGCTCTGCCTGCACGGAACATCTCCCCGCACTCACCCGTTGTCGGTGCAGACAGTTGCAGACCGCGATCCCACCGCTGCTTACTCTCTCCAGTACTGAGGGCCTGACGGCTTGTGCGGCTCACGCAGCGCGAGTGCTTGTGATAAGCATCAGCGCCTGTGGAGTCACTCCCAGTTACGCTGGTGTGAACAGAAGCAGGCCTCAGGCCTAGCCGGAGGGAAGTTTCCATCGGAGACTCCCTCAAAAAACGCTCTGGGTGATTGCGCACCGACAGCTCCTTTCGCTCCTGTTCCTCCCCTGCTCATGTTTTCTTGGCTGAGGAGGGGAGCGATCGCATTGGTATTCCCTGCGCAGGGGGCGCTGGCTCAGCAGCAACCAACCCGTGTCTTTGGGAAGGCCCAAGCAGACGGGCGGAGGAGCCCTTTGCGCTGCGGGGTTGAATCCTGCCTCTCCTCAGCCCATTATATCAGCCTCCATCTCCCACTCTTGCGTTTTCAACAAGCTCCTTCCTGCTCTCCTTTATCCACTGCCCCGGAGCATGGGAGGAGTTACTCATAAACACCTACAAAGCCTTTTTCTTCTCCAGCTTCCTCTGGAAAAACCCAACTATCCCACAAGACCATGCTGAACCGTGAGTTCTAAAGAGCTGGCTGGCTGGGTACGCGGTTCTGTACCCTCTCTGACCGTCTGTCCGTCACTGCCGACTGCCACGCTCTCGGGCAGCTGTGGTTCACCGTCGGACGTGGGAAGGTTCTCCTCAGGGTGGTTGTTCTTGGGAGTGTGTGAACGTGGCTTCATGAAAGGATTGCTGAGGCGAGCAGAGGACTGCAGGGAATGCCAGGTCACGACAGCAGCCTTGAGAACGACAGCGGCGGGGAGACGACACCGCGGGCCGATGGGCTTTTCCTGACTCCATGAAATACCAGTTGCGGTGACTGCAGTCCGAGAAGAGGCAAGGCAGATCGCTGCGGGGCTTGTGGGGGGTGATGGGGGCCGTGTGGCGCCTTGTCAGATTGTAAAGGAACAGGGGACCAGAATCCTGTTAAAATCCATTCACAGGCGCTTCCTCTGGGTCCGTGTGCTCGGCACAGTGGAACGCACGGCCCGGGCGCGCGGTTCGTTACCGGACTCTGTCTGTGCCTGACCTTCAGGCACTGGGGTGGCTCTCCCAGACGTCCCCTTCTGGTAAGGGACTCGGGCAGAAAGTTGTTTTCCAGATGGCCCTGGAGATGCTCCCTGAGCGCAGGGCCTACGCGCCAGCAGTTCCACACCAGGTTGTGTGTACAGCGCTCCGTGGCAGCTCCCAGCTGACCCTTTGTCCCTCTCGGCTCACTTTTTCTCTTTCATCTGTTTATTGCCTCTGACGGGGCCTGGATTATGAGGGCGTCTGACACAAGAACCAGCGTAGCACTGGCTGCCGCTTCACCTCGTACAGTGGGACTGTGCCTTTTCGCCAGAGAAGCGGCGTGTTCAGCCGAGCCAGCAAGGCTCTTGGCCTGCAGCCGCCTGGGATGCGGGAAATCGGTTGGTTGTCGGTGGGGAGTTCAGCAACGGCAGGACTAAGAGTAAAACCCACAATCCTATAAAGAGCTGATGCTCATTGCGCTTTAGTGGGCAGAAGGCATTAGGGACTTCAGCAAAGCTTTTGGCACGGTCTCCCATGGCATCCTCACAGCCCAGTTTAGGAAGTGCGGACTGGACTGTTGGGCGGTGGGGTGGGCTGGGAACTGGCTGGAGGAAAGAGCTCAGAGTTGTGGTCAAGGGGGCAGAGTCTGGTTGGGGGCCTGTGGCCAGTGGCGTCCCCCAGGGGTCAGTGCTGGGTCCAGCCCTATTCAATACATTCATCAATGACCTGGACGAAGGGATGGAATGTCCTCTCAGCAGGTTTGCTGACCACACCAAACTGGGAGGAGTGGCTGCCATGCCAGAAGGCCGTGCTGCCGTCCAGCGTGCCCTGGCCAGGCTGGAGAGCTGGGCAGGGAGAAATCTAATGCAATTCAATAAGGGCAAGTGTAAAGTGCTGCATCTGGGGAGGAACAATCCCATGGATCAGGACAGGTTGGGGGCTGTTCCCTTGGAGGGCAGCTCTGGGGAAAAGGATCTTGGAGTCCTGGTGGACAACAGGCTGACCATGAGCCAGCAGTGTGCCCTCGCGGCCAAGAAGGCCAGTGGCATCCTGGGGTGCATTAGGGAGAGCGTGGCTAGCGCGTCGAGGGAAGTTCTCCTCCCCCTCTGCTCTGCGCTGGGGAGGCCTCCCCTGGAGTGCTGTGTCCAGCTCTGGGCTCCTCAGCCCAAGGACAAGGAGCTACTGGAGAGGGTCCAGCGCAGGGACACGGAGATGATGAAGGGCCTGGAGCAGCTTCCATATGAGGAAAGGCTGAGAGAGCTGGGTTTGTTCAGCTTGGAGAAGAGGAGGCTGAGGGGGATCTGATCAATGCTGATCAGTATCTAAAGGGGGGGTGTCAGGAGGAGGGGGCCAGGCTCTGCTCAGGGGTGACAGTGACAGGATGAGGGGCCATGGCCATCAGCTGGCAAACAGAAGGTTCAGCCTGACTGTGAGGAAACCCTTCTGCCCTGTGAGTGTGACAGAGCCCTGGGACAGGGCCCAGAGAGGGGGGAGTCTCCTTCCCTGGAGCCTTTCCAAAGCCCCTGGACTTCTTCCTGTGGGATCTGCTCTGGGGGATCCTGCTCTGGCAGGGGGTTGGACTAGATGATTTCTAGAGGTCCCTTCCAACCCCCAGCACGCTGTGAATCGGTGAAAGGGACGGAATGTCAGCGCTGTGCGTAAAGCCATGTTTCACTTCCATCTTGCAGCTCCAGTCCCGGCATCATAACAAAGCATGGAGTGACACGGATTCAGGGGAGAGGCTAGACTAGGGGCTCACCAGAGGCACAGAACGCTTCCATGTAAGAAACAGTGGGATACACTGGGATTCCCCACCTAGAAAGGTGCTGAGTGACAGGAGGGTTGACAGAGGTGTGAGATAGGAGCGGCACAGGGGTCAGCAGAGTTTCTTGGCCAGACCAGGGTTTCCTGGCCAGAGCACCCACCAAAGCACAAGAGGAGACTGTTGCTGACTGTTTTTCTGAGCTGTAGAACTCCGTGCCTCTGGCTGCTGTAGGTGCTGCAATTTTATATGGGTTTAGGGAAACTGCGAGCTTACGGTAGTGAAATCCTTTGATGCTGTCTGTGATGCTAAAGCACATCTGGGTCAGGAGGTTCTGAGCATCACGACGCTGAAATCAGGTTATGGCCACTGGGGAAGCGTCACAAACCCTTGGCCTGTCCCTCATTCCACAGCAGCTGCTCTTGGCCCTGTTGGGGGTGGGTTTCTAGGCCCGATGATCTTTGATCTCATCCAGCGCAAGCTGGTTGTCTGGTCCGTTCTCCAGGAATGGACGGCGAAGAGAGGTTGAGCCTGGAGAGATGGAATTTGTGTGCTCCTTGTCTAGAGAAACCAGAAGGAAAATAGAGGAAAGTGTGTGAGCAAGTGGCAGGTGAAATGCAAAGGTCATAGAATCATGGAGTGGTTTGGGTGGGAAGGGACCTCAAAGATCATCCAGTTCCGACCCCCTGCCATGGGCAGGCACCCCTCCCATAGCCCAGGCTGCTCCCAGCCCCATCCAGCCTGGCCTTGGGCACTCCCAGGGATGGGGCATCCCCAGCTGCTCTGGGAACCTGTTCCAGTGCCCCCCACCCTCTGCGGGAAGAATTCCTTCCCCATGGCCCAGCTCCATCTCCCTCTGCCCGTTCCAACCCGTCACCCCTTGGCCTGTCACCCCCTGCCCTTGGAAAAGCCCCCCCAGCTTTCCTGTACCCCCCAGCACTGGAAGGGGCTCCAGGGGCTCCCTGCAGCCTTCCCTGCTCCAGGCTGAACCCCCCAACCCCCCCAGCCTGACCCCAGGGCAGAGGGGCTCCAGCCCTCACAGCATCTCCGGGGCCTCCTCTGGCCTCGCTCCAACAGCTCCGTGTCCTCCTGCTGGTGGGGGCCCCGAGCTGGAGGCAGAAGTGCAGGGGGGGTCTGCCCCGAGCGGAGCAGAGGGGCAGAATCCCCTCCCTCGCCCCCCTGGCCACGCTGCTGCGGATCCAGCCCGGGATGGGGTTGGTTTCTGGGCTCCAGCGCACACGGCCGGCTCCTGGCCAGCCCCTTGCCCCCAGGCCCCCAACTCCTTCTCCCCAGGGCTGTTCCCGATCCATTCCCAGCCTGTCCCTGTGCTGGGATTGCCCCAACCCCTGGGCAGGACCCTGCCCTTGGCCTGACTGAACTCCAAGGTGTTCTGAGGGGCGTTTGCGTTCCAAACGTTAGGCATTAAAGAAGGCAGTGCAGTGCCGAGTACAGTAGACGCACGGAATGGGATTGGGAATAGCACAGTCTGTCTGGAGCACTGTAACCTGAATCCTCCAGATTGGCGAGGAGGAGACCAGGTTGAGAGGTTACTGTGAGCAGCTTCAGGCGAAGGCTCTCGGGGCACACAGAAGTGCCGTGCACCTCGGGGGTTTTGCAGCGGCCCTGTGCGTGTTCTGCTGCTGCACGATACCCCTGGCAAGGACAGGGTGCCGCAGGGGCTGCTGCTGAAGCAGCTTGTGGCAGGTTCTGTGGGCCCTTATGTTGGCAGACGTCGTTGGCTGGCAGTCGTTGGCTCACAGAGCCGAGCCCTCACGGCTGGAGAAAGGGGCTGAAAGCGTTTTGGGGCTGAAGGTGCATTCCTCTCCAGAGGCCACGGATACCATCCCTGCGAGGCTTCCTGCGAGGAAGCGGTAACGTACAGTGGAAGTGCTAAACGCAGGGATAATGGCCGGGCACTCTGGGGGAAAAGCCCCCAAGTGCGCGGGAAGGGCGGGCTGATGCAAACGAAGCTGCGTGCCGCCAGCACAGGGCGATTCATACAGGGGAAAACCTGCTGCCACTGTGTAGCCGGGGAAGCGGGTCAACGCCGCTTTGGTGGGGGAAGGTGTGAGCACACTGACTCCAACAAACCTCGACTCCTCCACATCATCAAATAGGAGAAAATCCTGCATTGTGCTGATTTAACGGGTTCTGCAGTAGCCACTCAACAAAATGGTAATTTGTTAGTAGCAACCATTAAAGAGGAGGTATTAATAATGTTCATTTTTGCCAGTTACCAGCTCCTGAGTCCTTCTCCGCCGCTGCTCAGGAGCTCCCTAAAACGCGTGTGTCGTCAGCAGTCGGGTCCAGCTCCAGGGTAACACCCGGTCTGACAGATGGCCAAACCAGGTTTCTACACACCGTATTTACTGAGCTCAGGACGAACCACAGCACTGCACTCTGGTGAAATGTGGTTCAGGCCAGACACAAAACGATGTACAGAAACCCAAAGGTTCAGTGACGTGGAGATGAATTCCCTTACCAGAGGGAGCTCAGAGAATCCTCAAGGAAAAGCCACAGGCATTGTCCAGGGCAGGAGACAAACCCCACCACCAGCCAGCCTGTTCGTTTACCCTGGAGAAAGCTGGGAGGTGGCTCACACGGCACCTGGCAGACAGGATCTAGCTTCAGATAACTTCAGCTGCGCGAACAGAAGCACCACAGTATGGTTACATCCCGGAGGTAAAGGGACGCTGTGACATCAGGGGCCCTTGCAGTGCAGGAGTGAGGGACGAAGTAGCCTGGTACGAAAAGGGTTGGCCCAGCTGTTGGGTATTTTTAAAAACCCACCAGTTCTGATCCATGTAGTTAACTACGTCATCACCCGCACGCAGAGGTGACGCCAGTGGTCAGGCTGAGATGGCTTGGCTCTTTCCCATTTGCTCCAGCACTTGTGTGCTCTCCGCTGCGCTCCCCTCTGCCCTCCCCGCGGCACTGACACGGCAGGGCACCCTCTCGCAGCGCAGGGCACCCTCTCGCAGTGCAGGGCATCCCTGCGGGACTCGGGGTGTAGTTTTCGGGGCGGATAAGTGTGTTTTGGGCTTTGCGTCCCCCCTTGAGCCAGCGGGCCGCAGGGAGAACGGGACGGTGAGATGCTGAGCTGCCGCGCGAGGCGGGTGCTCGCTGTCACGCGCTGTTCGGGGTTGAGGCGGTGGTTTGCAGCGGTTTGCAGAGCTACAGCAGGAGGTTTAACAGCCCATGCAGTGTCACGCTGTAGGAAGCGGTTGGAAATGCCCTGGGCAACAGACAGTTCAGAACTAAAACAGGCACTTTAAACTACGGCGTTTTGGTTCCGAAAGAGCCTTACTCGGGTAGGTTTGGTTTGAACAGGTTTGCGCCGTTTGGTGTTGTATCTCTCAACTTTCGATCGGTGGCGTTGAACACTTGTGCTGGGACGTTCAGGTCCTTGGCTGATGGAAAGCCAGGACAGACAGTGGGCAGGGCAGGTGGGCACAGCCCCTGGGTCACCATCAGCGATCCCTGTACCAGGAGCCCGTTTCAGACGCACACAAAGGGGAGTCTGTCCCAACCGCCGTCGCAAAAACCGATGGGTGTCCGAGTGCAGTGCCATGGCAACACCCCGGGATGTGCAGGCAGGAGCGGGGATGCAGCTGTGTCTCCACACAGCAGCGCTGGGAGACCCACTGGGGCACCGTGTCCAGCCATGCTGGGCGTGTTCTGGACCGGGCCTGGAGCAGGTTACGGAAGAGCCAGCAGCACAGGGACATGGCTCACAGGGTACTGAGTGACAGTGGGAGTCATCAGACTTGGTGGGGTGTCTAGGACTGCCTGGATTCTGGTGCTTGGTATCAGTAGCACAGACATCAGAATTCCACGGCGACGTTCCGGGGTGAAGATGCCTGGAGTAGGGTGAGACTGATCTTGCGATGGCACGAGCTGTGCTTGCAAGTGCAGCTGAAAGGGTAAAAACCGGCTCCCATTTCTTGATTAGCCGCTTAAAGCCTGAAATGCTGGAACGGCCCGTCTCCTCGGCAGGTTGGGGGACAGAGCACTGCAAGTTTCAAGCTGGCTCCTGGTAGAATGGGTTGTACCTCAGAACTAGAAACCGGGAGGTTGGGCACCGCAGCTCTGGCAGCCTGGGCTGGCAGTGTCTCTGGGAGAAGGACTGGGAGGAGACACAGCCAGATGTGAGCATCTGGGCTGGAAGATGAACCTGCTCCCACCCTCCCTCAGTTTTGTTCTCTATGGGCTGTAGCGGGGTGCACAAGGCCGTTAGCTTGCCTGTGGGCGCATTACACAGCCGCGTCCGTTGCCAACTCCGAGCCTCGAGGAGCCGGACAGTTCCTAAACTCGGGGATCAGTGGCACTGTGGGTGCCTCAGGGTGCCTGAAACACAGCAGATGTGGCATCAGCCCGACCAGAGCCGCACACCTGTCCGACCAGCAGCTGGAGGCCAGGCGAGACGCCTCAGGGCGTCCCAAGAGACGTCAAATGCCTCTGCGGAGGCACTGGAACTGCCCATGGTTTGTTTGCGCTTTATCGATGTCTAATTTACCCTGGGCTTAGGGGCTGGGTGCTGGGAAGAAGTTAGGATTTCCCCCCCGGTACCTCATTTGGCTTCTGGAATGGTTCATCTTCCTCCACACCAGCAGGGACGGGGCAGTGGGGTGGGATGGGGCAGTGGGGTGGGCCGTGGCGTATCCCAGCACGCGCACTGGTCCTGGAGAAGTCTGGCCCCGTACTGGTGTGTTCCGCTCGTACAGTCAATCGAAGGCAGACGCTGGAGTCTTTCCCCAGGACATACTGGGTGTGAAGGGGGTCCTTGGCTTTCCTGTGGCGTGCAGGAGCAGACACTTCCCGGGATGCGCTTCTTGATGAAGCTGCGGCTGGGGGTGTGAAGGGAGGTTTTATGGCTCTGGGGGTTTTGCACTAAGGGTCTTCAGGCTCTTACTGGTTTCAGTACTTGTCCTGTAAATGGGAAGGGGGATGTTCAGTGGTTCCTTCCAGACTGACCGTCTGTCATGGAACCGTTCAGCCACAGGTGCTGGGTCTGTGTGATCTGTTCTCTCCTGTGACCGTAAGCTGTTCAGTTCCTGAATGGTAACGGGGCTCCAGAACATCTTTTTACCCCGTCTAACGACCCTCAAGGGCAACTTGGAGGTGCCACATAAGTTCGTTTTAGCATCTTCCTTTTTCACTGGGTTCCCCGTAGCTTGTGTCATAAAAATTTGTGAACTGTGACTAAATCCCTAATTAAATAAGATAAAAACTCACCTAACTCAGTAAAATGCCCTATTAACCAGTAGTTTCCGGCTTCCACATTCGTGTGGGATATTTTCAGTTTGTGACAGAGTCTGTGACAGTTCCAGTGGTTCCGATTTCCAGAAATGGGCCGTCTGGCTTTCCCTGGGCTGAAGGAAGCTGCAGAGAACAGCTCTGCAGGTGAAGTTCAAGGAAGGAGGGAACCCCTTCTCCGAGCCCCTCTCGTGCTTTACGTGCTGCCGTAGTCGAGGAGAACAGAGCCGTCCTGCGGGAATGCTGGCGGCTAATGCGTGTCCGAATCTGTCGCTCCAGACTGAGGCGCTCCGACAGGGAGTGCCGCGGGTGCCCGGTAGAGCAGCCAAGCCGTAAGAGCAAAGACCTGCTGCCTGACCTTCGAGAGCACCTCGGACAGTCAGTTGTAAGGATGGAGGGGCCCACACGGGCTCCGCATTTCACTGAGCTCTCGCCCAAATTTTGCTGCTTCTGCCAGGAATTTCCTTCCCTTCGCTCTTCCAGGTGTCCTGCACGGCACCGGCCAGAGAGTCAAGAGAAGGTGTTTACACTCAGCTGCCCTTCCTGGCACTACACGTCTCGAGTTCCCTCAAAATGGGCAGGACAGTTCCAGAGGGGAGCAGGAGCAGGGCGGCAGTGCACACCTCGTGAGCCGGCCCGCTGCGGCTCCTGGGTGGGCACTCCGTGAACCCCAGCAGGGCACGGGCACACTTTGAATGGGTCAGAACGCCTGGACACGGGTGTGAAAGGCAGTGGAGTAAAACTGACAGTGACACTAGCTCAGAAACCTCCCTGTGGCAGACAAGTGTTACCAAAACTGGTACATCACCACTGTCGGGAATCTGGGGGGAATTACTTATCAAACAGGGGTTATCTCACCCCAACGAGAGCGACAGCCTTGCAGTTGGCAGCTCAACATCCATCTGCACCAGCACCCCAGAGTTCTCCCTGTTAACTGCACATAATTCTTCCCAGGAGCTGTAACAGCAAAAACCCCAAACTGAAACCCCATTAACCAGTGCAGAATCTGGATGGGTTCCGCAAGAGGGCAGGAGCAGGAGTGCACGGACTGCGAGTGGCTGGGATCCAGCAGCTCCCCCGCAGGGAATTACCACTCCTAGCCATTCTTGCCCTAGGGGTGCCTGGGTCACTTTTGCTGAGTTTGTTCATCCACTGACCTGCCATCAGCTCACTTACCTTAGTGGTGGAGGGTGATAACCTCTGAGGTTCCGCTGGCTTCTCCCCGTCTGCTCAGCCGGACCGGGAAGCGCTCTGGCGGAGCACTGGCAGAGCAGCACCGCTCCGTGCAGCCTGGCGGATACTGATGATAGGCAGCAGCACAGGAGCAGCACAAGGGAGAATTACTGGGATGATGCCAGGGCTAAGTGTCCTGAGGGACTTCTCCACAGAGATTACCTGCACTCTTTGGGCTTACAAATGGTGTAACACAAATACATCCTATCAATTTTATACATATACACATACACGTATGGCTCCGTCCAGCCAGGCTGGACGAGGTTTGGAGGCAGCAGGACCACCCCATCTCCTGCCCAGCCGGGCAGGCAGTGGGTCATGCCCCAGGATGTGGTTTGCCCCCCTGGCTCCAGGGCACAGGGCTGGCTCCTATGGAGCTGCTGCCCCCCAGCACCCCCAGATCCCACTCGCCCAGCAGCTCTCTGGCCACTCCTCTCCCAGTTTACGCTCCTGTCCAGAGTCACTCTGTCCTGGGTGCAGAGTGTGGCATTTGCTCTTGTTAAATTCCATGGCAGCGGTGATTGCCCGACGTTCCGATCTGTCCAGATCTCTGTAAGGCCTCCTGTCCCTTGAGAGGGCCCCCAGCCGCGCCCCGGTCAGCGTCGCCAGCAGAGCTGCCCGTGGTCATTCACCTGCATCCGGGTCAGTGATAAGAGCACTGACCAGGCCTGGCACTGGCACTGAATGCTGAGGGGCTCTGCTGGTCACTGGCCAGAGGTAGCCCCATTCACCCCAACCCTTTGAGCCCTGCTGTCCAGCCAGCTCGTCACCCTGCACCGTGTGTCTGCTCATCCACAGCTGGACACCTTGGCCGGAAGGATGTGGCAGAGCACGCTGTCAAAAGCTGTACTAAAACTCTACGTCCACTGCCGTCCCTTCAGGCACTGTGTGGGTGACCTTATCGTAGAAGGACACCATGTTGGTTGAAGTATTAGTTAAGTATTGAAAGGCCCCCCGAGGCCTCCAGGCCAAACAACCCTCACTGTCTCAGCCTTCGTTCGTAGCAGAGGGGCTCCAGCCCTTGGAACACTGTCCTGTCCCTCCTCTGGTCTGCTCTGGGCCATGTGGTCTTGTACTGGGGACCCAGAGCCAAAGGCAGCACTCCAAGTGGGGTCTGCCCAGAGCGGAGCAGAGGGGCAGAATCCCCTCCCTCGCCCCCCTGGCCACGCTGCTGCGGATCCAGCCCAGGATGGGGTTGGTTTCTGGGCTCCAGCGCACACGGCCGGCTCCTGGCCAGCCCCTCGCCCCCAGCCCCCCAACTCCTTCCCCCCAGGGCTGTTCCCGATCCATTCCCAGCCTGTCCCTGTGCTGGGATTGCCCCGACCCCTGGGCAGGACCCTGACCTTGGCCTGGCTGAACTCCGTGCGGTTCCCACTGGCCCTTCCTCAAGCCAAGGTCCCTGTGATGGCAATCCCTTCCCTTGAGCACATCATCTGCCCCCCTCAGCTTGGTGTGATCCGTTGGGCACCCAGTCCCACTGCCCGTGGCACTGATGAAGACACTGAATTCTGCAGCAGGAAGGAAACGTACCACACACATCCCTTACCCGTCATTTATTGTTTTCTTGCTGTATAAATGCTACTAACTAGGAACCCTCTGGCTGAGTAGCTTTGAGGAAAATTGCCACATGGAATAAAACTGAACAGTACCGCACACCGCTCGTGTCCCAAAGCAAATCCCTGCCCACAGGGCCCTTTGGGAGCCGCAGAACAGCCACCTGTGCGTTTGAAACCACAGAGATCCGGGTTAGCTCAAGCTTTTTCTCCTTGTGCAGAAACTTCCACCTCCTCAGCTCCTACTGGGATCCGAGGCCAGTGGAAATCTTTCCTTGCCTGCCAGTTGAAGTGCCTGTTCCCCAGGCGCTCAGCCCGGTGTCAGCAGGCACCTTCCCTTGCCCAACCTGAGGTGCAGATGTTGCTCCACCTCTGGCACACCAGCAGATCGTCACAAATGCCAACAGGACCGTATCCCTTTGGGTGCGTTCCACCAAACTCCTGGGAACTAAGTGCTTCTCTCTGGAATGCTATTCAGTAAGTCAGCTTTCAGCCAGCCACTGTGCCTGGGTGGCCAAGGCCAGCGGCACCCTGGCCAGCATCAGGGACAGTGTGGCCAGCGGTATCAGGGCAGGGATTGCTCCCCCATGCTGGGCACTGGGGGGGCCGCAGGGCGAGTCCCGGGGTCAGTTGGGGCCCCTCGCTCCAGGACAGACCCGGAGGGGCTGGAGCGTGTCCGGAGAAGGGCCCGGAGCTGGGGAGGGGCTGGAGCACAATCCCTGTGGGGAGCGGCTGGGGGGGGTTCAGCCTGGAGCAGGGGGGGTCAGGGAGAGCTGGTCGCTCCCTGCAGCCCCCTGAGAGGCCTCGAGTTGTGCCGGGGGGGTCAGGTGGGATCTCGGGGCAATTCCTGCCCGGAAAGGGCTGTCAGGGTGGGAAGGGGCTGCCCAGGGAGGGGGAGTCACCACCCCGGGGGGGTTCAGGGACACGTGGATGGGACACTCAGGGACACGGGTTCGGGTGGGCTTGGCCGTGCCGGGTTAACGGGTGGAATCCACCACCCCAAAAGGCTTTTCCAACCTGAACAATTCCAGGATTCTCCTAAGAGTTGCAGAGTATTTCAGGCATTTTCGGTTAAGTGTGCCCGGGTGTAACGTGCTGCAGACAAGGATCGATCTACCTCCTCAGGGACTGTGTGACGAGACGCTGCAGTGCGTACGCAGCGCGTGACGCGTGAGGGTCACTGGGACTGCTCTCGCTTCCCTGTGGTGTCCCCGTGGTGTCCCCATGGCAGTGCCCAGTGTCCTGCATGTCCATCCCACCGCTCACAGCCTCTGCAGTGCCGGTGCCGGTCCAGGCCCTGCCTGGGGACTGGCCTGTGACCATGCGGCGGAGCTGACCTGCGCGGGCAGGGCCGGCTGCGCCCTGGGGACTGTGGCCACAGCTCCTCACAGTCCAGACCCAAGTACGGAGTGTTCAGGGTCTTCCTGAACTCCACTTCGGGAACAGAAATGAGGAGCTGCTCAGAGGGAGCCAAGGGTGAAGTGCAAACTCTAGATTTCCTCGGAGGCGCAGGGCGATGTGGGGGAGAGGGAGGCTCGCTTCCACCTTTCCTGTCTTTCGCGGGTGCTTGGAGCTGCTCTTGAACTCACTGTGCCCACTTGTCCCCTGGCGGGTCACGAGTTACTGAGGCTGATGGTGGCAGAACCGTCATTTCTGGTTCTTGCTTCATCCTTCTCAGAGCTGGGTGTCAGTTTGGGCAGAAATTAACCCCCCGGAGGAGGTGAGGAGGCCTAATGCCCGAGTCTTGCCGTGGCGACCACAGGCACGGCACGCTCGCAGGCTGCACATCCTGCCCCCGCCGCGCGCCCTGGGGCTTCCGCAGCATTAACGTCTGGGGAGGAGCAGGTGGAGGACACAGCGTCTCCTCGGCTCCCTCTGAGCCAGCGAGGGTGACGGTGCAGATTTCCCTGCCCTGTTAGTCAGCCAGGTGTGTCCGCTCCGCTGTTGCTGGAGTCCAGGTCGGGTGCTCGCTGCCGCCCCAGCATCAGTTTTCCCAGGTAAAGGTGGGGCCTGGACACGGCCCCGCCCGGCGGCAGCTGCCGGGGGCTCCCGGCCTCGAGCGGTTGCCAGGGGCTGCCGGGGACTGCCGGGAGCTGCCAGGGACTGCCAGGGGCTGCCAGCGGCTCCCGGGGCTGCCGGGGGCTCCCGGCCTCCAGCGGCTGCGAGGGGCTGCCGGGGACTGCCGGGAGCTGCCAGCGGCTGCCAGGGGCTGCCAGGGGCTGACGGGGGCTCCCGGCCTCCAGCGGCTGCCAGGGGCTGCCGGGGGCTGCCGGGGGCTGCCGGGGCTGCCGGTGTCTAGTGGTTGCCGGTCTCCAGTGGCTGCCAGCGACTGCCGCTGCTGGGGACTCCCAGCCTTCTGCTGGGGCTCCCTCCCGGGGTCGGTGCTGATCTCTACTGGTTCTTCCGAGGTGGGAGATAGTCTGATGAGATAGTCTGTGAAGGCTGATGGCCCACAAGTTGTCCCCAGCTGGGTGCTGACAAGCCTGCTCCTGCTGCCCTCCAGCCGTGGCGCACCTTGTGCCCTGCACCCAGCCCACTGGAAGCCTGGAGGAGCCGTCACCCAGCAGCCGTGGCTGATACATGGCACCCACCGGCACAGGGCACCCATGACACGTGGCACCCACCAGCACAGGCTGAAGGAGGCAGCACCCTCCTGGGAGACTGTTCTGGCAGCACAGGCCGGTGCAGGTGTCCCCATGCCACGAGGGAGCACAGGTACCATCGAACATCCCCCCCAGAGCAGGGACCCTCCTGGGACCACCTGCCCCACGTCACCTGTCACCGTGTTCAGTCATCCCAGGAGTCCCACCGGCTTCTGCCGTGCTGTCACATCCATTTCCCCACTGGTGCTGGTTTTCCTGCCCACTCATGAAGGTATCGACTTCCACAAATCCCGGGGGAGTTAGTGTGACCCCCCCCTCCTGCTGCAACAACTACCCACTCGGCCTGCCCCGCTGCTGCGTGGCGTGGGGACGGTGGGGAAGTGCTCTGGCACAGTATGTTGTGCCTCCTGTGGGCGCACACCAGCCCTCCCAGAGCGTCCCGCGGGAAGTCCTGCAGAGCAGGTGCAACTGAGGAAGATGCTGCCCGCCGGGCAGCCTGCTCCCACCACCCGCCAGTTCGGTGCTGTGGCCCCTTGGGTCTTGCCCTGGAGGGGAGATGGGCAGGTGACACGGGCGGCGACGTGGGCCACACGTAGGTGTGGGATTTGTCATGGCCGCGGACGGAGGCTGACGCTGAACACGTTCAGGGTGGGGAGTCCCTCTGCATCTCGGCAGGGCTGGTGGTTTTCCCATTCCTCACCTCACGGCGCCCAGCACTGGCTGAGGCTTTTCCTCGGAAGGTCCATCTCCTTGGTTTGTACCAGCGCTGAAGTAATTACATTAACAGGGTGTGAGGTGGAAGTGGTTTCACCACGGTCGGCACTGTGTGCCCGCTGCCGCTCTGCCAGGCCGAGCCACAGGGCCCTCTGCGTCCCCGCCTGCTGTTTCTGGGGCTGGCTCCCATGGTTACTGCTCCGACAGCCAGCAGCACGAGCCGTTTGCCGTCTGCATGGCCCTTCACCCCTCCGTGGGTTACAGCAGAATATGTGGGGTGTCCTACGGTCTGCGCTGCACAGGCACTCCGACCGGAAAGGCCACTCAGGCCTCATCTCGAAACTCCTTTAGCTCTACACTCCCAGCCCTTCACGAGGTAGGATGGGCCCGGAGTCTTTTCTTCTTCCCTCATCCATGGCAATCCCGGCCGTCCTGGGAGCAGAAGTGCTGGGTGGCCGCGCCAGCAGCAGCCACCTTCCCACTCCGTGCTCCCGTCAGTGCAGCCGCAGGAGCGGAGCGGGACAGCCGCGCCCTTGGCCTCTTGGGATGCCAGTGCTGGCAGGAACGGAGGGTGAGCAGCCCCAGTGCCGGGGAGTTCTTTGCGGATCAGCAGGATGTTATTCACCGAGTTGTATCTGTGGCAAATGTTTGTATTTTGTCTTCCCAAAATTGGTGAAAGTCGCTTTGTCTGTAGTCTCAGACAGGAGGGTCAGGCAGTGTCGGGTGCTGAACGTGAGTCCCTCGTCTCAGGGTTTCCCAATAGAGCGAAGAGTACTCATGCTCTGTAATCCTTGGTGGGTTTGGTGAAGATGTGTGTGACCTTCACCACATTCCGAGCGCAGGATTCCCTCGCCCACATCCCGCTCCCGCCCTGTTTCTGTTCCTGTGCCACAGTGGTGCAACACTCCGCTTCCGAGGATGCAGCAGGCGCAGATGCCTTTTGCTTTACACGAGATTCCCAGAGTGTTTGGCGGTGGCTGTAGCAGAGCCCAGCTCAGAAACAGCACCGCTGTCTCTGGGGGGGTGGGGGGTAGCTGTAAAACAAGGCAACTGTAAACTATGGGCAGCCTAAGAAGGGAAGTTGGGTCTTGTGGTAGGTGCTTCGTCCTTGTTAGCAGAGTGCGGCCCGATCTGAGTGTTCCTTCTTTGCCCCAAACCATTTACCTGTGTGAAGGGTTGTGATGACCTCCTTCGCCCCCCAAGGCCCCCCACCCCTTCAGCGGGGACCTTCCCCAGCATTGCTCTGCACCTCGAACCTCTCCATTTGCCGTGAGGAGCCCGCAGCTCCCACCACTCGAGGATGATGTGTCAGGGGCTGAAACTGCTCTCCTTCTGGTTGTTCTCTTACAGCTCTCCCTCCCCTCATGGCTCGTCGGTCTCAAAGCTCCTCGCAGGGGGACAATCCCCTTGACCCGAACTACCTGCCCCCCCACTACAAGGAGTATTACCGCCTGGCCCTGGATGTGCTGACTGAAGAGGGCAGAGAGAGCTACCAACGCTTCCTGGCAGAAGAAGCGGCCCCTGACTTCCTCTGCAGCTCGGAGGTGGATCACATCCTACAGAACCTCCAGAAACCCCAGTATGCCAACCAGGAGGGCAGCACGGACACCGCAGGTGACAATGACCTGGATGGATCCTCGGGCACTTACTGGCCCATGAACTCAGACCTCGCTGTTCCTGAGCTTGACCTGGGCTGGCCGATGGTCTTTGGGTTCAGGGGAACGGAGGTGACAACCCTTGTGCAGCCGCCCCCCCCGGACAATCCCAGCATTAAGGAGGAGGCTCGCAGGATGATTCGAGCAGCTCAACAGGTGAGACAGCAGAGAGCCAAAATTCCATGTGCGAGAGATGAATCCGCGCCGGCTCCTTGGCCGATTCCCTCGGCTCTGCTCCCGGACCTGGTGGAGCAGGAGGATGATGCTAAAACTACCGCTTAATGCAGCAAAGCTCGCCTCCGCCCTCGGCAAAATGCGTGAAGTCGTGCTAAAATACACCGGGAGTTCGCAGAAGCACCGACTGGTTGGGGTCCAAAGGGACCTCTGGAGACAGGCCCCCTGCTGAGAGCAGGGTCAGTCACAGGGGTCACCTAGGACTGTCCTCAAGTGTCCCCAAGGCCGGACTCCACAGCCCTCCTGGGCAACTGGTTCCGCATTCAGTCACCCTTACGCTAGAAGAGGGTTTTCTTCTGTTGAACTGGGATTTCCTTTATTTCCGTTTGCGTCTGGTGGGACGGCGTGGCGGTGCAGCCTCCGAGCGGGAGGTGCTGGGGCACGCGGGCGCTCAGGGCGCAGGCAGGCACAGGCCCCTGATGTCCTCCTCGCGTTCCCTCCTAGGTGGTCGCCATCGTGATGGACGTTTTCACTGACGTGGACCTGCTGTTCGAGGTGCTGGATGCTGCTGCGCGCAGGGTGCCGGTGTACATCCTGCTGGATGAACTGAACTCCCAGCTTTTCCTGGATACAGCTGCCAAGTGCAGAGTCAACCTGAACTACGTGGAGGTGAGCAAAGCTGGTGGGTTTGCATCCCGCGGGGGGCGTCCGGGGGCAGAGGGCTGTTAGGACAGCAAACACCTGAGAAAGGGGAAAAGGGGCCAGAGCCTGGGAAAGACGAGCAGGAGGAGAGCTGGGGAGCTGGCACAGCGGGGCGGGAGGCCGGAGACACTACGGAGCGGTTGAAGCACTAGAGCTGAGCGCAGCAACGGCGGCAGGACGGGAGTTGAAAGAGGCGGGGAGGGGGCCAGCGGGAAGGTGGCAGCAGCTTCCAGCAAGTCAGTGCCTGTCTTGTCTGCAGTTCCTGAGGGTGAGGACAGTTTCTGGCCCAACCTACTACTGCCGCACAGGGATGTCCTTCAGAGGCCACGTGAAAGAGAAATTCCTCCTGGTGGACTGCATGGTGGTGCTCAGCGGCAGCTACAGGTGAGAGGCCCCGCGTGGCGTGTCCTGCTCTCAGACACCTGGAGCCAAGCCTCCTCCACATCAAGCCTCCTCCACATCAAGCGTGTCAACAATGACACAGTAAGAGCGGTTGAGGGGGAAAGAGGCGTCTGGAGGCCATCGGGCCCAAGCCCCTGCTCAGCCTAGAGCCGGGTGCCCAGGACCCTGTCGGACGGTTCTTGAGTCTCTCTAAGGACAGAGACTCCACACAGTCCCGGGGGAACCTCCCCCCGTGCTCGGTCGTCTGCGCAGTAAAAAAGTGCCTGGACCTCCCGCGTTTCAGCGTGCGCCGCTGGGCACCAGCCCTGGCCCAGCCACTCTCCTCAAAGCAGCTTTGCCAGAGGCCAAGTGGCCGTCCCGTGCCAGGAGCACGTGGCGTGCATGGCCGCACCCAGGCCGCTCCTGTGGGTGCTGTAGCCACGCTATGCCGAGTTCCTCAGTCGAGGGGGGGGTTGTTATTGTGTCCCTCGTAACCAAAATCTACTCCAGTCTGTCAGTATCCCCTCCCCCCCTACAGCCTCAAAGCCTCCCTCAAACAACATCCTGCCGGAAGACAGATGCCAACCTCTCTTGTGCTGACTTTGGGGACCTGTTGTAGCTCGTGCTCAGGTCCAGCTGGTTTGCTGGTAGCTGGCAGAGCCCCCTGCCCAAAGCCAGGCCATCCTCAGCATTACACAGGGAAGGGGCTGGCCTCACTTCCCTTATGACCACCCTTCATGTAGGACAACAAAGGACCTACTGCCCCCCCCTCCCCCTCCAGCCTTAGCACACTTGTCTCCAGGCTGCACCAGCCCAGTGACTCCAGCCCTGCCTCCCCCTGTACACCGTGTCCTGCTGGCCATGTGCCAGCCCCCGGCTAAACTTCCTCCACCCTGCCAGCCACGTTCTTGCTCTGGGGAGCCTAAAACGGGGAAGCCATGAGCCAGTCTATGCTGGGGGCCACCCAGCTGGGAAGAAGCGTGGCACTGAAGGACCTGGAGGTGCTGGTGGACACCGAGTGGAGCACGAGCCAGCGCCGTGCCCTTGCCGCAAAGGCTGCACTGGGCACAGTACTGCCAGCAGGATGAGGGAGGCGATCCCGCCCCTTTACTCAGCAGTGCCAAGGCCACCCCTGGAGTGCTGAGTTCAGCACAAGAAAGGCATGGACATACTGGAGAGTCCAGTGAAGGGCCACAAGGATGATGGAAGGATCGGGGCAGCTCATACGTGACACAAGGTTGAGAGAGCTGGGGCTGTTTAGCCTAAAGAGACGGCTTGGGGGAATCCTTTCCACTGGAGGACTCGGGGGGGTCCAAGATGGTGATGCTCACGCCATCGTATCCAAGTGGGGAATAAGCCAGGCCAAACGGAGCAGCAACCAGTGTCCCTTAGCTGACTCCCAAGGCCAACTGCCTCAAGGGGGTGTGTGGCTGCAGTGGGGCCTCTTGCACCCCTCCAGGGAAGCCTGTGCGTGCGGCGAGCTCTCTGAAATGCCGGCGCACCAGCGCACGCAGCGTGGGGGATAAGCAAGAAGAACTGGAGGTCTGTGTGCGGTCACAGGGAAGGGCCAGGGAAGGGAAGAGTGGGGTAGCCTTGGCTGCAGTGACCGTGAGGTGGTGGAGCTCAGGACCACCCTGCGCTCAGTAACAGGGCAGGAAGTAGAGTTAAAGCCCTGGACTTCAGGGGAGCTGGTGCTGTCATCTCGCTTGGAGGAATCCCATGGGCTGAGGCTCTGGAAGGTGGGGGGGTGGGGTGCAAAAGAGCTGGTTAGTACAGACACCACTTCCTCCAAGCTCAAGATCAGCGCATCCCTATGAGGATGAAATGGGGCAGAGGAGGCAGGAGAACTGCAGGGATGAGCAGGGCGCTTCGGGACAGACTTAGAAGGACGTTTACAGAATGTGGGGAAAGGGACTATAGCCTCCAGGAAGATTTGCTCCGCACTTTGCCCCAGCCTGAAGTCCGGCTGCCTTCCTGTAGCTCCCTTGCTGATCCTTTTGCTCTTTTTAAAGATGGGCATAACATTCGAGTTATAAAACCCAATTACAACCCAAAATAACAGCAGGAACATCTGCTTCGTGCAAGGATTGCCATCAGCTCACGCTCCTGCCGCTGCCCCTGCTGACAGGCCTTGTCCAAACAAGTTAGTTATCGCCTTATAAACTCCTCTGCAAAGATGTGGCGCCAAATCAATTCCTAACGCTGACACGTGGGACTAACGGTGGTGAACGGCTGCCTGAGCAGTACAGAATAGTGGGAGAATTTCCTTCAGGCAAGCAAGTCATGGGAACACGGAACAGTTTGGGTGGGAAGGGACCTTAAAGCCGCCCCAGCCCCACCCCCCCATGGGCAGGGACCCTCCCACAGCCCAGGGTGCTCCCAGCCCCATCCAGCCTGGCCTTGGGCACCCCCAGGGATGGGGCATCCCCAGCTGCTCTGGGAACCTGTCCCAGTGCCCCCCACCCTCTGCGGGAAGAATTCCTTCCCCATGGCCCAGCTCCATCTCCCTCTGCCCGTTCCAACCCGTCACCCCTTGTCCTGTCACCCCCTGCCCTTGGAAAAGCCCCCCCAGCTTTCCTGTCCCCCCCGGCACTGGAAGGGGCTCCAGGGGCTCCCCGGAGCCTTCCCTGCTCCAGGCTGAACCCCCCAACCCCCCCAGCCTGGCCCTATGGCCGAGGGGCTCCAGCCCCTGGAGAAGGTTTAATGTGAAGTGGTGCAGTGGCGTTGCTTGTTGCTAACACTGTCGTCTCTTCTGTTTCCCGTTGCAGTTTCATGTGGTCCTTTGAGAAGATTCACAGAAGCATCGCACACATCTTCCAGGGGGAGCTGGTGACCAGCTTCGACGAAGAATTCCGGATTTTGTTTGCACAGTCAGAACCACTCGTTCCTCCAGCCAACGTCCTGGCAAAGGCAGAGAACACCTTCGCCATGACTCCCTACGGCAATAACCTGCCTTTCTTTCCAAAAAAAGCTCCCCTGATGTTCCAGAGGGATGAGAATCTTTTTCCCTCCTTTATGGACAGGGTCGATCCAGACAGGTACTTCCTGTCCAACTTCAGGCGCGACGACATGCTGCGCCACACCGTCGAGGGCTCGGCCATGCGGATGTACAAGAAGGTGGAAATGGAGAACGCCCAGCTGGATCCCGTCAGGGGTTTCCTCCGTTCCAAGCAGTTGGAGCTGGATGCTTTTAAGAGACACAGCTTTGCAGAAGGAACATTTGAAAATTTTGCCTCTTCTAAACAGTACGCCAGGCAGATGTTCATGAACAATATGGACGAGTTTAAGATCCAGTCGAGCCACTTTCAGAAGGATCAGTTCTACCAGTACCAGTTTGAACACCCCCACCCTGCTGGCAGATCTCAGGGGCTCTTTGAGCGAATCCGCGGGGGTAGGCCAGGATTCAATGAACTGGAAGACTATGGAGAGGGACCCAGATATCCAGAACTGGAATCCGGTTTTCCACAGGAGGGTTTCCCCTTAAGGCTGGATTACGTACCTTCGAATTCCTCCAGGGAAGTGAGACATGGCTCTGACCAGCTGAACCCTGCGGGCAACGGCCCCATGGGGATGATGCTAAGGCGGCAGAACATAGGGCAGAAGTTTATTTGCCAGACTTCTCCCACACAGAAACAAAGCCTGGACCAACGCCTGTTCTTACAGGACAAAGATGAGGACCAAGATGACGACAAGAACACACAGGAAAACCGAACAGGTTTGCGGAACTGGAGGATTTCTTCCTACCTCAGTGCATACCAGTCTGAACCGGAGGAAGGTCTTCCAATGCCTATGGAATCAGAGGCGTATAACGATGTTCTTGGTGACACCCTCCCGAAGCACCCCACCGACCTCGTCCCGGCATTCAAATGCCCTGTGTCTTTTAATAGCAAGTCCCTGGGAATGGAAAGCACCAAAGAATTTGCAGATCCTGACAGAGTCGGTGAGGAAATGCCCTTGATGAAACAAGACGCCTTCAGGACCCGAATAAACCCTTTGATCCAGAGGAGCTCAAGACTCAGGTCCTCGCTGATTTTCAGTGCCGCCAAGTTAGATCAGCCCAACACCACAATGGAAAAGGTTCAGATGATCCAAAAAGAGCAAACGTCCAGTGAGTTGACAAAGGACAATGAAACTATAAAGACAGCCACCTCATCCAAGGTGGCCGAACTTCTGGAGAAGTACAAGGCAGTGGGCAAAGACACAGAGCGCACCGCAGTCACGCACACCAAGGCTGTGGCCAGTTACCTACAGGAAGAATCCCAGAACACAGAGAAGAAGTGTACCAAATCCGTGCAATACAAGATCCTGGAGAGTAGGGTGCTGGAATCCAAAGACTCCTGCAGTACTTACAAAATGCATGGAGAGGCTGACAGACCATTTGGAATGGCCTCTCCAAGCCCTCAGCTCATTGACACGTTGAGTAAAGACCCACTAGGACATATTAGTGCTAAGGTCGACAAGTTATCATCCCGGTTTTACCCCATAGAGAATAAACCTGCTCTTCCAGAGAAGGAGAGTCTCATATTTGTAGGAGACACTCAGAAACTGACTCTTCCAGAGAAGAAGGAAAGAGTGGTGTTCAAAGAAGACACTCAAAAATTGGTCAGCACAGAACTGAAGAAGCCACAGATTAGGACAAGCACCACGTCAGGTCTTGACAACTTGTCTAGAAGTCAGGGGTCTGACAGCTCTCTCGGCAAATCCGAGGAAGATTGCTCCAAACAAGAGCAAAATCCAATGGAGTTTTTAAGAAAAGGATCCCTGCGGCTGAAGCAGCTCTTGAACCCAAAAGGTGACAAGAAACTGGAGGAGGAACCCGGTTCCGAGAGTGGAAAACGTGACAAGCAGGCTGTGGTGCTCAAGCAGCCTTCCACAGGGGACTGTCAGGAAATGATGGAAGAGGAAAAAGCTCATAAATTTGCAATGCCGCTTCCTCCCAGAAGCAGCCAGCCAACCCAGGGGAGATTCCCATCCACCACAGCCAACATCCTGTACAGCAGCAACCTCCGCGATGATACCAAGGTGATTCTGGAACAAATCTCCGCCAACAGCCAGAAGAACAGGGCCGAACTGGCCAAGCAGCTGCCCTCCACAAGCAACCCCGACCTCTCCAAGGCAACCGCAAGCTTGGAGAGGAAAGGCGAGAAGGACAAAAGCTGCAACATCCACAGGTCCGAGAGTTTTGGCAGCCAGAAACGAAATCTCCAGCGGCAACCATCTGAGGATAGAGACACGCTCCTGAAAAAAATGGAGAACATGCGGAAGGAGAAGCGAGTCTACAGCAGGTTTGAGGTCTTCTGCAAAAAGGACGAACACACAGGTCAGAGTGAAGAGGAATACGACACAGATGCCAAGGACAAGAAGATGGGAAAATTCATGCCCAAAATCCTGGGGACCTTCAAGACCAAAAAATGATGATTGAAATCCTGTTTAGTTCCACAGGATCGCTGACTGTCGAAGGGGATGAGGAAGTCACCGGGCTGTGGTGGCTGGGAGCGCCACAGGCAATATTCTTCACCGTTCGTGAGTGGAAACGGGCTCAGCACTACACTCCTGCAGCCCAGTGTTCCCAATAAAGTCACGTGGTATCAGGCAACCGTATCCCAGTGTGTTTCAAATAAAATTATTAAATGGCCAAGGTGCTCAAAACCCAGACGTACAGTGAGAGTCTCTATGTTATGCTCAGGGGGTATTTCCAGGCGGCAGAGTAATTCCACTTTCAGAAGGGAAGAGTAAACCCCAGCAAATTCAACACTTGAGTCCAGCCCCAGGAGGAAACACACAGAGACACTCCCCAGCGTGCTCGGACTGGAGGAAGTGTGGAAACCCCGTGTCGCGCGTGCAGTCATTTTCTTTGTCCCCACTAACAGATGAGAGGCACCTTTTTGAACGTTTACAGGGGAAAACCTCTCGTGAACAGCTTCCTGCACTTACCCCTCGTTCTGCGCTTGTCTAGCGGCACATGCTCAGCCTTCACGTTCACTGATTCCTAGGCCTGTTGGTCCTGGTTCGTTACCGGCTCGTTTCCGTACGTGTAACGGAACTGTTGCTTCAGGGCTGAGCTGAAAGGCGTACGGAAAGGGACAGGCTGGTAACAGAGAAAGACCCGGGGGTAGGACTCAGTGAAGCATCTGAAACACTGACGTGGCCGAGCAGAACTTTCCTGACGACGTAACTCCAACCCACTGACTGCCGGGGGGGGGATGGCCATGCATCACATCTTCCCATGGGAACAGGGCAAGGAATAAGGCTTCTGGAACGTTCAAGCGCAGAAGGGTTTTCTCTTGTGTAACTCCTGCAGTGGTTTGGTACCGAGCGTGACCACGCGGCTTTACACCTGCGGGCTCACGCTGCTGCAAGTGTCCTGCCGGACAGACGGCAGTGACCGAGAAACTGCTGCACCTAACACCGGGTCACACAGTTGTTGGGGTTTTCTCCTCAGCCTGGACTGCCTGTGTTGGCATCCAGGGATGTGGCATCCAGCAGTGCCACACTGGGATTTGCTTTTTCTGACCTTTGTGCTGCAGTCTGAAGCGAGAACAGGGAAGAACGCGCTCACACGGAACCAGGCATGTCCCATGTCACCCGCTTGTGACACGGGCTGCAGGCTCAGCAAACCAGGTCAGGGTGGTGATGATGGGGCAGCATGAGGCTGTGCTGTCCCGAGGGTAACTTAGGAGGGTCTTAAACTCCAGTGGGGCCTTGGAACTCCAGCCTGTCTCAGGATGCTGGTTCCCATGGAAGCAGCTTTGTACAATTTACAGATTTGCAATAATTAATGATTTTGCTGTTTGTTGAAAACCACGGGAAATGACACGTCTGATCTGAAAAAAGTTAAACTCATTTCTGTATTAATACGGAGGGTGGGAAAGCCGCAAGAATCACAGAATGGTTTGGGTTGGAAGGGACCTTAAAGATCATTCAGTTCCAACCCCCTGCCATGGGCAGGGACACCCTCCACTAGCCCAGGTTGCTCCCAGCCTCATCCAGCCTGGCCTTGGGCACTCCCAGGGATGGGGCACCCACAGCTTCTCTGGGCAACCTGTCCCAGTGCTTCACCACCCTCCCCGTGATGAATTTCTTCCTGATATCTAATCTAAATCTCCCTGCTTTCAGTTTAAACCTGTTACCCCTCGTCCTGTCACTACAGGCCCTTGTAAAAAGCCCCCACCCCCAGCTTCCCTGTAGCCCCCTTCAGGTATTGGAAGGCTGCAAGAACCCGGAGAAATTACCATTTTAAGCTGAGCAGGTGAAGGTACAAATAAAGAAAAAACAAGTCAGAGGGAGGGAAAAAGCAGGCAGAACTGGAGGGAAGCTGAAGTGGGTCCTCGTGCCTAGCCCAGGCTGTCCAAACGTGCCATTCCAGACACAGCCCACACGCCGGTACGTACATGCGCATTCATCAAGGAATGCCCACAGGTACCGGGTTTGACTGCCCTCAGTGAATCGGGCCAGCTCCTGGTGGCCCCCAGAATGAAGTGCCATGGTGGCCAACAGCTGTTCTCTGCCGGGTGCCACAGGGATCCCCGGAGAGGGAGACGGGCTCCACACATACATCCTACCCCTACTTCCACACCTCTCCAGCCCTTCCCAAACCTGCCTGCTCCTGCATCATTCGGTGTCAGATGAGTCAGAAATGAAGTATCTCCCCAGTCACAGATGACATGAACATTTTCTAACCCCGCTGTGTTTTGATTTTGAGTTGCGTCGCGCTTGGCCCGGCACAGTCAGTGTGAATGCTCCCAAGCAGAACCAGAGCGACTCCGCTCGCAGTGACCCGCTGGTTGCCAGAAGCTGCAGGGGTATATAAATATTGCAGAATAGCTCATTCCCCTGGTAATCCCAAAAGCTGTTGTAGGAATCCTGCCGGTGTTACTGCCCATCCCCCTCAGGCTGCGACCAGGTTCACAGGGATCTCAGATGTTGCGTGGCATCGTCACTGCTGCCCACGAGGCTTTCGGTGATGCTCACAAACTCAACAGCCTCCCTATCTGCGCGTGGGAACTGGCACCTCAGACTCAGCAGCACCTACACGCTGCCCAGAGCAGCCTGCACGCATACCCGGATACTGTCACCTCGTCTGCCCGGGCCTGGGACAGACAGGAAATGCCGATCTCATGAAGGTACCAGGATAACGCAGGGCTCCTCCGTGAGCTGCATGCCCAGCTTCCCGCAGTTACCGTGCTTACGTGCCCACCCCCGGTACCAGACCTGAATGTACTATTTATTTACTTACTGATCTTTGGTGTTTAGGGACTAAAAATGGATGTTCTGGCAGTGGCAGTGGTACTCACATGTTGGAATTTAGTGCCTGATCCCCCTCTAACTGTGGTCCCAATGTTCTGGAATAAAAACCTTTTATCGTGGGTGAAGGAAGAAATCAGGGACAGAGAGAGACTTGATACAAGAACTTCAGGTTCCCGAGGAGACTCTGTCAAAAAGCAGCTTTAGAGCAGGAAGGGAGTGGGAACGTTCACTGCAGCCCCATGACAACTTCATTGTTTCAGCAATGGCACCCCTTGGGCTTTGTTTGCTGAAAGCAAAAGAAAATAATTACCATGTTATTAATTGAACCAGATACTTCAGTATTCCCCCTCCAGACATGGCAAACACGACAAGGATTTTCGGCAGTGCTATAGGAAGTATTTGTTATTCCAACACTACGTGGTAGGAAGCTATTAAATACTGCAGCAGAACCCATTTTAATGAAAATAAGACACCACCGATGGCGTTCATTTACCCCAGGAGAGTCACGGAAATTAGTGGAAAACAGAATGAAGGGCTTTAGGATGATCTGTGGCTTTAGTCACCTTGGTGTTCAGAGAACAGTCAGTTGCCCCCCCATCCCCCACCCTACGGGCAGGGACCCCTCCCACAGCCCAGGCTGCTCCCAGCCCCATCCAGCCTGGCCTTGGGCACTCCCAGGGATGGGGCATCCCCAGCTGCTCTGGGAACCTGTCCCAGTGCCCCCCACCCTCTCCGGGAAGAATTCCTTCCCCATGGCCCAGCTCCATCTCCCTCTGCCCGTTCCAACCCGTCACCCCTTGGCCTGTCACCCCCTGCCCCTGGAAAAGTCCCCCAAGCTTTCCTGTACCCCCAGCACTGGAAGGGGCTCCAAGGTCTCCTCGCAGCCTTCCCTGCTCCAGGCTGAACCCCCCAACTCCCCCAGCCTGGCCCCAGGGCAGAGGGGCTCCAGCCCTCGCAGCATCTCCGGGGCCTCCTCTGGCCTCGCTCCAACAGCTCCGTGTCCTCCTGCTGGTGGGGGCCCCGAGCTGGAGGCAGAAGTGCAGGGGGGGTCTTCCCCGAGCGGAGCAGAGGGGCAGAATCCCCTCCCTCGCCCCCCTGGCCACGCTGCTGCGGATCCAGCCCAGGATGGGGTTGGTTTCTGGGCTCCAGCGCACATGGCCGGCTCCTGGCCAGCCCCTCGCCCCCAGCCCCCCAACTCCTTCTCCCCAGGGCTGTTCCCGATCCATTCCCAGCCTGTCCCTGTGCTGGGATTGCCCCGACCCCTGGGCAGGACCTTGCCCTTGGCCTGGCTGAGCTGTGCGAGGTCCTCGTGGGCCCTCAGTGAGTCTGAATGTGTCTAAAAGCCCTGAATAGTCTCAAAATGCCGAAACAGTCACGTGTCAGAATGCTGCGATTTCTTGTAACTTGTGGCAATAATTCAAACGAGGAACATGAACCGACTCTCCTCGTTCTCAGGGTATGGGAGCCCATATTGCTGTGCCCTTGCCTGGTACGGCTGGACGGCAAAGGGATTGGAGTCCCCTTCCTGTTGGTTTGTCCAGGGGAAAGCAGTACCTCGTTCCATGGCAGGAACAAAGCATTTCCCTTCAGCTGCGGTAACTCAAACTGCTGCATTTTGCTCACGCGCGCCGTCAGGGCCTGGTGAGCTGAGCTGTACGTCACCTGGTCACCCCCATCCCGTGTTCACTGCTCGTGCTGCTGGCAGGACTTCGGCAGCGTAAGACTCTGCAGTGCCGATCTACATATGGTTCCGTAGGCCTGGGAGTAACTGCCCAGTGATGCTTTGGGATCACCAGCAGCTCTGATATTTGCAGTAACTGGGAACATCTTTTTACTGGACTTCAGAAAGGGATGAGTGTCTTTGCTGTGGAACGGAGTATTCCCTGGATTCTGTGGGAGAAGGAAAAGCCGACAGTTAACCGTGATCAGCCTTCTACGACAGAAATAAGGAACAGAGATTTTGTGTCAGCTGAGGAGGGGGCAGATCCCAAATGGTAAACAAACCAGTTCTGTAAGATGAACAGGGCGGTGACAATGATGTGAGGGAGAAGGGCTGAGCAGTGGGGGTCTCAAGAACCAGCAGGTGGCCCTGGAGCAAGGCATGACAAACTGATGCGCACTGGAGCAGAAGCCCGAAGGCCTGTTTGGCTACGATGCTGGCTAAAGCAGTAGTGAATGCTTTAAACATTGTACAAAAGACACATCATCATCCCCCAGAATATACCCTCCTGCCTTCTGCCAATCCAGTGGCTTGGCTGGAAGCTGCATATGGATACCGCCTTCATCCACCCCTGTGGCAAACAGTCAACACATCGGTACGTGACAACAGGTAATGTGCGACAGCGCGGCGGGACCTGCAGGTTGGGGAGGGCTGTTCACCGCAGCTCATGCCCTGGACACCTCTACAGGTACTGAAGTGCGTTTCCACTCATCCCGCGGCACCGGCCGTCCACCCCAGCCGCTACAGGAGTTCTGGCCACACGGCTGAGAACAGGAGTTTCATGAGCCTGACCGGAAACCGGAAAAGTGTGGGGACTGAACGCAGAGCAAACTGGAATGTCAGAACTCTCCAGCTCCTGCTGAGGGTGAACGGAAAGCTGGAAAAGCCAATATTCCCTTAACATAAGATCAGCCACCAGCTGTGACCTTCTGCCACGATGCCCTGTCCCTGACACTGCTCACCTCCAGCCTCTCAGGGGCCAAACGAAAGCGCGGGGCAGGTGTAGGCCCATCTTCTCCCCCTTCTGCTCTTCCAGTAGCAGAAAGTCGGTGACAATTACCCAGAGGTTCTTCAAAACGTGTCGTTGAGGTGTATGTGTGCACACACCGCCGTCGCCACAACCTCACACTGCGGAATAAACGGCTCCTCTCTCCCAGAACGTTTTGAATGGGATTCCAAATGGGATTCCAAAGCAGAGGGGCTGAAAGTGGGGTTGCACACGTGCACGTGGACATACCCAGAGGATCCTGGCAACCCTGTCTCCTTTCAGCAGCTACTAATCTGCGTTTTCATATCGATCCCAACAGTGAGAAGATCTGGTAGGAACAAGCTTGGCTCTTGGCAGTGTCTGCAGCTTGTTTCTACCTTGAATTGGTTTGGATCACTCAGAGCTGTATTCAGTCATCTGCCTTAACCTCAGAGTGACATTCCATGCTGACAGACAGCGGGTGATCCCACCAAACACGTCTCTGGTGGTGTCTGTCAGAAGCCCCTTCCCACAGCTGTGCTCAGCACACATGTCGGATGGTTGGAGCTCCAGCACATTGACATTCGGGTCTTCGTGGGGGTGGGAGAAAGTCCCATGACCCGTCACCCTTAAGTGCCACAAAAAGGTACCCGTGGTGCCTCCTCCCATACTCTTCCTCTGCCATCAGCTGCTTCGGGTTCCCTTATGCTGGCAGACTCTGCCTGAGATACTTAGCAAGTAACTAGCTGAGGAAGAGAAAGAGCAGGGGCAGAGAGGCCAGTTCACAACGCCCAGAGGGTCAGAGCTTTTACAAGGAAGTGTGGCCAAGAACAGGGAAGGAACCGAGAGGACGGGACTGAAACTTTCACCTTTCAGCCACAGCAATCCGTCAGGATGAGTCCAGAGGCAGTGGGAATCCTCCAGTTAAGTCTGGAATATCCAATAGTCTCAATCTGGTTAAAAAAGACTTTGCTGCCTGCACGCTTTGGGCAGGACAAGCCATCACTGAGGATATTGGAGAAGCAACTGATCGGTGATGGTCAAAGAGCTTTGGTGCTGCTGACGGTCTGACCAATGTGACAATCGGAAATGGTGTTCCCAGACTCACTTTGAGGGGGTGAAAGTGAAAGTGGAATGGGTCCAAAATTAGCCTGTCCTCTAGGCAAAGGGCAGTGGACAAAGTCGTATCTCAGCACGTCTCAACAGACGCTGCATTAAAACTGAAGATGGGGAGAGCAGAGACAGAGACATTTTCCCATTTCTTTAGGTTAGTCACCTGACACGTGATCCATCACAACGATCTCTGTGAAAACACAACACTGCCACTGGGGCAGAGATCCAAGGGCTCTGTCCCTCATGTTCTCAGAAGGACCTCATTCCAGTGCCTAAACTCACACAACTGTGAAAACCTGTGGGCACCAACATGCTTGTGCTGACCGAGTTGCTGGCGAGGGAGTTTTGAAGGACTGGGGTTAGAACTGAACCCCCAGGGGAGAGTCAGTGTTTATAAACTCGGTGCAGCTGAAAACCAGCATTACAGTTGCCAGAGATGGGAGGTTTCGCTGTGCCCTCGGCACTACCTGGTGATTACTACATGGTCGTCCCCCAACACTTCTGCTCAGACCTAAACTCAGGGTCTTGAACTTCATTACCAGACCTGGCACCTGAAACATAGGTACTGCAACCCCGAGGGCTGCAAGACACAGGTTCCGGTATGGATCTGACCCACCGTAGCGGCACGCTATGCCCAGTGACTCCCCTCCGCGCAGAAACTCTCTGGACGGCACACTCAGCTCTCCAGTGAAGGGACCGCACCCCACACAAGCCCCACTCCCTCAGCAAACTGGGTCACTGGTCCCACCTGACGCTACACACGCCCTGAAACTGCAGCATCTCTGTCACACGAATTTTAGCTGGTATGATGTTATCCGTGTCACTCAGAGCAGTATCTCACCTCTCGTTTAAGTATCTTTACAAGGTTGCAGATGAAGGCATTTGGTGCCCACACCATTTTGGTCCATGGAAAGTGTAGGGTGGGTTTTGTAGGATTGCTACTCACAGTGTAAAGGTTCTGGACACTCACAGGCGGTAGCCGCGCATTTGCATCTGCCCATGTGATCTGTCTCCCCAGTTTCCTGTTGTTGGAGACTGTGGCCTGTTGGGAAGGTGGAACAGAACAGTTCCGGACCCCAGCACCGGAATTTGCATTGTCTGCAGAGGAAGAAGCACGAGAGAAGGTAGAAAAACCGTGAGGACTCAGAACACAGACTGCAGCAGGGACAGAGCACAGACCTGAACCAGGTCCTGCCACCTCCCTTCATCTCCCAGCAAAAATGTTCAGAAAACAGTTGGAATGTCACAGTGAACCACCAGTTCAAGGGAGTGGGAAAAGGTGACAGCAGTAGAGGGGAACCAGGACAGAGCAGCAGAGTCTGAGTGAGGCAGGAGAGAGCCAAATAGAACGTCATTCGACAGTGGTTTGCTCTTGCGTCATTCTCCTCCCTCGCTTTCACCCTCTCATTCCGCCACGTGAATCCCCCTCATTGCCACCTCTTTTCTTTCTTCCCACAGTACCGTCTCACGTTGGACACCTCCCGCTGCAGGAAGCAGCACCTACTCTGCGCAGCCGTGTGCGTTGCGGGGTTGTAGGTCACACGGACCCCGTGTCTCTGACACAAAGGTCTCGCCAGGTCCTCGCTCCGGCTGGGCACCTCGGGCTGGGCGCTGGTGGCTCCAGCAGGCACAGGGGGTGGTGGTTCTCTCTGCCCTTTCCTGGCGGGTGAACTCATGGAACTGGAACGTGGAGGAAACGGCTTGGATTCGGCCTGACTCGGGTGAGTGTTTCTTCCCTGCACGTCCTCCCCTGGGTGGCGATTTGACTCCTTGTCAAGGATCACCTACAGAGGGGAGAGGTCGATCAGGGCTGAGGCAGCTACGCAGAGAGCAGAGGAACAACCCAGAGGAACACACACAACTGCAATTGATGGTGCAGGGCAGGTAACAAGTGTCACTTTAAAATTAGGTTGGGAAGAAGATGGAAATAATATTCCCAGTGGGCAGAAAGAACAGGCTGAAGCATTAGGAGAAAGGATCAGGTGAACAGGCCCTTTCAGCACGTCCTGAGGGAGAACAAGGCCAAATGGAAGGGGCAGAATCAGTGTGCCCGACAGGTGAACGCGTCTTGTTCCACCCCATCCCTTCTAGGACTCTGCAAGCAGAGTTTTTAATGCTCAAAGCAACATTCATCCCAGTCTGTAACCATTTCTCACCCACCACTACGTGCTCTTATCTGGCAGCAGCCCTTGGCAGGGCTGGCTCTGGGTGCAGTCAGCCTGCTCTCCACTGCCCGCGGTCACATCTGACACCGTCAGTAAGAGCGTTCAGAACTGTCCCCTCCTTTCTGCCCCAGGTACCTGGAGCACCTGTGTCCATCTCTGACCCCCAGAGGATTGTCTCTACCTCTCCTCAGTAGTCACTTCACTCACCCACCTGCTCCTACTCCTCTATCACAGCCGTTTCCTTCTGTCTAACACCTCACAGCTTAAATAGGTTCAACCTTTTAAATTCAACTTTATTTATTTATTCAATTTTAATTGCTGTTAATTGAAGCAATTACATTTTTCCTCTCTCTCTGGACACCCTTATCTGTCTTTCTGCCTTGGATTTTCTGATCTCTAAGCTTCTTTTTCAGTCTTCTCTTCCCCCTATTGCTCTTTCCAATGCCCATTTTCTTAGCAAATAGAGGTTTAGGTGATCTGAGGAGGAACGAGTGTCAGACACAGGGGTAAGAGGTAACAGCCAGATGTGTGACCCGCTGGCTGGTCCGTAAGCTTGGCTGGCCAAGCCCTGCACCTGACCAATGCCATCTGCTCTACCTTTTCACCAAAAGCCTCTCCCTTCCCTGAAGAAAGGCTGCCAGTTCTGCCTGCCGGTGCCTGCAGGCATGAGTGCAGGACGCCGAGTCAGCTCACGGGTCAGAGTGCCCGTGTGCCCACGGTGCCAACGTGAAGAGCATGCTGGTGTGCAACGGGCACACAATCGCTAGCCAAGATGAAGTCACGAGTTGGTGAATAGAGCCAGTGGCCAGGGAGCAAGGGTGCGAGTGGGTGGCCAAGGGCCAGCGCTGGGTGCGAGAGCACCTATGTGTCACTAGGGGTGAGAACACTGGGGGCGGGGAGTCAGAAGTCGGCCAAGGGGTCTGGAAAGTCCTGGCCAGCTGTTTGTCTGCATGGCCCGTACCAGCACCTGGAGTTGCAGCTCTGGGGGTTGTACACAAAAGTGCCGGGACCTGAGGAAACTGGGATCCAGGGCCCAGCTACTGGGCAGTGTCTGTGACCTGCTGCTGCTGGGATCCACCCTGTACACAGGCACGTACACACTCATGGCTGACTTCATCGTGCTCAGCAGAGAGGGGAGCAGGATGATGCTGGTGGTGTTGTGTTTGTGTGAGTGCTCCGAGTGCCTGCCTGCGATCCACGTGGGCAGCCAGGTACATCCGCAGCGCGCAGCTGTGTTCTGTGCGCACATGCCTGCTGGGAACGCATCTTCAGCCTTGCTACTGGCTGGACCTGGGGACGTGGAGCGATGGCAACCTCGCCTCTCCTGGACTGGTGAATGCAGCGTGTTCTCCTCTAACACAGGCTTTCTCAGGCATCATGCTTTAAGGACTTTTCCCAGATTTAAAGACCTCTCAAAAGTTATGACAGTATGGAGCTGACTGCTCAGAAGCACCAAGATGTACCTGTAAGCGTGTATGGAAAACCAGCGGAACACAAGTAGAAGAAATTACAGGCTTCGCTGTGTGCAAGGACGGCAGGTCACCGGAGCGTGAGGAGGGTGGAAAATGGGGTAAAGGTACCTTATATAATTTATTTCGATATTCTGCCACAGTCAGCTGGATATCGTCACCTAAAGGAAGAATCACATCGTGGTCCAGAGACGGCTCCCTGGCAGGACAGTGAAATCTGGGAAGAGAATAGCACCAGTGTTCAAAAGGACTGTTACGTGACCTGGTGTGACCTCCTGTGCAAACCGTGCAAGAGGAAGTCAAGAATGAGCTTTGTTGGGGTTTTTCTACCACACAGAAAGAAAACTTGTGCCATGATTGGGGTTGCAGCATCCCAGGAGACGCCCGGGGAAAGTGCACGTTTGGAATTACCCCCACCTTCTCACATAGGGATGCTGCAGAGCCTCTTCCGCTGTCAGCCGGTTAGCAGGGTTGAACACTAGAAGTTTCTTCAGAAGATCCACGGCCGGTGATGGGGTCGAGGACGGCAAAATCTCCTCAAAAGTTACTTGCTGCCTACAAGTCAGAAAAGAATGATGGACACTCCCAGGGCTGACCTGCAGTGAAGGCACGAGTTACAGTTCTGGGAATCACACTGAGGTGACGCCTGCGGCCAGAGCTCACTCACCAGCAGCGCGTCCCAGCCCTGGACACTCCAGTACTGATCTGAGTGCAGCCAAGCGTTCACCCCGGGATTAGGTCAGAATGGCTCCCCCCTAGCGCCAGGATCCTAACTTGCACGTCTAGTCCTTCTCTTGTTCCCGTGGGAAGAGTGAGAGACCAGACAGTGACAGTCAGACCCAGCAGAATGACTGTCCCCTGGACAGTGAGGGGACAGTGAGTCCTTCTGTGCTTCTGGCAATGCAGGAAGCCCAAACCCATGACCTGGGTGTGTCAGCTGAACTGTCAGTGATCCCCAAATCCAGCCCTTAGACCCCAGAAATCCCTCTGGGATTGACATGTGCAAGAGGGGAAAACCAAAAAGAGACCCAGAAGCTGAAGCAGAAACAGTGCGGAGCACAGAGAGAGGAGGGGGATGTGGGAGAGACAAGGCAGACACCAAGGTCAGTGGAGAAAGGAGGGGAGGGGAGGGGGTGCCCAGAGCAGAGGTTCCCCACAGCTGGTGGGGAGAGGGCAAGCTGTGCCCTGCAGACATGGGGGGTCACAGGGGACAGAGACCCCCCCTGCAGCCCAGGGAGGACCCCATGCCGGAGCAGGGGGATGCCCAAAGAGCCCCTGACTCTGTGGGAAGCCCAGAATGGAGCAGGGGGATGTCCGAAGAGCCCGTGGCTCCATGGGCAGCCCATGCTGTAGCAGTGCACTCCTGAAGGACAGCACCCACAGAAGGGACCCCTGACGGAGCAGTTAGAGAAAACTACAGCCTGTGGGAAGGACACACATCAGAGCAGTTGGTGGAGGGCTGTCTGCTGTGGGAGGGACCCCCTGCTGGGGCAGGGGGTGAGGATCCTCCCTCCCTGAGGAGGAATGAGCAGCAGAGACAGCATGTGGTGAACTGGCTTTAACTGCTATTCCATGGCCCCCTGCGCCACTGGCGGGAGGAGGAGGCAGAGAAATGGGGAGCAAAGGAGGGAGGGCTGAGGGCAGGGGTTTAAGATCTGGTTTGGTTTGTCGCTCATTGTCCCAGTCTGGTTTGATTGGTAACTACTGACATTGATTTTTCTTCCCCAAGCCAGGTCTCTGTTGCCCGTGACCAGAACTGGCGAGTGACCCCCCTGTCCCTGGCTTCACACACGAGCCTTTTTTAATGTTTTCTCCTCCCGCCTCGAGGAGTGTGCGAGCGGCGACGTGGTCTTTTGTTGCCGGCTGGGCCTAAATCACGACAGGACCAGGGGATTGGGGAGGTAAAGAGATTCTCCCTGTCCTGCCCAAGCTGGCCAGGCCGTCTGTCCACAGCTGGTGCCCCGGTGTCCATTCAGTCGCTGTCAGGGTGCCGACACACAACGCTGCTGTGCTCTGTACAAACTCTGACCATGTGCGCTGGACTTCACCTGGATCCATGGAGCTCTGGGTGTTGCCCAAGCTGCTGTAGATCCTCCACCATGGGATATCTGCCTCAGTGGTGGTCCACTCACCTCACTGGCTTACAAGACCTTCTTCGAGGGGACTCCTTGCCTTCATGCTCGACAGAAGTGACCTCCAGAAGCTGCAGATTGTTGCCTCTCCTGAACCCCTCATTGGCTCCCCCGTCCTCAGCAAGAGATCCTGGTTGCTGGGCTTTCTTACCCGCTGACTCCTCACGCAGCTCTGGCCCCTGGATACCAGCATCAGAGCACCCAGGGGATAATGTGCTCACCTGGACAACAGCTGTAATCCTTCTGCATCTCTCGCAGCTCATTCGGGGATATGGACTGGCTGCTTTCTGCACACAGTCATGGTTTGTGCCTCTTCCCCTCTTGCTCTTGTGGCTGCTCTGCTGCGGGACAGGCTGCCCCTTCTGACTCTTCCTCCTGCCCCTTCTTAGAAGCTTCTCCCTCCCTTATGAACCACGTTGACTTCCTTTCCTGTTGTTTAGGAGCAACTGTTATTGTCCAGGGTTGGGTCTCTGACTCAGCCAGTGTCCATGTGCATGTCCTCGGATCCAGAGACCCTTTCACCCTGCTGAGGCAGGTGTAGGCCTGGTCCCAGCACCGTGTAAGAAGTCGTGTCCCTCTGGCATCCTTTCTTCAAGCGTTCGGTCACTCCAGCAGGTGCCACGCTTGTTCAGGTGTGAAGACCCACACCACTACGGGGGCAGAGAAGAATAGAGGTGGCCTGGGTGGCTGCTGTGTTAGCAACACTGTGCCAGTCACAAACACAAACCAGCAGCACACAAGGTGCTCTGAAGGAACATAACTCTACTCCAGACCCAGCAGAGGTGTGCAGCAAAAGGACAAGCAGCAACATTCACAAGCTGCACGAAGGGAAATTCCTATGGGATACTGTGGCCATCCACTGCCCCCTGGCAAGGTCAGACACACGTGCTGTGCTGACAGCTGAATCAGCAGGGACAAAAGGGCCTCAGCTCCTCAACAACCTGGCACAGACTGACACAGGAATCCTGGCATCCCTGAAGGAAAGAGAATAACGAGCCAGATGCCAGCTGAAGAAGTCAGCAAGTCAGCATGAAAATGCATGTTCTGGTCATGGGAACAGCAAGGGACTTGCCAGAGCTTATGGTTTGAGCCACCCAAACCTATAAAAACCTGTCAGTAAGCATTCCGAGAGCTCTGACCATGCTGGTTGGGCTACGTGCTGCAGACTCCCCGATGAGAAGGGATGCGCGCTGTATCGTCACAGGCATGAGGAGAGGATACTGAGAGACTGGTCTATGGCTATAAGGTAAAGGCATCAAGTTTACTTACGTTTACTAATTAGGTGTGTAATGAACGCAGAATTGTGTGGTAGTCTGTGTATGCAACTGGATGATCCTCAAGAACCATAAGGAGAAAACCCCAATCACAGTGGGAGTCATTAAGCAGCCGGAATGAGGCTGGACAGACTCAGGCTTTCCATGCGTGAGTCAGCGACTTCGGGCACCCAAATGACTCAGCTCAGGAAAACACTGATCTTGAGAAGGTACGCACAGCAAGCGCTTGGGACGTAAGCCCAACCCCGTTTTGTTATGCCCAGATTATGTCACTGGTCTTCCTGTTATTCTTTTTAACCCTTACATCCCTTCCCGAGGGGCAGGGGAATCTGCAGGGAGCAGGAACCCTTTCCCTGGCAAGCACTGGGGGGTGAACTTCAGGGGAACCCCTGGCAATGTCACACAGTGCACTGCTGACCCCCGAGGCACACAGAGCACAGCAGGCTTACCAGGATCCCCCGCAGTTCATAACTGAGGCGCAGAAATCCGACTGCATAGCCACAACATCTGCAACGAGGAAAAGACACTGTTAACACCACGACCGGGATTAACGGAGCTACGCCGTTACGAAGGAAAGCTGGTGCGTGACAACGTTTGAAAGCATCCCAATAAAGCCCAGTGCGAGGTTTGTGGAAGGGAGGTGAAACTCTTACATACAAATTCTCTAAGATGGTTTTCTCAATCCCTGTTTGTGCCATAATAGATTCCATAAACGTGCACCCACACCCACAGAAGCACCGAGATACCCAAGCCCAAAGGGTCTGACCGGGATCGCTTGTGCGGGCCACAGAGAACAAGGGATACTGGCTACTGATTTCCTCACCACATGCCCTGGGGTCTCTGTAACTGGTGACAATGAACGGTTGTCTGGGTGTATCTGCCACGCTCTCTAAGACACAACCCTTGCATGGAATGGCTTTTTCCTTCAGTCTCGTTTCTCTGGTCACCACAAACCATTGGCAAAGCTGCTGCTCATAGCTGGTTTTCCCTGTTTGCAGTAACGGTTTGAACACATCTTTATTTGCACTTGTTTGGCTAAAAGAGAAGGAAATTGTGCCTGTGATATGCTGGAACCCGTAGGCATTGTCCTGTGGTAAAGAGACAGGACTGTCTGCTAACGAGCCCTGTGTCCTGTGGTCTTGCTGTGGGCAGACCTGGCCCTGGCCCTGCCAGCTCATTGCTGGACCGTGCTGCTGAGATGGAACAGCACTTTCTGCTACTGTGCTGGCTATCCTCCTGCCTCCTGCTTCAGAGTTTTCACATACACGTTTCCATTCATATTTCATCCACAGCAACCAAATCTCTATAAAGACTATAAATCACTGAAGCTTGGATGGAATTCCCCAAAACTGAGATGTCCTTGACCTGCAGGCAGTTATTTTTCTAAAGCTGCTGGCTCAGGTTGGACACATCAACCTGTTGTAAAGGTTAGAAAATGTACGGGTTGTCAGATGACCTCACAGAAGACAATCACCATCATCCCTTCTAGATTAACACAACCTTACTCCAGCTTTCCCAAGTGTCGCTTTCCAGACCAAGAAGCCCAATCTGCCCTACTCTGTAGGCCGCCCTGAAGGGGGATGGATACTCTGCTCTGGACTGTTACCCTCTTGCAAAGCCCAAAAGTGTTGTGAAGGTCGGGTTCCTGTTTCCATCCAATCAAGTACAGGCTTATTTCCTCTAACACTTCCCACTAAATCTTTCATTTCCTTGGAAAAATGTTGGAACAACTGTCAAGAGACACCTCCTTCCCTGACCCTGCTTTCTTTTACTCGATTCACCTTTCCCCATGCAGAGTCCTACCTTCTGGGGACGGCGCAGGAATGACCCTCAAGATCTGCTCCATCTGATTCACTGTTGATGTTCCAGGAAAAAGAGGTCTCCCAAGGAGCATCTCTCCCAGGATACAGCCAATGCTCCACATGTCCACACCTTTAGTGTAACTACAAGTAAGAACAGAACAGAGTCAGGACCAAATCGAGCAAACCCTTCCCCATACGTGGCATTCCCAACACATACATCAATCAGCTTCCTGCCTCCCTGAAAACAGACACGCACGGGCTCTAACCACAAAGGGAATGAGATCTGGGAATCATGAGAGTGGCAAGCGTCACACAGACAGGGGGGTGATCTTTCTGCCCAGAGTCTGTTCTAGAAAACCTCAAAAGGAAATGCATTAAAGGGAGGTGCCAGGACCAGCAGTAGGTACCTTTTCTGTGAGCAGCACTGAAGATACAACTCGCTGCTTGGGAACGACTGACCTTCCAGGCCATCATGCATTTATTTAAGCAAAGTCAGTGACAAACAAGGGGTAAATGACAGCTCACAGGACACTCACATTCCAAATGCAAGACACTGACCCACCCTTCATTTGATTTTCTGCTTGGTAGGATCTGTGCATGTAACTCAGAAAAGGACCAAGTCTGGCTAATGGGCAGCTGACTGACCGTAAATTAGGGAACATTTTCTGAAGGTCCATCAAAAAACTCCCCATAAATTTGGAAAAGAGGACCAAGGTACACAACCAGGTTTGGTAAAGATGAAGATTTAAGGGCAGAAGGAATAAGTCTACTGGGAGAAAGGATGGCAAGCAGATGAGCTGGTGATGTGTGCAAATGGGCAATCTAAGCAGCCAGAAGGAAACGCAGCTGTGCCAACATTTCCACGTGGCAGAACTGAAGGTGAAACGCAGATCCCACCCCGGGAGTGCCCAAGGCCAGGCTGGATGAGGCTTGGAGCCACCGGGTCTATGGAAGGTGTCCCTGCCCACAGCAGGAGGGTGGGACTGGGGGGGGTTTAAGGTCCCCTCCAACCCAAACTGCTCTGTGATTCTGATTCATATTGAGAAAAAGGACTGTTGACATGACAGCGCATCGGGTGACTCTACAATGAAGAGAGTTAAGAACTGGAGACAATAGATTTTCCCAGTAGCTGAGAAATGAGAGTCCCATCCCTTTGCTCACGTTATGCCGTTACCTCCGCGAGGAAAGTAAGATCTCAGGGGCTCGGTACCAGCGCGTTGCCACGTACTCCGTTAGAGCAGGGTTGCCTTGGTCCTCGTTCGTCTGACATAAAGAACGGGCCAGCCCAAAATCACAGAGTTTAACGAAGCAGTCTGCATCCAGCAAGATATTTGAAGGCTGAATTGAGCAAAGGAAACTCAGTGAGCTTTTCACTCTCTGAACAGCAGAAGATTAGCATCAGTGTGTTTTTACCAGTGTCATTCTTTTTACAGTTTTCCACCTAGTGTTTAACAGGAAATTTTAGTGAAGCATAAAGACTGTGACTGCAATGTACCTTCTGATCCCTGTGGATAACGTTTCCCGAGTGGATGAACTTAGTTGCCTTCAGGAGTTGGTAGAGAATGTAACACTTGTGGATGTCTTTCAGCAGATTCCCCCTCTTAATCACAGCGTGTAAATCTGTCTCTGTAATACATTACATCAGTGGCACACTGACATGTGACACGCTCACGTCGGTGACACGCTCACATCGGTGACACGCTCACGTCAGTAAAGGGTTACCAGGGTGCAAATGTCAGTTCCTCAAAGCAAGGCCAGAATAAACCATGGTCCAAACTTCAACCCTTCAGGCACATCCTCAGGGGAAGCCGAGGCTGTAATTCCTGAGGGTACCGCAATCTCCTATGACCGTGACTGGTGACACTGTAACCGTTCGATTGTTACACACTTTCGGTACAGTAACACTGCACACCCAGCTCTCCCGTCTCTCCAGCCCTCTGCTCTGTTGCTCACTGCTGTCCTTCCTCCGCCTCAACCTGCCAGTTCTCATACAACTGTTATTCCCGTCGACGTTTCACTGTAATTCCCATGTACTGACACTGCGCAGGAAAACCCCCGCTCACACGAGGGTCCATGTAAACCAGCACTGTTACCAAAGCGGGGAGCCAGGAGAAGCCCTGGGAGGCCGCACTGGGACGGCTGGTGCAATGCTCTCACCCATGGACTCGAAGATGAGGTAGATGTCCTTGTCGTTCTGAGCTCGGATAACATCAAGCAGCTTGATGATATTGGGATGTTCTCCAAATTCCTGCAGAAGGAAGAGACGCAACTGTCCAAGCCAAGTGTGACTTGTGAATCAAACACGTCACGATGACCCACTGCGTTGGGTACTGCTGTCTGGAACAAACAATAACGCACCGTTCCCTCCACTATGCTTCTACTGAAGTAGTAAAGAAAGGATGTAAGGTTCCTCCACAGCATGAAACCGGATGGTTAACGATAAAACTCCAAAGTCTCTTGTCAGAGACATGTCCTAGACCCTCCATACGGCTTGTGATGAATTCAGTCAGCTCCCTGTGCCTCGTATTTCCTGCTGCAGGCAGCGCTGGGCCCCCACCAGCAGGAGGACACGGCTGTTGGAGCGAGGCCAGAGGAGGCCCCGGAGATGCTGCGAGGGCTGGAACCCCTCTGCCATGGGGACAGGCTGGGGGGGTTGGGGGGTTCAGCCTGGAGCAGGGAAGGCTCCGGGGAGACCTCAGAGCCCCTTCCAGTGCTGGGGGGACAGGAGAGCTGGGGGGGCTTTTCCAAGGGCAGGGGGTGACAGGACAAGGGGTGACAGGTTGGAACGGGCAGAGGGAGATGGAGCTGGGCCATGGGGAAGGAATTCTTCCCGCAGAGGGTGGGGGGCACGGGGACAGGTTCCCAGAGCAGCTGGGGATGCCCCATCCCTGGGAGTGCCCAAGGCCAGGCTGGATGGGGCTGGGAGCAGCCTGGGCTATGGAAGTGGTCCCTGCCTGTGGGGGGGTGGGGCTGGGGCGGCTTTGGGGTCCCTTTCCACCCAAACCATCCCATGAATTACTGTGACAGTGAAAATAGAACAAAGTTGCCATCAACATTCATAATTAAACCCCAACCAGCCCAGAAGTGTCTGTTGGAGGGGGGATGATTGCACTGCCTGGAACGGGGGCTCTGACACTCCCTGTAGAGAGAGACCTCAACACAGTTCCCTTAAACTAGGGGTGAATTCTGCCCTCACATTTGCAGACTGACAATACTGTTCAGTTCGTTTACTTCCTCCTCAGTCTTAACAACTTTGAGTTCCTGCAGCTTCTGCATAGCCAGAGGCACTGTGACCCCTTCACGACACGCCAGCATTTTCATCAGCTCGCCTGAGTGTAAAGTTATAAAGAGAAGCCCTCTGCACGCCTCAGAATCCAGAAACGACTTTGTTATTTGAACCAGTCGTTCACAATCTTCAGCTGTTTCCATCATGAATTCTGCTGTAAACAGCACCGAACCCCATAATATTAAGCCATCTCCTGCACAGTCTCACAACAGCTGTGACCGAGGCCAAGACACTGTTTCCGCTTCGACTTCTGGGTCTCTTTGGTTTTCCCCTCTCACACGTGTCAATCCCAGAGGCACCAGTTGGCTCGCCCACAGCCTGAGGCAGGTCTGACTCGGAGCTGAGGGACCTGTCAGCAGCTTCTCGAAGGAGCCTTCCCTGTGGCCCTTCCCCCGCTACCAACCGCCCCCCCCAACCCACCACGGGAGAAATACCCTCCTTTTTCTGCCCCTAACCCCTCCTCCTCCCACCTGCTCCAGAAGCGCTGCGCTGTCAGATCCCAGCGTACAGGCAGTTAACCCGGGAGGAATTGGTCCCACAGGGTTGTAGCTCTTAGTTCTGGGCCTTCTAGTTCAGGCTTAAAGAATGATTAAAAAGTAAAAAACCTCATCTCTTTCCTACTAAAACTTGACAGTCCTAGGAAAAGCCTCTTCCCAGGAGCCCTGCCGTGCATGCGGCCTCAGAGCGATGAGGTTATTGTCCCCAGTCCCTGACACTGGCGTTTCACACGTGAGTCTGGGCAGGAGTGGGCAGGCAGTGCCACCACCAAGGTAACTGGGCAAAGTGTGTGGGCAGTTCTATTGGAGCGAGAGACGCCCAAAGTCATTCCATACCCAGCTCCCCTGTTACTTTGGCTTTGATCATTTCAGGTGCCCAAGCTGCTTCCCACATGGCGGAGGAAAAACCATTTGGCATGTACAGGTCTCCCACCCCCCAGCCTCCACTGAACCGTGGCAGTGAAAATTCAAGGAAAACGCTTCCTGACCACAGAAAAGTCAGAAGAGACAGAAAGTGCCAGCCAGCATGGTGATCCCAGAGCAGCCGGACCAGCAAACAGGCAGAATGAGCAGCGTGGGTCGCGAAGGGAAAACAAGAGTCACGCTCATTCCACTGGGGTGGTTCGGCCCAGCCATGGAAATGCTGTTTGCCCAGATGGTGCAGGAAAGAAATTCATAGTGTTGCCAACACCGATCACTGCCCCTTGGAAAGAATGTGAGGAAAATACGGGAACACCATCAGAGGGACATAAAAACCCGAGAGGAAAGGGAAAGCGGATGTTACCTGCAGGAACATGATCTCCCGGAACGTTCTCTAGAAATGAACAACAGAACCGTGTATTACCACCTTGGCAGAACCACGCGAACTTCCAGCGAGAGGGTTAAAGCCGTTCTACGCTCTCCAGCAGAGGAAACCCTCCTGTGGCAGACAGGCCAGCATCCACCAGCGTTCGCTGGAGTTCCCAGTGCGCACCCTGTGCTCAGGCACCGCAGCGTAATGGCATCAGGGGCAATCCCCTGCGCCTGCCTACGAAGGCGCTTTTCCCTCGGGGACATCAAACAGCACATTGTAGGTGTCACGATACAGAGCTTGACACTGATTGCTCCTTTCTACCCTAACGTAGCTGCAGACTGTAGTAGTACATGCAGAACTGTCCAACACTTACCATCTTCCAGACATGTGGATCCTGAGGAGACTCATGAACTCCCACCACATCTCTCAGGATATGTCAGAACAACAGGTTCTCACCTGAGCGTCTGTCCTGTTCCTGAAAGCATCAAAAATCTTTTTCACAGCAACTATTTCTCCTGTTCTGCGATCGACTGCTTTCCACACGATGCCGTAAGCCTAGGGAGCAAGAGGCAGCGATGAGCCATGCGCCGTGACCCTGCACAGCTCAGGCCTGCAGTGGGGAAGCAGAACGCACTCAGCAGAGACTGAAGGCAGCAGTAATCACCAGCTGCCGAGAGGAAAGAGGGATGTATCGGGCCAACAAACGACACGTGGTTGAGCCAAGGACTAAGAACATCTATACTGAGCCCCTCAAACCCCCCAGGTCAGCCAGCCTGGCCCCCAGGCAGCCGACAGCAGAGGTACATTCTCAGGAAGTTCAGCGAGGCTGAGTGCAGGGCTCTGCACAGGGGTCGGGGTAACCCCCAGTATCAGGACAGGCTGGGGAAAGAAGGGATTGGGAGCAGCCCGGAGAAGGAACTGGGGGTAACGGTGGACGAAAACTTGGATATGAGCATGGGCAACATTGAGAGAGGCGATTCTCCCCCTCTACCTCACTCTCGTGGGACCCCATCTGGAGTCCAGAGAGCGGGTCCAGAGGAGGGACAGGACACGGGCTGGAACGCTTCTCTTACGAAAAGATGTTGAAAGCGTTGGGGTCAGTCAACATGGAGAAGAGAAGGCTCTGGGAGACCTTACTGAGGCCTTTCAGTACTTAAAGGGGGCTTATAAGAAAGATGGAGAGAGACTTTTTATCACGGCCTGTAGTAACAGTATCATTGAATCATCGAATAATTGGGGTTGGAAAAGGCCTTTAAGACCATGGAGTCCAACCATTAACCGAACCCTGACAAGGCCATCACTAACCCATGCCCCTGAGTGCCACGTCCACACATCTGTTAAACTCCTCCAGGGATGGTGACTCCCCCCTCCCTGGGCAGCCCATTCCCACTCCTGACAGCCCTTTCCGGGAAGGAATTTTCCCTAATATCCAATCTAAACCTCCCTTGGCACAACTCAAGGCCATTTCCTCTCATCCTATCACTTGGTACTTGGGAAAAAAGGAAGTGACACCCCAACTGCCATCAGTGCAGTCTTACAGCACTTATGTGAGAGACTTGTACTCCAACTTCTGTAGCTCCTGACGCACGGCAAAAGACCTGAACCCATACTCCAGGACCACTCGTGTTCCTGGGAAGCCTGCCTCAACACTGCCGAGTGTGTGCACATGAAAACCACTCCGCATCACACACTGCAGCTGTTCCATGTTGTATGAGTATGGAAACACTAACGGGGTATTTCTGAGTGAGAAATGACCCCACTGTGCAGGTGTCAGGCATCTCCCAGAGCGCTGAAAGGTAGGATTCAAATCTATGACCTAAAACGAAGAAAACTGGATCTATACCACAATGGAGACTGAGGAATCACCAGTTACAGGTACCACACATCATCCAGAATAGGGAAAACTTGAGTGGAAATTCCTGTTCCTTAGACAACACAGCTTTTCACTTAAAAAAAAGAAGAAAACACTGTTTGAATTCCCTCACTGCACAGCAACAGCTCACCCCAATCGCTGCTGGCCTTTTCTGCTCTACGTTTTGGGCTGCCCTCACCTGTTTCAGGGACTCCAACAGCCTGGTAAGTGCTCAGGTAAGTACATCAGCTGTGTACGTACAGAATCTTCTGCATACAAGAGGCAGAAGACACCGTATTTAGGAGACTGGAACCACTTAAGAACTCAACTAGTAGTTTTGATACCATCGGTGACGCCTGGAAGATGGACCTGAAGCCCCTAAAGTCCTCTGACGACCCGAATGTGTGTAGTTATGGTGTGAAACAGCCTCCAAAGAGAACTCTCAAGCAATTTGACATATCAGATGAAAGAATACCGTCATTCTGTTTGGGGAAGCGAGCACGTTAAGGGATGTAATGTATCAGTCAAAGGGAGAAAGCTGATAACTAGTAACACAATGGCAAAACCTCAGGTCAGAGGCAAACTCAGGATGAAATAAAACCATAAGAAAGATCAGTGTGATTTCAAAAGGAGAAAATCAAAACATCTTGGAGGATAATGAAGAAAACGAGCCTCTCTCTGCTCCCGTGTAACTGCGCATGAAACACTCGACTGCTGGTATGAACCCGACTGACCAGCAGCAAAGAGCTGCCAGAACAGATCGTCAGGAAGGGTCAGAGACTGCCGGGGAGAGGGAGCTTGGAAACTCCCCGTGGCTCACACACAAACCCACGAAATTTTACGGGGAAAAACTTATTGATGCAGCATGATACTGCAAGTGATGGGGTTACAGTAAATGCGAAAGGATTGGGTGGGCACAAACGGAATGTTCTTTGAGATCTGGCTCATTTGAATATAAACCCCGTACGGCAAAAGCGGCACTGTAAACTACAGGAAAACCCTGACGGGTAACCCAAAGGGATTTCCAGTCTCACGTGCTGCAACGGGACACCTTCCTCTGCGATTTCACTGTGAAACAACTACGAGAAGTCGCAGGAAGTTATCAAGCTACGATTTAGGAGGGGTTTTCTCTATTAGGCACAATAAATATCTTAAAGCCCAGTTTTCCTTCAGCTACGTAATGTCTCGGAGCTCCAGCACTGGACGCCGCCAGGTCAGCGGCCTGAGGCAGGGACCGGGAGACGGCGGCCAAGGGCGACGGCCCGCGGGGCAGCGCGCGACCCCGCCGCCCTGCCCCCCGAGCTCCCAGGGTCCCCCCGAACTCCCCGGCACCCTGGTCTCCCAGACCCACCCCCGAGCTCCCAGCGCCCCCCGGCACTCACCCCCTTGCCCAGGCGCCTCTTGATCTCGTACTTGTGGGCGACGCGCGGCTCCACCTCGGGCGCGCTCATGGCGGGCGCTTCACCGCCGCAGGACCCGCCACGGCGCGCGCCCCTCACCCTGTTGGGTTCTGCTGCCATGGAAACAAGCCCGCCGTACAGCGCATGCGCACAGAGTGTGACGTTGCATGAGTTCCGCGGTAGCCGGAACTCCTCCCCTCCCGGCGCGCGGCGGGCGGCGCAGCCGCAGTGTAGCACCCCCAGGGCGGCGCCTCCCATGCAGCCGCGGATGAACCCGGAGCGAGCTGATGCCCGGGGTGCTGACGTTGGTCCCAGCACGCGCTGCCATCCCAGTGCAGGGGAAAAACATCCCCTGCTCCTTAATCCAGCCGCCGTCAGTGCTGATGGGTGCAGAGCACAGCTTTCCCCGCCGGCAGCGTGCCCCGGCACACACCGACTCCCGGAACACCCCTGTTGGAAGCGGGGTACGTACAGCCCAGTGGGGGGCACAGACCGGGGCCTGCGCGGACCGACCCGAAGCTTTGCCAGTCGCGCCGTGAAGTCCAGCTGCAGGCCGGTCGCCACGGTGCACCCGAGGGCTCCGGAAGGGGCGATTGCTGTTCGGCGGCCCCGCTGGGCGCGGGGCTGGGCGGCAGCAGGTTTGCAGGTGGTGCAAAACAGGGAGCGGTGGATCGAGCGGGGGGTTGTGCTGCAGGCCAGAAAGGCCACCCCATCCCGGGCTGGATCCGGAGTAGGGTGGCCAGGGGGGCGAGGGAGGGGATTCTGCCCCTCTGCTCCGCTCGGGGCAGACCCCCCCTGCACTTCTGCCTCCAGCTCGGGGCCCCCACCAGCAGGAGGACACGGAGCTGTTGGAGCGAGGCCAGAGGAGGCCCCGGAGATGCTGCGAGGGCTGGAGCCCCTCTGCCCTGGGGCCGGGCTGGGGGGGTTGGGGGGTTCAGCCTGGAGCAGGGAAGGCTCCGGGGAGACCTCAGAGCCCCTTCCAGTGCCGGGGGGGACAGGAGAGCTGGGGGGGCTTTTCCAAGGGCAGGGGGTGACAGGCCAAGGGGTGACAGGTTGGAACGGGCAGAGGGAGATGGAGCTGGGCCATGGGGAAGGAATTCTTCCCGCAGAGGGTGGGGAGCACTGGGACAGGTTCCCAGAGCAGCTGGGGATGCCCCATCCCTGGGAGTGCCCAAGGCCAGGCTGGATGGGGCTGGGAGCACCCTGGGCTATGGAAGTGGTCCCTGCCTGTGGGGAGGGTGGGGCTGGGGTGGCTTTGGGGTCCCTTTCCACCCAAACCATCCTATGATTCTTTTCAGAGGCACCCTGCCAGGCTGGAGAAATGGGCCAACAGGAACCTTGTGAGCTCATCACTGGAAAATACCAAGTCCTGCAACTGGTAAGGAATAATCCCATGCAGCAGCAGAGTCTGGCAGCTGTCAGGCTAGAAGGCAGCTTGGCAGGAAAGGACCTGGAGGTCCTGGTGGACACCAGTTTGAACATGAGCCAGCAGATATGCTGTTGCAGCAAAGGCAGCAGACATCATCCTGGGCTGCACTAGGAAGAGCCCTGCATCTGTTTGAGGGAATCAATCCCCCCTTCTGCTCAGCACTGAGAGACCACACCTAGAGTGTCTTGTGCGGTTCTGGGATCCCCAGTATGAGACAGGCATGGACATACAAGGTTGTGTCCAGCAAAGAGCCACAAAGGTGATTGAGGCTTGGAGCATCTGTGATACAGGAAGAGACTGAGCACTGGGATTGTTAGCCTGGAGATGGCTCTGAGTCTCTTACTAATGAATGTGTTCAAGTATCATGCAAAGCAGAGGCAAGGCAGAGCCAGACTCTTCTGAAAGTGGAATTTGTCATGGAATTGAAATTCCCTTTAAATTAAGAAAATTTTTTTACTGAGTGTGGTCGAACATGGAACAGGCTGCACAGAGAAGCTATGGAGTCTGTCCTTGGGGATGCTCAGAAGGCACTGACAGTAGCCCTGCTGTCGCTGACCCTGCTGTGAGGTCTCTTCTAATCTCAGCTGGGGTTTGCTCCTGTACAACATGTCTCTGTGTGAATTTTAAACCTTAGAGTCAGGGTGGCCTCTGGTGTCATTGCCGGCAGCGTAACCAAAATCCGTTCATGTTCAGCTGGGAAGTGAATGTGGCTGCAATCTGTTAGAAACAGAATGCTCTGCCTCTTGAGTCTTACGGGAAACTCTAAAGCAAGAGGAGAATGAGAAGAAAGTAAAAAATGATCTGAATATATTCAGTGAATATATTTTACTGATAGTTATGATCAAGGGTCAAATACTTCAGCTGCTTATATTACTTAAAGGGTTTGGCTGCTTGCATATGTTTTTCCTCTCCTTTGGCAATGAGGAGAAGGTAAAAGAAAGACTTTGCCATGTAGAAGATTTGGAAAAATGAATGTTGCTGCAAGAGCTGCCCAACGTTGGTTCATACTGTGGTGTCAGGCGATGTTTGCAGTGAGAAGTAGCGTAGATATGGCCTCACTGTGTCTAAGAATGTTATTTGTGCGGGGAAAACTGCTAATTAGTGAAACACCCAAGTCTGATCTCAACGAGCAAATGTCATTGTTTATTTTGGGATGGGAAGGGATTGCAGTTTCAAATGTCAGGACAGATGTCATACAGGTTAAAGCCGAGGTGACTTAAAGATGTGTTGTCCGGATTGTGTGTGAGCGTGAGCCATGTAAATCGGTCCTTTCATCCACCTGCAAACGTTTCCGTGTGTGTACCCTGGTAGCCAACGGCCAGTGGCAACAACTGCCAGCCCAGTGATTTCTACTGATGCATTAGTGTGTGAGGAGCGGAGAGATGGGCTTTAGGTGAGCGGACATGTGTGAATGAGCTCTGAGAGCTGTGGGATTGGCCGTTTGCACCGTGTGCCTTGTGCCACTGTGCCCAGTGGCGCGTGTGTGCCATGTCCTGAGTGTATCGGTGCTCTCGCAGAAGCTGCTGCTGCTGCTCTCTCAGCTGAACTTTGGTTTCTTTGAGGATTTTTGAGTATTGGATGAGTCTGAGCAATTCCCGGCGCAGATGCCAGTTCTCTGCTTTTACTTGTTCGATGTGCTGAATCAGAGACTGTATTGCTGCAGCTTCTGCTCTCCTGGTGAGACCCTGGATCTTCTGCTGGAAGTCCCTCTCACAGTCAGCCTGGGCTTGCAGGAATCTGCTCTTGATTTTGTGCATTTCATCTGAATGCTCTATCCTTGTGACCAGCAATTCCTGCTCCAGCTCTTTAATCCTTTTCATCTGTTCCAGCTGAACAGAAGGGGCTTGGAAAGCCTGCAGCTCTTCAACCTCCTTGGTCAGAAGAGAGTACTTTGTCTCCTTATTCGTCAGAGAGGTCCTTACTACTTTCTCTTTTTCTTTGTACTGTGCCATCAGCTTCTCTTTCTGCAGCCAGACATGGGACAGATCAGTGTGATTCTGGTCATTTAATGTTATTATCAGGTTCTGGCACTTCTGTCTGCGTTTCCTTATGTAAGAGAGGTAAGCGTGGCTCTCTTCCCGATTCTGTTGGGCTTCCTTTTCTAGGAATTTATTTTCCTGCAGGAAACGCTCCACTCTTCCCACATATGTGTTCAGATGTTCAGTGAGAATCTTGTATTCCTTCTGCAAGTACAATTTCCTCTCCTTGACAGGTATTTCCATGTCACTTACTCCTTTGGATATCTCTCCACTCTTGGTTCTTATTCCCTGCTTGTTTTTCCCATCACGCTCGGGGTCTTGTTTCGTCTGCTTTGCCTTGGATGCCATATTCCACACTGGGGGTAGCGAACTCTGGCAAGCTGTAACAGAACAGGAAATGACCAGTTTCAAGCAAGCACTTACGCCACACAGATGGCTGTTGCTGTTCTCCCCAGTCAGGCCCTCTATCTTGTTTTCAACTGGTTGGTCAGGCAGCTAAGATGCAGCTAATCCCTTCCAACCAATGCCATTCTCTGCTTCTATGATATTAGGGAAATTCCTTCCCAGAAAGGGCTGCCAAGCATTGGAATGGGCTGCCCAGGGAAGTGGTGGAGTCAGCACCCTGGGAGGGGTTTAGAAGACATGCAGATGAGGTGCTCAGGGACATGGGTTAGTGGTGGGCAGTGCTGGGTTAACGGTTGGGCTCGGTGATCTTAAGGCCTTTCCCAGCCTAAACAATTCCATGATTCTATGAAAATAGCCTGGCTCTGTCTGCTTTGCGTCCTCCCCTCAGGTACTGATACACGTTAATGAGATCCCGCCTTGCCTCCTCTTCTCCAGGCTAAACAGCCCCAGCTCTCAGCCTTTCCTTAGGTGAGGGATTCCCCAATCCCTTGATTGTCATTGTGGCCCTTTGCTGGACTCTGCCTAGGTGCTACATGTCATCCTTGTACTGGGGAGCCCAGGCTGCAGCACACTACAGGTATGGCCTCACCAGTGCTGGGTGGGTGCTAGTGTTCGTGCACATGGGCATTTACCCTTTTCCAGTTATCCTGTCTTCCCTCTGCCTCCCCATCATTATGCATCCCCTTTGGAGTTGTCTGATCTGATAAACTGGGAGAGGAAGGAGAGACATGAACCCCGTAGCAAAGGCACTCTCCACCCCCACAGTATCGCATATAAACCTCCACTTCACATCTGAAAATGGAACATTTAGAGAAGGGATACCGCTGCTGGATGCTGGAAAGGTCAGTGGTCCCGGCGAGCAGGAATAAAGACACTGAAATATCTTGGAGATAATCAAAAGCCACCTGGACATGATCCTGGACCAGCTGCTCTGGGTGGGCCTGCTCGAGCAGGGTGTGGGGACCAGATGGCCTCCAGAGACCCCTTCCAACCTCAACCATCTGACTCTGGGATCCTGTGAAAGGGTGATAAAGGTGCCCAGGACCCTTGTCTCATGCACATGCATTGTAGCAGCCAGGGGATAGAGGCTGATTCTGGCTGTTCTGCAGGCAATGATGAGGGTAATGTGGAGGGGAGCGCCAAAGACTCGGCGAGATGCCTTTGGCCAGTGAGACAGGCTGGGGCTGCCGGTGGCAGGAAGAGCCACCTCTGGGGTGGGTACCATACATATGGAGACAGGACCTCTGTGCCTGTTCTTAGATGCACACCTAGGGTTCCTCGGCAAGAGAACAGCGTCCCAGATAAGAGATAGGGTGAAGAACACGTGTGGTGCAAATAACAGAAAGACTCGGCATGTTGCTGGTAAAATCTGCCACGATGAGATGCAAAGGAGGAGGAGCAGAGGATTGTTTTCCAAGAGGAGTCACACAGTGCTGAATAACGACTGATGAAGCGCAGCAACAGGCTCGACACTGTTCATGTCTGCAATCCGTGCCTCTTCCTCTATGTTCTGAATGCTGGTTTGGTCAGTCTTGTCCATGTGGCACAGGTTCACACTGGCAAGTAGAGCTAAACACTTCCTGAATGTGAGAAATACGCTAGAAGACATGTTTTGTAGCACTGGGAGATAGCAAGTGGAGGTGATGGAATAGTGGTCAGTGCCCCAATAACACTTTTGAAAATCCACCTTCTGGATATATGAATTGTTGAAAGATAACACACCATAGGAGGGGGATGTCTAGACAGAAGGTTTGCAAGGTGAATGAGGCAGAGAATCGTTGAAATGACAGTAAGTGGTGATATAATTATCTGACTGTATATCCAGAGAGTGCGAGTGCTGTGCCTGCCACCCTGCACTAAGAATTTGCTATTTTTGAGCATTCATTGCAGGAGGACATTCAGGCTTTTTTAACATGCAACACTGTGTTTTAAACCCACTGAAATTCAATTGCAGTGTGAGAGGTGCAGTTAAGGCCACAACATAGTAAAGGAAGGAAAATGCATCAGTATTGAGGATTCTTGCAGACATAAGTGGAAAAGAAGAGTGCATGGAGTTTGTGTGCACAATTTCTGAACTGCTTATTCCAAAGAGGAACAGTGGAATCAAGGATTTATAACTGGAGAGGTCTGATAAGCCTAATGGTTTTAATGAACATTTATAACTAAAAGTTACTGTATCCTAATACACCTAGTGTCCCTTTTTAAAGAAAATCCACAAAATTCAAGTAGATTAGTGAAAAAAAATAGCATAAATGTACTAAACCCGCCTGTCTTAGTGACAGAACAGGTTTCAGGCTGGGAATGTGGCACCTGCACCAGCAGCAGGCTGGGTGTAGGGAGACACAAGAATCCACACAGAAATCAGTGCAGCCGCGCTCTGGGAGACGGGCCTGGGGAGCAAGGAGGGTGTCGCGACAAGCAGTGGAACTGCCTTGATGCCAGTGGTGTAGTTTGGGGAATGGCAATCATAGGGGCGTATGAAGGTTAGAGAAATGACCGAATCTGCAGGGCAAAACCAGGCCTTGCTAACGCTGGTATGATAAAAATGTGGGTTTATTCTGGTTTTTTCAAAAAGCACTGACCTTTCCTTCTCCCGTGGTCTTTCCAGGTTTTCCAAACAGCTGCTTCTGGCTTGCCGAGCCTGGTTTACTGGCGTATTAGCGAAGCCGTGCTCTGTGGTTGTACGCTCAGGCTGTAAGCTGTGTGTCCGTAAGCTGTGCGTGTCCATGGTGATGAAACATGGGACGTCACAAGAGCAGCTCTGCAGCGGCTCTCAGAGCCCTTTCCGTTCCCAGCTCGGTGGTGAGACCTGACGTGCCTCTGGCAGCAGTTGAGCAGAAACACGCACGCAGCTGGGCTTGTCAGACGCTGCCTCGCAGCGGCTGCTGTGTTAACAGGCACACAGCCCCAGCTAGCATGTGCCCAAGGAAGGGGTGTGACATGGTCTTTCTTGGTAATTAGGTGTTGGTCTCAAGCATTTCTGCTCCACATATTTGAGGTTTCTTTCCAACAGGTTGCCAAGCAGTCCCAGGTCCCACAAAGTTAGGAATGGGGGGGTGTACAGAAAAGTTTGTGACATTTGAAAGGCAGATGCTAGAAAGGGTTTTTGCAAATAGTCCTTATTTGCACGGGGGTCTCTTGTTTTGGAAAGGAAGTGCTGGAGGGCACTTCCTGCATTTTGTAGGGAAAACCAGCTGCTCCTTGTACATGAGAAATGGCGTATAACAGTGTGCACGCGGCATCTCTGTGGCACAGGGCATGAATGTCGCTGCGTTACTTATTCATTTGTCCTCTTGTCCCACTAATTCCCCTCTCTTCCCCGTGCCCCACTCAACTCCCCTCTGTTTGCCTTTACTGCATCCCAGAGTCCTCACTGTCCCTCTCATCCTCTCGTGGCCTCTGCGTGCCCCGTGCCCCTCCTCGAGCCGTGTGGTTGCCCATCAGTTCCCTCAGGGCTCCCAACCGAAGTTGAGGACTGCAGGCGAGCTGTCGCGCATGCGCATTTTTGGACTCTGCTACCGCCTTGCGACTGGCACGCGCATTGCTGCGCCTTGGCTTGCTGCTGTCGCGAGCTGGAAGGGACCTTAAAGCTCATCGCATTCCACCCCCCCGGACGCCTTCCAGGAGCCCACGGAGATCTTGCCGGCCGCAGCCCTTCCCGTTCGCCCTGCGCTCTGTGTTCCCGTGCCCGGTAACCGCTGGTGTGTTGCGTCTCGCCGTTGGCGCGTTGCGTCTCGCCGTTGGCGCATGCGCGGTGCCGGGGAGCATCCTACCCCCTTCGCTCGCTGCAGCCCGGAGACCGGTCCTGCGACGCATGCGCGGTGCCAGGAGCAGCGTGGCGGCGTGCAAGGAGCGGGTGCCGGCGGCGAGGGGGGGACCGAGGCCGCAGGTGAGGTGAGGTGAGGCGAGCGAACCCCCTGTGCGGGTGCGGGGGTGTCTCTTGGCCGCCCGTAGGCTCGGGACGGGAAGCTCCAGCTCTCCCGCTGCGGCAGCTGCTCGGCTGCTGCAGGCGGGCCGGACCGGGGTAGCTCCGCGTTCAGCCCGGAGCGGAGAGAAGGGGGGGGGGGGGGGGGGGCAGAGGGCGGGCACCCCCCGGGCGCAGACCCGGACGCAGACCCGGCTCACCGGATCTCCCCGTTGCCTCTCCCAGCCCCGCTCGCCCCGTGCAGCAGCCCCTGGCTCCAGCAGCCCCCCGCAGCCTGTCCCGTAGCCCCCGGCCGCCCCGAGCCCTGCGGTGCCGGTGGCTGGTGGCCCTGGGGGCGTGTCCGGTAGCCCCGGCAGGAGCAGGCGAGTGACGCCGGTAGCGGCAAGGGGGAGAGGGGGGCGTGGTCTATGAGGGGGCGTGGTCTATGAGGGGGCGTGACCGGCACTGAGGCGTGTCCCCCAGCTCGGCGCCAGTGTCCCCCATGGGTCCCAGGGACCCCCAGTCCCTGCCCAGTCTGTTCCAGTGCCCCTGCCCTGCTCCAGTGGGTCCCAGGGCCTCCCCAGTCTGTTCTAAGGTCTCCTAGGCCCTCCCCATTGGGTCCCAGTGCCCTCCAGTCTCGCCCCAGTCTGTACCCAGAGTGCGGTCCAGCCGCGGAGTGCGCGAGCGAGGCCGTGTGTCTGAGGAGCCCTCTCTGGGCAGAGCTGTGAGACGCCTGTTTGTTCCCTCAGGTGGAAGCAGCCAAGTGAGCGGAGTTACGGGTGGAAAGGGAGGCGAGAAGGAGAAAGAAGTGTCTGAACCAGCAAATTCTCCCGGCAGCGCCCAGAGAGAGAGCTGCGGTGAGTCCCGGGCCCCTGGGGCCCTGTCCCTCTTCCACATCCCTGTCACTCGCTGTGCCTCCCACCCCCCCTCCAGCTCCCTGTCTTTTCCGTGCTGCTGCGATTCGTTTTCTGCTCCCCTGTCCCTCTTCTCCCTGTTCTTGTGTGCCGCTTCTCCCTCTTTGTCTCCCCGCTTTGGTTCTGTCCTGCAGCCCCTGGCTGGTTTTTCCCTCTCCATCCCTTCGTCCTGCTCTGCATCCAGCTCTTTCTTTCCCCACGGTGTCTCTGCCCTGTTTCCTCACGTTCTTCTCCTCTCTGCTCCGGATGTGCTGCTCAGTGTCCCTGCCGGCCCGTCTCTCTGTCTCTGTCCTTCTTTTGCTCTCGCTGTCCCTGTGTCTTGCTCAGGGCCGTCGGGTTTTTCACTGTGCATCTCGCTGTCTCTGCCCTGCTTCCCGTTCATCCCTTGCTCTCTCTGACCCTTTGTGCTGCTCCCTGCCCCTTTGGTTCTTTCTCTCCCTGCAGGGCTCCTCATCTCTCTCTCTCCCCCCCCAAGCTGCTGTCCTTCTCACGGTTTCTCTCTTCCTCCCATGGTCATCACTCCTGTCTGTCCCTCTGTCCCGCTTCCTGTCCCATTGTTTCTCCCTGTATCCCTTAGTCCTGCTCCCTGCCCACATTCCTGTGCCTCTGTCCTGTTGACTCTCCCATTTTCCCTCCGTCTCCACCCTGCTGCTGCTCTCTCTGCCCTGCTCCCTCCCTGCTGTTCTTTCTGCCTCTGTTTCTCTAGCCCTGTTGCTTTTTTCTCCATCTCTGTCCCGATCCCTGTCCCTTTTTTCCCTCGCTGTCCTTCTGCCCTGCTTCCTCTCCCGGTCTTTTCTGTCTGTCTCTCTCTGGACCATTTCCTCTCCCATCCCCGTGTCCAGTTCCCTTCCCTTCCCCCACAGTGTTTTTCCGTTCCTTCTCCCTCTCCCACTGCCCATTGCAGTTGCTTTTCCCTCCAGCGCTGTCCTGCTCTCTGTCCCTTTTCTCTCTCTCGTTCTCTGATGCTCCCTGGGCCGTGTTTCATTCCCCCGTCTCTGCTGTGCGGCCCGTCGCTATTTTTCCCCTCTTCCAGCCCTATGTCCTGCTCCCGGACCTCGGTTCTCTTTGCCTTTCTTCTGCCCCTCGTCTCCTTCTCACTTCATCTCTGTCCTGCTGGTGATGCCAGGCTTTTCCCCTCCATCCCTGTCCTGCTTCATGTCTCTTTATTTGTGCCTGTCTCTCACACTCTCCTGCCTCCCTGGCCCTTTTTTCCTCTCTCTGCATCGCCCTGTCTCGCTCCCTGGCCCCGTCTGTCTCTGACGGTCTCTGTCCTGCTCCGTTTCCTCCTTTTCCCCCTCTCTCACCGGGGGGTTCCTATCATCCCCCAGGCTTCTTCCTGCCTTTATTTGTTCTTCCCGTTCTTCTGCCCCCACCTTTCTCCTGCCCCTCATTACTGCTCGCTGTGCCTCTGTCCTGCTTCCTGGCCCTGTGTTTGCTGTCTGTATTTCTCTGTCCCGCTGCCTGTCCAGTCGTTTCCTGCCCTCCCTCCCTGCCCAGCCAGCTCTCCCCTTTACCCTTCCTCTTCTCCTCTCCCCTCCTTCTTGGCCCTTTTTTCTCTCTATCCCTCCCTACCTCTCCATCCTCTCCCCCTTTGCTGGGGTTTTAGTTCTCAGTTTTTCCCATCTCTGCACATCTGACCTTTTCTTTGTTTCTCCATCCCGTTCTCCCCTTCCCTGTCCTGGTTTTCTCCCTGGCTGTATGTCCTGCGCCCTGTCACCATCTCCGTCCCTCCTTTGTCCTTCCTCTCCTTCCCCCCGCCGCCTCTCTCCCTCTGTCCTGCTCACCGGCCCTACACGTTCTCGCTCCAGCTCTGCAGGGCCCCTCGGCCCCGTTTTTCTTGGCTTCTCTCCCTCTCTGCCCGTTTCTGACCTTTCTGTCTCTGCTCCTCCGTCTCCTCCCTTGGCTTCTTTTTCTCTCTCCCATCCTCTGTCCTGTTCCCATCACGGCATTTTCTTCTTCTGTTTCTCTGCCCCGCTCCCCCTCCCTCTTTTTCTTTCTCCGCCCCGCTGCACTGCTCTCTGGCCTTCCTTCCCACCCTCCACCCCCCCCCATTATCCTTGTGTCCCTTGTCATCTCTCCACCCCTCTGTCCCACTCCCCATCCCTGATTTTCCTATTCCATTTCTCTGTGCAGCTTTCGGTCCCTGTTCTTCCTCTGGCTCCGTCTCCCTGTCCTTGTTCCTGTTGCTCTCGCTTGCTCTCTATCCCAGTGTGCTGCTCCCCAGCCCTCTGTGTTTCTCTGGGTCCCATTTTCTTGCTCCCTGTCCCTCCCACCTGGATTTTCCTCTCTCCATCCCTCTGCTCCCATTGCTCCTTTCTCCATCCCTCAGTCCTGCTCCCTGCCCCTTTTCTCCTCTCGCTCTCCGTCCGTCCCGCTCCCTCTGCCGTTATTCTGCCTTTGTCCCTCTGTCCTGGTGCCTGTCTCCTGCTGTCTAGGAGTATGCCCCGGTCCATCCAGCCGTCCCCGTTCTCCTTCTTCTCTTCCCTGCTCCGGCCCTACTTTCTCCTCCTCCCTCTCTGGCCCGCAGCCCATCAGCATCCTTTTTTCCTTCTCCATCTCTTTGTCTTCACCTGCATTTGGTGCCCCCCAGCCCCACCCCCAGTCCCTCTGTCCTCTTCCTTTCCCTACTCTTTGTCTCTGCACATCCCGCACTCTGTTCCCGTCTCTCTCTCTCTGCCCTCGCGCCTTCCTTTTCCTTCCTTCTTTTTCCCCGCATTCCTCTCTCCTGCTGCTCCTCTCAGCTTTCCTCCCGTTCCTTTGTCCCGCTCCCTGGCCCTTACGGCCGTCAATCCCTCTGGCCCGTTGTCCGTCGTTAGTTTTGCCGGCTGCATCCCACCGCCCTGCTTCCCGTTCGTCTCCTCCGGCTCCGTCCTCCTGGCCCGCTCCCTGGTGGGATTTTCCCTTTCTCCAGCTCTGACTCGCTCCCCACCCCGCTCTGTCTCTCTCTGTCACCCTTCCCAGTTCCCTGTGCCCCTCTCTCTGCAGTCTCGTGTCCCGCTCCCCGTCCCTCTCTGTGCCGCTCCATCCCTCTGTCCCTGGCCGCGTGCCTGGTTTTCCTTGCTCCATGCCTGTCCCGCTGCCCAGCGCTGGCCGGTTCCTTTTCCTGACTTGTTTGGGGTGTTTTCTCCTCTCTTGGTGGCTCTGCTGCTGTTCTTGGCCCTGATGTTTTCCCTCTCTCCATCCCTGCCGTGCTGGCTCTTCCCTCCCCCAGTGTCCTGCTGGCTCTTCCCCGTCCTCTCTGGGCCTGTTTCCCCTCGCTCTATCCCTCTGGCTGCTCCCTGGCAGGATCTGGTTATTCTCTGGGGTTCCGCTCAGCCCGGCGCTGTTCTGTCGTTCCCCGTCTCTCTCTGCTGCTCCCCGTCCTCCCCTTTCTCTCTCCTTCTTTTCTTCTTCCTGTCCCTCTGCTTTTCCCTACCCTTGCATCCCACTCCCTGCCTCCGTCCCTCTCTGTCACACGGTCTCGCTCCCCACCCCTCTCTTTCCTTCCACCCTTCAGGTGTGTGTGTCGTCCCCGTCCCCCCCTTTTCCGTGTCCCCGTGTTTCTCTCCATCCTTCTCTCATTCTCCCCTGGCTTCTCTCGCTCTTGCTCTCCCTCTCCCCAGCTGCCCACGGCTGTTTTTTCCTTTTCCGCTCCTCGGTCCCGCTCCCTGTCCGCGCTGCCCTTTGTTCTGCCTCCAGCCCGTCGTCGTTCTCTCCAGCTCTGGCCTTTCTCTGTACCTTGTTCTCTCTGCTCCCCGCTCCTTCTCCCCCGTCTCATTGCTCGTTCTGCCGTCCCCCTCTCTCTGTTCACCCCTGACCCTCTGAGCTGGTCCCTTCCCTCTCTTTCTCCGATTCTCTGTCTTACCTGTCCCCCTCTCCCTGTCTCTCCCTCTCTCCTGCTCCCTGTCCCCGTGATTTATGGCCTCGGCTCCGTCCCACTCTCTCCTCCAGCGCTTTCCTCATGCCGCAGCTGGGTCGCTCTCGTTGGCTCTCGGTCCCAGCATCCCGCTCCCCGTCCCTCCCTCGCCCAGCATCGCCCCTTTGGTCTCCCTGTCCCTGCCCCGTTTCCCTGTCCCTCTGTCCTTCGTCCTGTCTGTCCTTGGCCCTCTGGCTGCTGCCCAGCACTGGCTTTTCTCCTTTCTCCGTCTCGCTCCTGTCGCTCTCTTCTCTGCGACTCTGACGTGTCTTTCTCCGTCTCCCCCTGCTCCCTGTCCCTTTTCCCTCCTTCTCTGTCCCCCGTGCTCCCCCTCCTTGACTCCACGGCTCCGTGCCACGGCCTGTCGCAGCGTTTCTCGCTGTCTCCCCTTGGCCAGTTGGCTGTCCCGTTTCTCCCCTCTGTCCTGTTCCCTGCTGGGTTTTTCTCCCCCTGCACTCCCTCACTGCTTTTCCTCTCTCCATCCAGCAGCGAAGCAGCGGAAGAATCACAGAACCGGTGCCCGCAGGGTCTGCCCGCGTGAGCGAAGCACAGCGCGGCTGCGCGGGGGGCGGGCTGTGTCTGGGCAGCCTCGTGTTGGCAGCGCTGTGAGACCCCCCTCCGCTCTCTCAGGTGGATGACGGCCGAGTGCCTGGAGCTGCAGAGGAGGAAGGGAGGGGAGAGAGAGACCCCCGAGCCGCCCCGTTCTGCCGGCAGCTCTGAGGGCGGGAGCTGCGGTGAGTCCCGGAGCCTCGGGGCCACGCCAGGTCCCTGTCCCTGGGTTGGAATTTCTTCCCTCTCTGTCCCAGAGCCCGTTTTTGTCTTTATTACCCTCCGTCTGGCTCCCTGTCCCTGTGCTTGAATTCTTCTGTCTCTCTGCCCTTTCCCTCATCGCGGCTTTTTGCTGTTTCTCGGTCTCTCGCTGTCCCCCTCCTTGTCCCCTTTTGACCTCCCCCCTCTCTGCCCTCTGGCCCGTCCCCATTCCTTGTTTCCCCCATCTCTCAGGCTGGTTCCCTCTCCCTTTGGATCAGTTCCCCCTCTCTCCTGTCACCATCTCCAGCTGCCGAGGGGCTGCCCGGGCAGGCCGAGAGGGAACCATCGGGGAGGTGAAGGTCTCCTGCCGGCAGCGGGGTCTGTGGTGAGTCGTGTGTCCCCTTCTCTGTGTCCGGGGCTGCCAGTGTCCCCCTTCTCCAGGCGTCTGCCTCCCCCACCCCTCCCTCTGCCCCTCCCCCTCCCTGTGCGGTCCTGGCATGCTGCGAGATGCAGCCAGACCCCGTGGAAAGGGCGTTGGGGGAGCACTTGGCTCTCAGTGGGTTTATTGCCGGGGCTTTCCGTGTGCAGATTCGCTGCAAGGGATCCAGGAGCTGAGCGTGCTGTCCTGAAACGTCTCCGGTTCTGTGAGTGTCGTGTTCCCAGCGTTCTCTCCGCCAGCGCTTTGGGGACTCCTTCGTCCTTCGCACGCCGTCGTTCGTGGCTCTGCAAACGGAGCTGCAATCAAACCGAGCGCGTTGGCTGTGATCGGAATAGCGACGTCCGTCCGCAGTGTCAGGAAAAGCCCTGCAGTTCCTGTGGTCCCAGGCGCTGCTGTGACTGTCCGAGGGCGGAGAACACAGCTGCATTCCAGGGGGATGCGCTCTGCCCCGCGGGTGCATCGTGCCAGGCGCAGGACGAGCCGTCGGCATCGGCAGTGCCCGGCAGGGAGGTGCCCGTGGCTGGGATTTGCTGCCAGCTGCCATCTCCCCCCCATCTGCTGGAGCCGGGCGGAACCTCGACGCGGCTCCATCCTCCCCGACGTGTTTTCCCCGAGCGACTGAGCGGAACTTTGCGGTGGGGGTGACGATACGCTGCGTGGGCATAAAACCGGATTTGCTGTCGGTGTGACCCCAGCGGCTGTTGTTAATGTGCCGGGGAACCGAGTGCAGCTCAAAGCCCTCCCGCTCAGCAGGGCCCGGGGAAAGGAGATCCCGGGCATGCGCAGCCCCCCCCGCAACGGGCCAGGGGCTGACGTTCCTGTCCCGGCCCCGACTCCTGCCCACGGCGCGGCCGCTGTGTCGGGTGGGAGCCCCGAGCGGCAGGAAGGAGGGAGCTGGGTGGGGGTCGCTGGTTCCCTCGAGGGGAGCAGGAGCTGCCCAAACCGTGAGTGGGGCGGGGACACACATCCCCCCCCCCCCGGTTATTCCAGAGTGCGGGTGGGGGTTAGGGAGTGGGTCAGCAGTGCAGGGGCAGTTCTGAGCTGTCCCGGGCTCGCTGCTGCCGCCCTGCGGCTGGGGCTGTGTAATGCAGGCAGGGGCACGCGCGTGCGCATTGGTGCGCGTTGCCTTGCTCGATGCTGCCGCCCGGCGACCAGATTTCGGTACTGCAGCCAGGGAGTTGCGCATGCGCAGTGCTGCTCCTCGGCTTGCTCTCTACCGTTACCCGGCGCCCCCTCTTAGGAACTGCCGCCGGAGAGCTGCGCGTGCCCCGCGCTGCGCTTTGCCTTGCTGGATTCTGCCGTTCTGCGACCCAAGTGTGGTAGTGCCGCCCGGCGGGCGAGGAAGCGCACCGCTTCGCCTTGCCTCGCTCGCTGCTGCCGCCCTGAGAGCAGCAACTGCTGCAGCGGGGTGCGGCTCGTGCGCACGGCAGCGCTGCGGCTGGCTCCCTGCTGCCACCGTGTGGGGAGAGTTCGGTACTGCAGGCGGGGAGACGCGAACGTGCTTTAGCGCGCCTCGCCCTGCTCTCTGCTGCCACCGTGCGAATGACATGGGGTACTGCAGGCGGAGAGACGCGCATGCGCTTTAGAGCGCCTCTCTCGGCTCTCTGCTGCCACCGTGCGAATGACATGGGGTACTGCAGGCGGAGAGACGCGCATGCGCTTTAGAGCGCCTCTCTCGGCTCTCTGCTGCCACCGTGCGAATGACATGGGGTACTGCAGGCGGAGAGACGCGCATGCGCTTTAGAGCGCCTCTCTCGGCTCTCTGCTGCCACCGTGCGAATGACATGGGGTACTGCAGGCGGAGAGACGCGCATGCGCTTTAGAGCGCCTCTCTCGGCTCTGTGCTGCCACCGTGCGAAAGGAATGCGGTACTGCAGGCGGAGAGGCGCGCATGCGCTTTAGAGCACCTCTCCGCTCTCTGCTGCCACCATGCGAAAGAAGTCTGGTACTGCAGGCGGAGAGGCGCGCATGCGCTTTACAGCGCCTATCTCGGCTCTCTGCTGCCACCGTGCGAATGAAATGCGGTACTGCAGGCGGAGAGGCGCGCATGCGCTTTAGAGCGCCTCTCTCGGCTCTCTGCTGCCACCGTGCGAATGAACTCGGGTACTGCAGGCGGAGAGGCGCGCATGCGCTTTAGAGCACCTCTCTCGGCTCTCTGCTGCCACCGTGCGAAAGAAATGCGGTACTGCAGGTGGAGAGGCGCGCATGCGCTTTAGAGGCCCTCTCGGCTCTCTGCTGCCACCATGCGAAAGACGTCGGGTACTGCAGGCGGAGAGGCGCGCATGCGATTTACAGCGCCTCTCTCGGCTCTCTGCTGCCACCGTGTGGGGAAAGTTCGGTACTGCAGGCGGGGAGACGCGAAGGGGCATCGCCGCTCCCTGCCCTGTTCCCTGCCGCCAACGTGCGAATACACCTCGGTACTGCCGGCGGGGAGCGCGCATGCGCACTGCTCCGCCTTGCCTTGCTGGCTGCCGGCGCGAGCTGGAAGGGACCTTAAAGCTCATCTCATTCCCCCACTCGGACACCTCCCAGGAGCCCACGGAGATCTTGCCGCAGCAGCCCTTCCCGTTCGCCCTGCGCTCCGTGTTCCCGTGCCCGGTAACAGCGGCGCGATGCCGCCGCGCTCGGCGCTGCCCCTCGGACAGAGACGCCGGTGCCGCTCCAACGCGCGCGGTTTTGGCGGGCGCCGGACGGGCGAAGCGCGGAACTGCAGCGCCTGTGCCGCCCCGGCACGCGCCGCCCGCCGCGCGCTCGCTGCTGCTGCCGCCCGGTACCCGGAGACCGGTCCTGCAGCCCTGGGAGCGCGCGCCGCTTACGCCGCCGTCGTCGTCGTCGTCCCCCCCCCTCCACCCCGCGTCGGCGCATGCGCGGTGCCGCGGAGCAACATGGCGGCGCGCGGAGCGGCGGTCTAGGCGGCGTGGGAGGATCGAGCCCGCAGGTGAGGCGAGCGGACCCCTTGGGCGGATGCGGGGGTGTCCCCGGGCCGGCGGCCGCCTGTAGGGTCGGGACGTGAAGCTCCAGCCCTCCCGCTGCGGCAGCTGCCCGGCTGCTGGAGGCGGGCCGGGCTGGGGTAGCTCCGCGTTCAGCCCGGAGCGGAACGGAGAGAAGAGGGGGGGCAGATGGCGGGCACCCCCCGGGCGCTGACTCGGACGCCTCCCCGGCTCCCCGGATCTCCCCGTTGCCTCTCCCAGCCCCCTCGCCCCGTGCAGCAGCCCCTGGCTCCAGCAGCCCCCCGCAGCCTGTCCCGTAGCCCCCGGCCGCCCCGAGCCCTGCGGTGCCGGTGGCTGGTGGCCCTGGGGGCGTCTCCAGTAGCCCCGGCAGGAGCAGGCGAGTGACGCCGGTAACGGTCGCTGCTGCTGCCTTTCAAGGCTGCCCGGAGGACGCAGTTGTCCGTTCCTGCCCTGGGGATGCCGCTGGCTGCACCCGCCTCAGGCTGAGCTGGGTTGTCTGTGCCTGGGCACGGGGTGCCGAGGGGCAGCCGGACACTCCCGGGCTGTGGCCCGGGGCTGCCGGGGCCAGAGCCGGAGAGGCCAGATGGAGGAAGAAGGAACCAGCGGCCATCTGGCCGGCAGCTGCCTCCTGCTGCCAGCACGAGAGAGCCAGTTTCTGGCAGGGGGGAGGCTCCCTCTCTGCAGGCCGCAGCAGGCCGGGCTGCCAGCGCGCACCGCGGGGCCTGTGCGCGTCCCCAGAGCGCGGTCCAGCCGCGGAGTGCGCGAGCGAGGCCGTGTGTCTGGGGAGCCCTCTCTGGGCAGAGCTGTGAGAGGCCTGTTTGTTCCCTCAGGTGGAAGCAGCCAAGTGAGCGGAGTTATGGGTGGAAAGGGAGGCGAGAAGGAGAAAGAAGTGTCTGAACCAGCAAATTCTCCTGGCAGCGCCCAGAGAGAGCTGCGGTGAGTCCCGGGCCCCTGGGGCCCTGTCCCTCTTCTGCATCCCTGTCACTCGCTGTGCCTCCCGCCCCCCCTCCAGCTCCCTGTCTTTTCCGTGCTGCTGCGATTCGTTTTCTGCTCCCCTGTCCCTCTTCTCTCTCTTCTTGTGTGCCGCTTCTCCCTCTTTGTCTTCCCCCTCTGGTTCTGTCCTGCAGCCCCTGGCTGGTTTTTCCTTCTACATCCCTTTGTCCTGCTCTGCATCCAGCTCTTTCTTTCCCCACGGTGTCTCTGCCCTGTTTCCTCATGTTCTTCTCCTCTCTGCTCCGGACGTGCTGCTTGGTGTCCCTGCTGGCCCGTCTCTCTGTCTCTGTCCTTCTTTTGCTCTCGCTGTCCCTGTGTCTTGCTCAGGGCCGTCGGGTTTTTCACTGTGCATCTCGCTGTCTCTGCCCTGCTTCCCGTTCATCCCTTGCTCTCTCTGACCCTTTGTGCTGCTCCCTGCCCCTTTGGTTCTTTCTCTCCCTGCAGGGCTCCTCATCTCTCTCTCTCTCTCTTCCCCCAGCTGCTGTCCTTCTCACGGTTTCTCTCTTTCTCCCATGGTCATCGCTCCTGTCTGTCCCTCTGTCCCGCTTCCTGTCCCATTGTTTCTCCCTGTATCCCTTAGTCCTGCTCCCTGCCCACATTCCTGTGCCTCTGTCCTGTTGAGTCTCCCATTTTCCCTCCGTCTTCATCCTGCTGCTGCTTTCTCTGCCCTGCTCCCTCCCTGCTGCTCTTTCTGCCTCTGTTTCTCTGGCCCTGCTGCTTTTTTCTCCATCTCTGTCCCGATCCCTGTCTCTTTTTTCCCTCGCTGTCCTTCTGCCCTGCTTCCTCTCCCGGTCTTTTCTGTCTGTCTCTCTCTGGACCATTCCCTCTCCCATCCCCGTGTCCAGCTCGCTGTCCCTTCCTTCCTTTCTGTCTTCCGCAGTATTTTTCCCTTCCTACTCCCTGTCTCTCTCCCACTGCCCATCACAGTTGCTTTTCCCTCCAGCGCTGTCCTGCTCTCTGTCCCTTTTCTCTCTCTCTCTCGTTCTCTGATGCTCCCTGGGCCATGTTTCATTCCCCCGTCTCTGCTGTGCGGCCCGTCGCTATTTTTGCCCTCTTCCACCCCTGTGTCCTGCTCCCGGACCTTGGTTCTCTTTGCTCTTGTTCTGCACCTCGTCCCTTTTTCCTTCTCGCTCCATCTCTGTCCTGCTGGAGATGCCAGGCTTTTCCCCTCCATCCCTGTCCTGCTCCACATCTCTTTATTTGTGCCTGTCTCTCGCGCTCTCCTGCTTCCCTGGCCCTTTTTTCCTCTCTCTGCATCGCCCTGTCTCGCTCCTTGGCCCCGTCTGTCTCTGACGGTCTCTGTCCTGCTCCTTTTCCCCCTCTCTCACCGGGGGGTTCCTATCATCCCCCAGGCTTCTTCCTGCCTTTATTTGTTCTTCCAGTTCTTCTGCCCCGATGCTTCTGTCCCCACCTTTCTCCTGCCCCTCATTACCGCTCGCTGTGCCTCTGTGCTGCTTCCTGGCCCTGTGTTTGCTGTCTGTATTTCTCTGTCCCGCTGCCTGTCCTGCTCCGTTTCCTGCTTTCCCTCCCTGCCCAGCCAGCTCTCCCCTTTTCCCTTCCTCTTCTCCTCTCCTCTCCTTCTTGGCCCTTTTTTCCGTCCCTCCCTCCCTCCCTCCCTCCCTCCCTCCCTCCCTCCCTCCCTCCCTCTCCATCCTCTCCTCCTTTGCTGGGGTTTTAGTTCTCAGTTTTTCCCATCTCTACACATCTGACCTTTTCTTTGTTTCTCCATCCCGTTCTCCCCTTCCCTGTCCTGTTTTTCTCCCTGGCTGTATGTCCTGCGCCCTGTCACCATCTCCGTCCCTCCTTTGTCCTTCCTCTCCTTCCCCCCGCCGCCTCTCTCTCCCTCTGTCCTGCTCACCGGCCCTACACGTTCTCGCTCCAGCTCTGCAGGGCCCCTCAGCCCCATTTTCCTTGGCTTCTCTCCCTCTCTGGCCGTTTCTGACCTTTCTGTCTCTGCTCCTCCGTCTCCTCCCTTGGCTTCTTTTTCTCTCTCCCGTCCTCTATCCTGTTCCCATCATGGCATTTTCTTCTTCTGTTTCTCTGCCCCGCTCCCCCTCCCTCTTTTTCTTTCTCCGCCCCGCTGCACTGCTCTCTGGCCTTCCTTCCCACCCTCCACCCCCCCCCCATTATCCTTGTGTCCCTTGTCATCTCTCCACTCCTCTGTCCCACTCCCCATCCCTGATTTTCCTATTCCATTTCTCTGTGCAGCTTTCGGTCCCTGTTTTGCGTTAGGGTTAGGGTTCCGTCTCCCTGTCCTTGTTCCTGTTGCTCTCGCTTGCTCTCTATCTATCCCAGTGTGCTGCTCCCCAGCCCTCTGTGTTTCTCTGGGTCCCATTTTCTTGCTCCCTGTCCCTCCCCTCTATCCCTCTCTCCTTCCTCCGTCCTGGATTTTCCTCTCTCCGTCCCTCTGCTCCCATTGCTCCTTTCTCCATCCCTCAGTCCTGCTCCCTGCCCCTTTTCTCCTCTCGCTGTCCGTCCGTCCTGCTCCCTCTGCCGTTATTCTGCCTTTGTCCCTCTGTCCTGGTGCCTGTCTCCTGCTGTCTAGGAGTATGCCCCGGTCCGTCCAGCCGTCCCTGTTCTCCTTCTTCTCTTCCCTGCTCCGGCCCTACTTTCTCCTCCTCCCTCTCTGTCCCGCGTTCCATCAGCATCTTTTTTTCCTTCTCCATCTCTTTGTCTTCACCTGCATTTGGTGCCCCCCAGCCCCACCCCCAGTCCCTCTGTCCTCTTCCTTTCCCTGCTCTTTGTCTCTGCACATCCCGCACTCTGTTCCCGTCTCTCTCTCTGCCCTCGCGCCTTCCTTTTCCTTCCTTCTTTTTCCCCACGTTCCTCTCTCCTGCTGCTCCTCTCAGCTTTCCTCCCGTTCCTTTGTCCCGCTCCCTGGCCCTTACGGCCGTCAATCCCTCTGGCCCGTTGTCCGTCGTTAGTTTTGCCGGCTGCATCCCACCGCCCTGCTTCCCGTTCGTCTCCTCCGGCTCCGTCCTCCTGGCCCGCTCCCTGGTGGGATTTTCCCTTTCTCCAGCTCTGACTCGCTCCCCACCCCGCTCTGTCTCTCTCTGTCACCCTTCCCAGTTCCCTGTGCCCCTCTCTCTGCAGTCTCGTGTCCCGCTCCCCGTCCCCCTCTGTGCCGCTCCATCCCTCTGTCCCTGGCCGCGTGCCTGGTTTTCCTTGCTCCATGCCTGTCCCGCTGCCCAGCGCTGGCCGGTTCCTTTTCCTGACTTGTTTGGGGTGTTTTCTCCTCTCTTGGTGGCTCTGCTGCTGTTCTTGGCCCTGATGTTTTCCCTCTCTCCATCCCTGCCCTGCTGGCTCTTCCCTCCCCCAGTGTCCTGCTGGCTCTTCCCCGTCCTCTCTGGGCATGTTTCCCCTCGCTCTATCCCTCTGGCTGCTCCCTGGCAGGATCTGGTTATTCTCTGGAGTTCCGCTCAGCCCGGCGCTGTTCTGTCGTTCCCCGTCTCTCTCTGCTGCTCCCCGTCCTCCCCTTTCTCTCTCCTTCTTTTCTTCTTCCTGTCCCTCTGCTTTTCCCTACCCTTGCATCCCACTCCCTGCCTCCGTCCCTCTCTGTCACACGGTCTCGCTCCCCACCCCTCTCTTTCCTTCCACCCTTCAGGTGTGTGTGTCGTCCCCGTCCCCCCCTTTTCCGTGTCCCCGTGTTTCTCTCCATCCTTCTCTCATTCTCCCCTGGCTTCTCTCGCTCTTGCTCTCCCTCTCCCCAGCTGCCCACGGCTGTTTTTTCCTTTTCTGCTCCTCGGTCCCGCTCCCTGTCCGCGCTGCCCTTTGTTCTGCCTCCAGCCCGTCGTCGTTCTCTCCAGCTCTGGCCTTTCCCTGTACCTTGTTCTCTCTGCTCCCCGCTCCTTCTCCCCCGTCTCATTGCTCGTTCTGCCGTCGCCCTCTCTCTGTTCACCCCTGACCCTCTGAGCTGGTCCCTTCCCTCTCTTTCTCCGATTCTCTGTCTTACCTGTCCCCCTCTCCCTGTCTCTCCCTCTCTCCTGCTCCCTGTCCCCGTGATTTATGGCCTCGGCTCCGTCCCACTCTCTCCTCCAGCGCTTTCCTCATGCCGCAGCTGGGTCGCTCTCGTTGGCTCTCGGTCCCAGCATCCCGCTCCCCGTCCCTCCCTCGCCCAGCATCGCCCCTTTGGTCTCCCTGTCCCTGCCCCGTTTCCCTGTCCCTCTGTCCTTCGTCCTGTCTGTCCCTGGCCCTCTGGCTGCTGCCCAGCGCTGGCTTTTCTCCTTTCTCCGTCTCGCTCCTGTCGCTCTCTTCTCTGCGACTCTGACGTGTCTTTCTCCGTCTCCCCCTGCTCCCTGTCCCTTTTCCCTCCTTCTCTGTCCCCCGTGCTCCCCCTCCTTGACTCCACGGCTCCGTGCCACGGCCTGTCGCAGCGTTTCTCGCTGTCTCCCCTTGGCCAGCTGGCTGTTCCGTTTCTCCCCTCTATCCTGTTCCCTGCTGGGTTTTTCTCCCCCTGCACTCCCTCACTGCTTTTCCTCTCTCCATCCAGCAGCGAAGCAGCGGAAGAATCACGGAACCGGTGCCCGCAGGGTCTGCCCGCGTGAGCGAAGCACAGCGCGGCTGCACGGGGGGCGGGGGGGCGGCTGTGTCTGGGCAGCCTCATGTTGGCAGCGCTGTGAGACCCCCCTCCGCTCTCTCAGGTGGATGACGGCCGAGTGCCTGGAGCTGCAGAGGAGGAAGGGAGGGGAGAGAGAGACCCCCGAGCCGCCCCGTTCTGCCGGCAGCTCTGAGGGCGGGAGCTGCGGTGAGTCCCGGAGCCTCGGAGCCACGCCAGGTCCCTGTCCCTGGGTTGGAATTTCTTCCCTCTCTGTCCCAGAGCCCGTTTTTGTCTTTATCACCCTCCGTCTGGCTCCCTGTCCCTGTGCTTGAATTCTTCTGTCTCTCTGCCCTTTCCCTCATCGCGGCTTTTTGCTGTTTCTCGGTCTCTCGCTGTCCCCCTCCTTGTCCCCTTTTGACCTCCCCCCTCTCTGCCCTCTGGCCCGTCCCCATTCCTTGTTTCCCCCATCTCTCAGGCTGGTTCCCTCTCCCTTTGGATCAGTTCCCCCTCTCTCCTGTCGCCATCTCCAGCTGCCGAGGGGCTGCCCGGGCAGGCCGAGAGGGAACCATCGGGGAGGTGAAGGTCTCCTGCCGGCAGCGGGGTCTGTGGTGAGTCGTGTGTCCCCTCCTCTGCGTCCGGGGCTGCCAGTGTCCCCCTTCTCCAGGCGTCTGCCTCCCCCACCCCTCCCTCTGCCCCTCCCCCTCCCTGTGCGGTCCTGGCATGGTGCGAGATGCAGCCAGACCCCGCGGAAAGGGCATTGGGGGAGCACTTGGCTCTCAGTGGGTTTATTGCCGGGGCTTTCCGTGTGCAGATTCGCTGCAAGGGATCCAGGAGCTGAGCGTGCTGTCCTGAAACGTCTCCGGTTCTGTGAGTGTCGTATTCCCAGCGTTCTCTCCGCCAGCGCTTTGGGGACTCCTTCGTCCTTCGCACGCCGTCGTTCGTGGCTCTGCAAACGGAGCTGCAATCAAACCGAGCGCGTTGGCTGTGATCGGAATAGCGACGTCCGTCCGCAGTGTCAGGAAAAGCCCTGCAGTTCCCGTGGTCCCAGGCGCTGCTGTGACTGTCCGAGGGCGGAGAACACAGCTGCATTCCAGGGGCATGCGCTCTGCCCCGCGGGTGCATCGTGCCAGGCGCAGGAGGAGGAGCCGTTGGCATCGGCAGTGCCCGGCAGGGAGGTGCCCGTGGCTGGGATTTGCTGCCAGCTGCCATCTCCCCCCCATCTGCTGGAGCCGGGCGGAACCTCGATGCGGCTCCATCCTCCCCGACGTGTTTTCCCCGGGCGACTGAGCGGGACTTTGCGGTGGGGGTGACGATACGCTGCGTGGGCATAAAACCGGATTTGCTGTCGGTGTGACCCCAGCGGCTGTTGTTGATGTGCCGGGGAACCGAGTGCAGCTCAAAGCCCTCCCGCTCAGCAGGGCCCGGGGAAAGGAGATCCCGGGCATGCGCAGCCCCCCCCGCAACGGGCCAGGGGCTGACGTTCCTGTCCCGGCCCCGACTCCTGCCCACGGCGCGGCCGCTGTGTCGGGTGGGAGCCCCGAGCGGCAGGAAGGAGGGAGCTGGGTGGGGGTCGCTGGTTCCCTCGAGGGGAGCAGGAGCTGCCCAAACCGTGAGTGGGGCGGGGACACACATCCCCCCCCCCCCGGTTATTCCAGAGTGCGGGTGGGGGTTAGGGAGTGGGTCAGCAGTGCAGGGGCAGTTCTGAGCTGTCCCGGGCTCGCTGCTGCCGCCCTGCGGCTGGGGCTGTGTAATGCAGGCAGGGGCACGCGCGTGCGCATTGGTGCGCGTTGCCTTGCTCGATGCTGCCGCCCGGCGACCAGATTTCGGTACTGCAGCCAGGGAGTTGCGCATGCGCAGTGCTGCTCCTCGGCTTGCTCTCTACCGTTACCCGGCGCCCCCTCTTAGGAACTGCCGCCGGAGAGCTGCGCGTGCCCCGCGCTGCGCTTTGCCTTGCTGGATTCTGCCGTTCTGCGACCCAAGTGTGGTAGTGCCGCCCGGCGGGCGAGGAAGCGCACCGCTTCGCCTTGCCTCGCTCGCTGCTGCCGCCCTGAGAGCAGCAACTGCTGCAGCGGGGTGCGGCTCGTGCGCACGGCAGCGCTGCGGCTGGCTCCCTGCTGCCACCGTGTGGGGAGAGTTCGGTACTGCAGGCGGGGAGACGCGAAGGGGCATCGCCGCTCCCTGCCATGCTCCCTGCTGCCACCGCGTGGGGAAAGTTCGGTACTGCAGGTACGATCACGCGAAGGTGCTTTAGCGCGCCTCGCCCTGCTCTCTGCTGCCACCGTGCGAATGACATGGGGTACTGCAGGCGGAGAGGCGCGCATGCGCTTTAGAGCGTCTCTCGGCTCTCTGCTGCCACCGTGCGAATGACATGGGGTACTGCAGGCGGAGAGACGCGCATGCGCTTTACAGCGCCTCTCTCGGCTCTCTGCTGCCACCGTGCGAATGAAATGCGGTACTGCAGGCGGAGAGGCGCGCATGCGCTTTAGAGCACCTCTCGGCTCTCTGCTGCCACCGTGCGAATGAAATGCGGTACTGCAGGCGGAGAGGCGCGCATGCGCTTTACAGCGCCTATCTCGGCTCTCTGCTGCCACCGTGCGAATGAAATGCGGTACTACAGGCGGAGAGGCGCGCATGCGCTTTACAGCGCCTCTCGGCTCTCTGCTGCCACCGTGCGAATCAAATGCGGTACTGCAGGCGGAGAGGCGCGCATGCGCTTTACAGCGCCTCTCTCGGCTCTCTGCTGCCACCGTGCGAATGAAATGCGGTACTGCAGGCGGAGAGGCGCGCATGCGCTTTACAGCGCCTCTCTCGGCTCTCTGCTGCCACCGTGCGAATGAAATGCGGTACTGCAGGCGGAGAGGCGCGCATGCGCTTTAGAGGCCCTCTCGGCTCTCTGCTGCCACCGTGCGAATAAAATGCGGTACTGCAGGCGGAGAGGCGCGCATGCGATTTACAGTGCCTCGCTCAGCTCTCTGCTGCCACCGTGTGGGGGAAGTTCGGTACTGCAGGCGGGGAGACGCGAAGGGGCATCGCCGCTCCCTGCCCTGTTCCCTGCCGCCAACGTGCGAATACACCTCGGTACTGCCGGCGGGGTGGCGCGCATGCGCACTGCTCCGCCTTGCCTTGCTGGCTGCCGGCGCGAGCTGGAAGGGACCTTAAATCTCATCTCATTCCCCCACTCGGACACCTCCCAGGAGCCCACGGAGATCTTGCCGCCGCAGCCCTTCCCGTTCGCCCTGCGCTCCGTGTTCCCGTGCCCGGTAACAGCGGCGCGATGCCGCCGCGCTCGGCGCTGCCCCTCGGACAGAGACGCCGGTGCCGCTCCAACGCGCGCGGTTTTGGCGGGCGCCGGACGGGCGAAGCGCGGAACTGCAGCGCCTGTGCCGCCCCGGCACGCGCCGCCCGCCGCGCGCTCGCTGCTGCTGCCGCCCGGTACCCGGAGACCGGTCCTGCAGCCCTGGGAGCGCGCGCCGCTTACGCCGCCGTCGTCGTCGTCGTCCCCCCCCCTCCACCCCGCGTCGGCGCATGCGCGGTGCCGCGGAGCAACATGGCGGCGCGCGGAGCGGCGGTCTAGGCGGCGTGGGAGGATCGAGCCCGCAGGTGAGGCGAGCGGACCCCTTGGGCGGATGCGGGGGTGTCCCCCGGGCCGGCGGCCGCCTGTAGGGTCGGGACGTGAAGCTCCAGCCCTCCCGCTGCGGCAGCTGCCCGGCTGCTGGAGGCGGGCCGGGCTGGGGTAGCTCCGCGTTCAGCCCGGAGCGGAACGGAGAGAAGAGGGGGGGCAGATGGCGGGCACCCCCCGGGCGCTGACTCGGACGCCTCCCCGGCTCCCCGGATCTCCCCGTTGCCTCTCCCAGCCCCCTCGCCCCGTGCAGCAGCCCCTGGCTCCAGCAGCCCCCCGCAGCCTGTCCCGTAGCCCCCGGCCGCCCCGAGCCCTGCGGTGCCGGTGGCTGGTGGCCCTGGGGGCGTCTCCAGTAGCCCCGGCAGGAGCAGGCGAGTGACGCCGGTAACGGTCGCTGCTGCTGCCTTTCAAGGCTGCCCGGAGGACGCAGTTGTCCGTTCCTGCCCTGGGGATGCCGCTGGCTGCACCCGCCTCAGGCTGAGCTGGGTTGTCTGTGCCTGGGCACGGGGTGCCGAGGGGCAGCCGGACACTCCCGGGCTGTGGCCCGGGGCTGCCGGGGCCAGAGCCGGAGAGGCCAGATGGAGGAAGAAGGAACCAGCGGCCATCTGGCCGGCAGCTGCCTCCTGCTGCCAGCACGAGAGAGCCAGTTTCTGGCAGGGGGGAGGCTCCCTCTCTGCAGGCCGCAGCAGGCCGGGCTGCCAGCGCGCACCGCGGGGCCTGTGCGCGTCCCCAGAGCGCGGTCCAGCCGCGGAGTGCGCGAGCGAGGCCGTGTGTCTGGGGAGCCCTCTCTGGGCAGAGCTGTGAGAGGCCTGTTTGTTCCCTCAGGTGGAAGCAGCCAAGTGAGCGGAGTTATGGGTGGAAAGGGAGGCGAGAAGGAGAAAGAAGTGTCTGAGCCGGCAAATTCTCCTGGCAGCGCCCAGAGAGAGCTGCGGTGAGTCCCGGGCCCCTGGGGCCCTGTCCCTCTTCCGCATCCCTGTCACTCGCTGTGCCTCCCGCCCCCCCTCCAGCTCCCTGTCTTTTCCGTGCTGCTGCGATTCATTTTCTGCTCCCCTGTCCCTCTTCTCCCTGTTCTGGTGTGCCGCTTCTCCCTCTTTGTCTCCCCGCTTTGGTTCTGTCCTGCAGCCCCTGGCTGGTTTTTCCCTCTCCATCCCTTCGTCCTGCTCTGCATCCAGCTCTTTCTTTCCCCACGGTGTCTCTGCCCTGTTTCCTCATGTTCTTCTCCTCTCTGCTCCGGATGTGCTGCTCAGTGTCCCTGCCGGCCCGTCTCTCTGTCTCTGTCCTTCTCTTGCTCTTGCTGTCCCTGTGTCTTGCTCAGGGCCGTCGGGTTTTTCACTGTGCATCTCGCTGTCTCTGCCCTGCTTCCCGTTCATCCCTTGCTCTCTCTGACCCTTTGTGCTGCTCCCTGCCCCTTTGGTTCTTTCTCTCCCTGCAGGGCTCCTCATCTCTCTCTCTCTCTTCCCCCAGCTGCTGTCCTTCTCACGGTTTCTCTTCTTCTCCCATGGTCATCGCTCCTGTCTGTCCCTCTGTCCCGCTTCCTGTCCCATTGTTTCTCCCTGTATCCCTTAGTCCTGCTCCCTGCCCACATTCCTGTGCCTCTGTCCTGTTGACTCTCCCACTTTCCCTCCGTCTCCACCCTGCTGCTGCTCTCTCTGCCCTGCTCCCTTCCTGCTGCTCTTTCTGCCTCTGTTTCTCTAGCCCTGTTGCTTTTTTCTCCATCTCTGTCCCGATCCCTGTCCCTTTTTTCCCTCGCTGTCCTTCTGCCCTGCTTCCTCTCCCGGTCTTTTCTGTCTGTCTCTCTCTGGACCATTCCCTCTCCCATCCCCGTGTCCAGTTCCCTTCCCTTCCCCCACAGTGTTTTTCCGTTCCTTCTCCCTCTCCCACTGCCCATCGCAGTTGCTTTTCCCTCCAGCGCTGTCCTGCTCTCTGTCCCTTTTCTCTCTCTCGTTCTCTGATGCTCCCTGGGCCGTGTTTCATTCCCCCGTCTCTGCTGTGCGGCCCGTCGCTATTTTTCCCCTCTTCTAGCCCTGTGTCCTGCTCCCGGACCTCGGTTCTCTTTGCCTTTCTTCTGCCCCTCGTCCCCTTCTCGCTCCATCTCTGTCCTGCTGGCGATGCCAGGCTTTTCCCCTCCATCCCTGTCCTGCTTCATGTCTCTTTATTTGTGCCTGTCTCTCACACTCTCCTGCCTCCCTGGCCCTTTTTTCCTCTCTCTGCATCGCCCTGTCTCGCTCCCTGGCCCTGTCTGTCTCTGACGGTCTCTGTCCTGCTCCGTGTCCTCCTTTTCCCCCTCTCTCACCGGGGGGTTCCTATCATCCCCCAGGCTTCTTCCTGCCTTTATTTGTTCTTCCAGTTCTTCTGCCCCGATGCTTCTGTCACCACTATTCTCCTGCCCCTCATTACCGCTCGCTGTGCCTCTGTGCTGCTTCCTGGCCCTGTGTTTGCTGTCTGTATTTCTCTGTCCCGCTGCCTGTCCAGTCGTTTCCTGCTCTCCCTCCCTGCCCAGCCAGCTCTCCCCTTTTCCCTTCCTCTTCTCCTCTCCCCTCCTCCTTGGCCCTTTTTTCTCTCTCTCTATCCCTCCCTACCTCTCCATCCTCTCCCCCTTTGCTGGGGTTTTAATTCTCATTTTTTCCCATCTCTGCACATCTGACCTTTTCTTTGTTTCTCCATCCCGTTCTCCCCTTCCCTGTCCTGGTTTTCTCCCTGGCTGTATGTCCTGCGCCCTGTCACCATCTCTGTCCCTCCTTTGTCCTTCCTCTCCTTCCCCCCGCCGCCTCTCTCTCCCTCTGTCCTGCTCACCGGCCCTACACGTTCTCGCTCCAGCTCTGCAGGGCCCCTCGGCCCTGTTTTTCTTGGCTTCTCTCCCTCTCTGGCTGTTTCTGACCTTTCTGTCTCTGCTCCTCCATCTCCTCCCTTGGCTTCTTTTTCTCTCTCCCGTCCTCTGTCCTGTTCCCATCATGGCATTTTCTTCTTCTGTTTCTCTGCCCCGCTCCCCCTCCCTCTTTTTCTTTCTCCACCCCGCTGCACTGCTCTCTGGCCTTCCTTCCCCACCCTCCACCCCCCCCCATTATCCTTGTGTCCCTTGTCATCTCTCCACCCCTCTGTCCCACTCCCCATCCCTGATTTTCCTATTCCATTTCTCTGTGCAGCTTTCGGTCCCTGTTCTTCCTCTGGCTCCGTCTCCCTGTCCTTGTTCCTGTTGCTCTCGCTTGCTCTCTATCCCAGTGTGCTGCTCCCCAGCCCTCTGTGTTTCTCTGGGTCCCATTTTCCTTGCTCCCCTGTCCCTCCCACCTGGATTTTCCTCTCTCCATCCCTCTGCTCCCATTGCTCCTTTCTCCATCCCTCAGTCCTGCTCCCTGCCCCTTTTCTCCTCTCGCTGTCCGTCCGTCCCGCTCCCGTCTGCCGTTATTCTGCCTTTGTCCCTCTGTCCTGGTGCCTGTCTCCTGCTGTCTAGGAGTATGCCCCGGTCCGTCCAGCCGTCCCTGTTCTCCTTCTTCTCTTCCCTGCTCCGGCCCTACTTTCTCCTCTCCCTCTCTGTCCCGCGTTCCATCAGCATCTTTTTTTCCTTCTCCATCTCTTTGTCTTCACCTGCATTTGGTGCCCCCCAGCCCCACCCCCAGTCCCTCTGTCCTCTTCCTTTCCCTGCTCTTTGTCTCTGCACATCCGCACTCTGTTCCCGTCTCTCTCTCTCTGCCCTCGCGCCTTCCTTTTCCCTTCCTTCTTTTTCCCCACGTTCCTCTCTCCTGCTGCTCCTCTCAGCTTTCCTCCCGTTCCTTTGTCCCGCTCCCTGGCCCTTACGGCCGTCAATCCCTCTGGCCCGTTGTCCGTCGTTAGTTTTGCCGGCTGCATCCCACCGCCCTGCTTCCCGTTCGTCTCCTCCGGCTCCGTCCTCCTGGCCCGCTCCCTGGCGGGATTTTCCCTTTCTCCAGCTCCGACCCGCTCCCCACCCCGCTCTGTCTCTCTCTGTCACCCTTCCCGGTTCCCTGTGCCCCTCTCTCTGCAGTCTCTTGTCCTGCTCCCCGTCCCCCTCTGTGCCGCTCCATCCCTGTCCCTGGCCTCGTGCCTGGTTTTCCTTGCTCCATGCCTGTCCCGCTGCCCAGCGCTGGCCGGTTCCTTTTCCTGACTTGTTTGGGGTGTTTTCTCCTCTCTTGGTGGCTCTGCTGCTGTTCTTGCCCCTGATGTTTTCCCTCTCTCCATCCCTGCCGTGCTGGCTCTTCCCTCCCCCAGTGTCCTGCTGGCTCTTCCCCATCCTCTCTGGGCATGTTTCCCCTCGCTCCATCCCCTCTGGCTGCTCCCTGGCAGGATCTGGTTATTCTCTGGGGTTCCGCTCAGCCCGGCGCTGTTCTGTCGTTCCCCGTCTCTCTCTGCTGCTCCCCGTCCTCCCCTTTCTCTCTCCTTCTTTTCTTCTTCCTGTCCTCTGCTTTTCCCTACCCTTGCATCCCACTCCTGCCTCCGTCCCTCTCTGTCACACGGTCTCGCTCCCCACCCCTCTCTTTCCTTCCACCCTTCAGGTGTGTGTGTCGTCCCCGTCCCCCCCTTTTCCGTGTCCCCGTGTTTCTCTCCATCCTTCTCTCATTCTCCCCTGGCTTCTCTCGCTCTTGCTCTCCCTCTCCCCGGCTGCCCACGGCTGTTTTTTCCTTTTCCACCTCCTCGGTCCCGCTCCCTGTCCGCGCTGCCCTTTGTTCTGCCCTCCAGCCCGTTGTCGTTCTCTCCAGCTCTGGCCTTTCCCTGTACCTTGTTCTCTCTGCTCCCCGCTCCTTCTCCCCCGTCTCATTGCTCGTTCTGCCGTCCCCCTCTCTCTGTTCACCCCTGACCCTCTGAGCTGGTCCCTTCCCTCTCTTTCTCCGATTCTCTGTCTTACCTGTCCCCCTCTCCCTGTCTCTCCCCTCTCTCCTGCTCCCTGTCCCCGTGATTTATGGCCTCGGCTCCGTCCCGCTCTCTCCTCCAGCGCTTTCCTCATGCCGCAGCTGGGTCGCTCTCGTTGGCTCTCGGTCCAGCATCCCGCTCCCCGTCCCTCCCTCGCCCAGCATCGCCCCTTTGGTCTCCCTGTCCCTGCCCCGTTTCCCTGTCCCTCTGTCCTTCGTCCTGTCTGTCCCTGGCCCTCTGGCTGCTGCCCAGCGCTGGCTTTTCTCCTTTCTCCGTCTCGCTCCTGTCGCTCTCTTCTCTGCGACTCTGACGTGTCTTCCTCCATCTCCCCCAGCTCCCGGTCCCTTTTCCCTCCTTCTCTGTCCCCCGTGCTCCCCCTCCTTGACTCCACGGCTCCGTGCCACGGCCTGTCGCAGCGTTTCTCGCTGTCTCCCCTTGGCCAGTTGGCTGTTCCGTTTCTCCCTCTATCCTGTTCCCTGCTGGGTTTTTCTCCCCCTGCACTCCCTCACTGCTTTTCCTCTCTCCATCCAGCAGCGAAGCAGCGGAAGAATCACGGAACCGGTGCCCGCAGGGTCTGCCCGCGTGAGCGAAGCACAGCGCGGCTGCGCGGGGGGCGGGCTGTGTCTGGGCAGCCTCGTGTTGGCAGCGCTGTGAGACCCCCCTCCGCTCTCTCAGGTGGATGACGGCCGAGTGCCTGGAGCTGCAGAGGAGGAAGGGAGGGGGAGAGAGAGACCCCCGAGCCGCCCCGTTCTGCCGGCAGCTCTGAGGGCGGGAGCTGCGGTGAGTCCCGGAGCCTCGGGGCCACACCAGGTCCCTGTCCCTGGGTTGGAATTTCTTCCCTCTCTGTCCCAGAGCCCGTTTTTGTCTTTAATCACCCTCCGTCTGGCTCCCTGTCCCTGCGCTTCAATTCTTCTGTCTCTCTGCCCTTTCCCTCATCGCGGCTTTTTGCTGTTTCTCGGTCTCTTGCTGTCCCCCTCCCTGTCCCCTTTTGACCTCCCCCCTCTCTGCCCTCTGGCCCGTCCCCATTCCTTGTTTCCCCCATCTCTCAGGCTGGTTCCCTCTCCCTTTGGATCAGTTCCCCCTCTCTCCTGTCGCCATCTCCAGCTGCCGAGGGGCTGCCCGGGCAGGCCGAGAGGGAACCATCGGGGAGGTGAAGGTCTCCTGCCGGCAGCGGGGTCTGTGGTGAGTCGTGTGTCCCCTTCTTTGCGTCCCAGGGCTGCCTGTGTCCCCCTTCTCCAGGCGTCTCCCTCCCCCCACCCCTCCCTTTTCCCATCCCCCTCCCTGTGCGGTCCTGGCATGGTGCGAGATGCAGCCAGACCCCGCGGAAAGGGCGTTGGGGAGCACTTGGCGCTCAGTGGGTTTATTGCCGGTGCTTTCCGTGTGCAGATTTGCTCCAAGGGATCCAGGAGCTGATAGCGCCGTCCCGAAACGTCTCCGGTTCTGTGAGTGTTGTATTCCCAGCGTTCTCTTCCGCCAGCGCTTTGAGGACTCATTTACACAACATTGTTCATGGCTCTGCAAACGGAGCTGCAATCAAACCAAGCGCGTTGACGGTAAACACACACATTTTTTCCACATATCCCATCGTGTCCTTTCCAGGCACAAGTTCCCTTTTTGAATGGCCCATTCCAATTCCCGGCCACTTCACGAGTGCAGTTCCAAAACTACTGTCCAATGGAACTGGAGACCCTAAAGCTGTGGGACACACACCACTGCCTTACCTTTGTACCATTAGCTTCTAATAAATCTTCTGACCCTCAACTTCCTGTCTCTGGCCTTTCTGTGCCGCTGCCACTCACCAACCCCACTTCAGTCTGTCGATTTATGGGAACAATCCAGGCGGTGCCTCAAGTACAGTGTTTGTAGCCACCTGCTTGTCACCAAGGCCACTGACATCCCTACTTCCTACATGAGCTGTTCCGGTTTGTGTGACAGACGATTCCTTTACTCCCTGCACACAACTGCCAGTCCGTTCTGTCAGCTCCCCTTTCCCAGCTTTCCTCGGTTTGGCTAAAATCACTTGCCAGTTATTCTAAGGCTGGAGGTCCTGCTACCCACAGCCAGGATTCTCCACATGTCCAACACCAGGTGAGATTAAAGACAGCTGTAATGTCCTCTCCTGTCCTCATGGACTGGTTGATCCCCCTTTGTTCAGCATTATCATTTCCCACCCACCCACCCACTGAGCCCACAATGAACAAGCCCATTCCCACCCACCCAACAGTTTTCCCCTTAAACTTACGGTGATCGTCTTCAACTGTCCTCGAGGGACCCAGGGTGTCACTGGCGATGGACAGAGTTGCTCGGCTGTGCCCTCCTGGGTGGCGGTGTAGAGTTCTGTAAGCAAAGACAGGACAGTCTGGTCCTGCCACTTCACAGGAAGGGCAGAAGCTCCCAAGAAATTGCTGAGGTGTTTCTCAACATTGCCCGTCACCGTTATCTCCTTATGGATTGCTGTGAGCCAGCAGCTTTTATTGGTTAAGCCTCGAGTTCCTGCTGCAAAGCCGTGATCTCAGCCCCTCGTGCTCAGCTGTTCTCTCAGGCGGCGAGTCCTGCAGCCCCTGAGAGCACCCCTGGAACTGCTTTTTCGCACTGTGCTTACACTTGGCATGAGCTTGTACCTGGAGGATTCTGTCTGTTAAAGCCTGGTGTCATCCCAGGGCTCTTGAGCCCATTGTTTCCCTGGGGGAGAGGGTTTCGCCTTAACCTTCTCCAAAACTTCCTCCAATGAGGGGGTTTTGTCCCTATCTCGATGGGGAAATTACAGCACAGGGAGGTACCTCTTAAAATGCAAACTTCTCCCTTAACTCCCATGCGGCACCACTTCACACCCCACCCCTTCACCTTTCAACAGCTTCTGGACTCCATCACCGCTGGCTGTGAGCTGTGTGGGAATGTCGGACCGGCCCCCTTGCTTTCGAGACCCTCTCACTCAGGGTGTAGGGCTCAGGGAGGCTAGACCGGCCCGTCCTTCCCCTGTATAGACCGCACACAGCCTGCACCCTCTGCTGTTTGCTGGGATCCTGTCCGTGACACCAGTAAAATCCTACCACTCCCATAAGTGGATTCTGGCAATCAGAGCCCAAACCAGAAGCAGGGTCGGGGTGCACAAGAGTGAACTTTATTGTGACAGGCTTCCCCGGGGAATGAGGGTGAATAACCATAAAGCCAGGTAGAGGATTCTTAGAGGAGGAGACGGGGAGAAGGGAAAGGCACTCAGGGTGGCAGTGAAGAGCAGATAGAGAGGGGAGAAAGAGTGTCACCCCCTGGGGTCCAGCAGCGTCCCGCTGCTCCCATGGCAAGTCAGTGGCGGTCTGGCCCTAGGTGCTGGCACCAGCTCTCTGTCTCTTTCCCCATTATATAGGACTGCACCACACGGCCCAGCCAGCCCCAACGGTGCTGCTGGGGACAGGGGTGAACTTGTGGCCAATCAGGTGACTTCCTTCTTGTCCTGTCCTAAACAACACTGAGCCCCTCATGCAGTTTATAAACCACCAAGGGCTCCTCCTCACTGCCTCCTAGCTTCAGCTCCGCCGTGGGCTGCAGCAGTGCAGTCAGCAGCTGCACTTTACCAGAGCACAGTGTTGGATACACAATGGTTTCTATGAATGTCTTGCTGCACAGATGCAGGACGAGCTGTCGGCATCACCCGTGCCTGGCAGGGAGGTGCCTGTGGCCGGGATTTGCTGCCATCTCCCTTCCTGTGTTGGAGCCAGAAGGAACCTCGACACAGCTCCACCATCCCAGACATTTTCCCTGAGCGACTGAGCAGACGGGAGTGACGATGGATAGTGTGGGCACAAAAAAGGATTTTCTGTCTGTAAAACCCCAGCGGCTGTTGTTAATGTGCCGGGAACCGAGTGCAGCTCAAACCCCTCCCGCACAGCACAGCCCGAAGGCAAAGGAGATCCCAGCTGTGCACAGAGTCCCTCAGCTGTGGGCCAGGGGCTGACGTTCCTGTCCCGGCCCCGACTCCTGCCCACGGCGCGGCCGCTGTGTCGGGTGGGAGCCCCGAGCGGCAGGAAGGAGGGAGCTGGGTGGGGGCCGCTGGTTCCCTCGGGGGGAGCAGGAGCTGCCCAAACCCTGAGGGTGGGGGGCCAACACTAACGGTTATTCCTGAGTTCTGCTCCCGGGGGAGCAGGGAGGGAGCAGGAATGCTGCTCACCATAGGCCTGAGGGATTGATGCCAGGTGGTGCTGACCAGGAAGGGAAATGACAGAACGAGAAGAAAAAGTGGGAGAGTGAGAAAGAACTCACCAGCCCCGGTACCGGGATGCACACTGCAGCTCAGCGATCACACATAAGCGGTGCTGTGCTTTGCCTGACTCGCCGCTGTCGTCAGCTGGAAGGGACCTTAAAGATCATCAGATTCGGACCGCCATGGACACCTGCCCCGAGCCCACGGAGCTTTCCGCGCCGCAGCCTTTCCTGTTCGCTCTGCGCTCTGTGTTCCCGTGCCGGCTAACCGCGGGGAAACGCTGCGGTGCGTGCGCGGGTGTGCTGCTGCTGCTGCTGCTGCGCTCGCTGCTGCCACCCGGTCACCAATGTTTAGTAGTGCAGCGGCGAAGACACAAATGCGCAATACTAGCTGGCCACCGCCCGCCCCCCCCCCCCCCCCCCCCCCCCCCCCGGACGGGCAAAGCTTAACACTGCAGCTCCGGTGCCGCCCCGGGGTCGCCTCGCCTGCCGCGCGCTTGCTGCTGTTGCCGCTCCGTTGCTGGAGGTCGGTCCTGCAGGGTCCTAAAACCCTAAAGCAAATCCGAACTCCCGGCATACCCAAAGGATTCAGTATGACCGACCGCCGGCGGCATCCAGCTGCACTACAATGCCCGGGAGCATCAAGGCAACGGACT